>JAVYIG010000393.1:0-565000 GCA_035222895.1 Strongylocentrotus droebachiensis
GATGGCAGTCGAGGCTGAAATATTTCTCACGACGATAAATAAAGAATCAAAAGTACGAGTGTACATTACTCCTAAATTCATCAGATATAACCATTTTAAACCACTTCAATAATGTACAGACAAATCAGCAGATTCATACCTACAGCAGATATGCTTATAAATATGATTCATTTACGAGATTTGAACGTAATTACAGCTGTACTCACCATCAAACTTTTAAAGAAAACCTCGAGCCCTCACTCTGTGTGGGTGACGTCATACATTAAATATGCATGCAGCGAAAGTCTTGTCTTCAGATCAGGCAATCGTACATAATAACTTCCATCACAGATAGAAAAATTTCTTATTAAAATAATGAGGATGATTACAGTTATCAATCATTATACCCAAATCTGCATACAAAATAAGAAGGAGATAGTGATACAGAGACTTATTTACCGCACGTAGGATTTCTGATAAGAATGCACAAAAAACACAAAATGAAAGGTGCCTGGAATAGAGGTAAATAATAGCAGTCAAGCTCATGAATATTCATATTATGGGCGTTACCAACCATTTAAATTTGCATACACAATCATTATTTAATATATAATGGAAATGCGCTTTTCATTATATATTATATAATGGAAAATGCGCTGTTCATTATATATTATATAATGGAAACGTGGCTTTTCATTATATATTATATAATGGAAAATACGCCTTTCATTATATATTATATAATTGAAATGTGCTTTTCATTATATATTATATAATGGAATGTACTTTTCATTATATATTATATAATGGAAATACGCTTTTCATATTATATTATATAATGGAAATGTGCTCATCATTATATATTATATAATGGAAATAGGCTTTTCATTATATATTATATAATGGAAATGGCTTTTCATTATATATTATATAATGGAAATGTGCTTTTCATTATATATTATATAATGGAAATACGCTTTTCATTATATATAAATAATGAAAGTGTGAATTGTAATTATTTATAAATAATGGCAATTATATATATATAATGGAAATACGCTTTTCATTATATATAAATAATGAAAGTGTGAATTGTAATTATTTATAAATAATGAAGTATGAATTGTAATTATTTATAAATAATAAAAATATGTTAAGAATTATATACAAATAAAAATGTACATTTTCTTGCATTATATGTAAATAATGGTTATTATTTGTTAAATAATGATTATATAACATATAATTTGTCTAAATAATAAGTTTACAAACGGCGCCTCATAGGTATATAGGAAGAAAATCCTTGAAAGGTTGAGGCCCTTTTCAAGGTAGCTCGGCTAAAGCATGTGTAATGACATGATTGCAGGGTCCTCAGGGAGGTCAGTGTTAATACTAATGAAGCTACCCTGGGTAAACAAGACACGCCAGACAAAACTTTACCGAATGCAAATATTGAAAATCTTCTATGAGACCTGGGGGGCGTTTCACAAAACCTGTCATCAGTGACAAATGACAGTTTTTGATATAAGAAATCCATGCTTCTGATTGGTTATCAGCAGATTTGTCACTGATTTGTGTCATTTGTCATTGAAAAAAGGCTTTGTGAAACGGTCCCCATTTTTTTTTCTTGTGCCGGTTCATACTTTTTAATTTTCTCACGAATTGTGAAAAGTGCTGGCTGAGTCACCGCTAAAAATTCCTTACAAAATTCCTTCCAAAATTGGACACAAAAAAAGGAAGGACAAAAAAGAGTGCTCTTACAATATTAAGCGAAAGATAATCCAAACTTGTGGCTGCCTTACCAAAATAGCTGAACAATATATTGCCCTGGGTTTTTAGATAGTTTTGAGCATCAATTTAGCGAATAGAGAACCGTTTAGAAGGCGATATTCGATTGAAGTTCTCTTACGCACACTTTCCTCCGTGAAATGCATAATAAATTCGTTTTCGAGGGTTGGCAATGAAAAATGAATAAACAGTAGAAACAGACCCTAAATAAAGAAATAAACAGCTTGGTCGGTTTGTTTTAAGGCAAATATATTAATATGACCCGGACAGCTTCATCTTTATTATCCATATAAATAACGTCTAGAATCTCTCTCAGATGGAAGATAATACAAACACGAAATGCATTATGCAACGTCTAGACATAAAGGTCGAATCTCAACTTTATATTTGGGGCCTGTCACCACGAAATGAGTCCAGTTGGTCAAAAATTTTATTCCTGTTTTTAAGTATTATATGAATCTACATTAAGTAAGCTTTAAATTAAGGGGTCACACATTAAAATTGATAAATTATATCCAGAAATATGAACAAAAACCTAATTGGACTTTATAACAATGGGATTACCTAGTTTTGAGATAATTAGGTGTAAAGTTAATGATGCGTAACATATTATAGTCTGGTCAACAACAACATAGCAACAACACACTTCCCATCATTCGATTTCAATGAAACTTTCAACAAACAAAGAAATAATAAGTCGATTTTTGGAAAAATCTTAAATGTGGTAGGTGGGTCAATTTTCAGTACATACACACTATACATCGCTATTACTACGATTGAGCCTAATGCGACACTGGACTCATTTCGTGGTGACTGGCCCCATTTCTTATTCTTCTTTCACATTTCGAAGCGTTGCATGGGATCTTAAACCTGTTTTTCTACATACATCATTGCCCCCATTTAAGCATACTTTTAATCTGGTCACGTTTCGAAAAGTTTGGTCGATTTGTTTTGAAGCATTATCTACAAAAACCCGGACAGCTTGAACTGTATTTTCCTTAAACAATAACGTCTATAAATCACTCTGAGATGGAATACGAATACCAATACGAATTGCATTATGCAACGTCTAGACATAAAGGTCGAATCTCAACTTATTTTTCTTATTCTTCTTTTACATTTCGAAGCATACTTTGAATCTGGTCACGATTCTACATTTACGACACTCTCCATCCAGGTGATGTAAATGAGCTCTTTCCAATAGGAAAAACACCCTTATTTACAAGAATATTATGAGATAAAGTCTGGCTGAATAGTCTTTAAGCCGATTGGGTATCATCTTTTTGTTTGCATAGAAATCTGCCTTTTTATTTCCCACTATCCCACAGTGGCCTAGAATCTATTCCAAAGATAATTCAATCCCTTTATCCTTTAGTCAGATCAGTATGAGGGACTGTTAGATTTGACGAAGACAAAGGTGGATTGCTACGGTCGACGTCTCTTTAATGCACTGCCTTGAATGGACGTCACACGTATCAGTCCACGCAAATCTAAAAGTCCCTATTGTAAATATTTGTATATTTGTTTCTCCGATTCATCGAAGGGCATGAACAATAGCAGCCAATTCGGCTATACAGTGTGAGTCAAAAAAAACTTTACACCTAGAAAAATGCTAATAATTTTAAGAATCATTTATGAAAAGTAAATTATTATACACCATATGAAAGAGTGTTTCATCCCAAATCGTTTGGTACCATTTTGGGTGGTATTTGTTCACGCTTGGATAAATAGGAGGCATTGTTTGCGAGAGTGCAAAAATCGACTTGCGCCAAATAATGCTTATGTGATGTTTGAATAAAACAATTGGGATTTCGGTATTAATTCGGTCTTTGCAGATCCAAATAACATCCCTACCAAAATTAATCATGTCACACATATCAAAACACACACAGAGTCACACTCAATAAGTCACACAAACACACGCACACACTCGCACATACACATACACACACACACACATACACTCGCATAGCAAATTTAGATGTGACAGTTTGGATCGGCCTTCTTGGAAATGGAAGTCTTCTTGGACCCTTCTTCTTTGAACAGACAGTGAATGGGGAGCGCTATCTAAGAATGATAGATGATCAGGTCGTCCCGGCTCTGAATCAGATGGCACGATTTAGGCGTCAGAGAAACGGTCCTTTCAGGCACATTTGGTGGGCACAAGATGGTGCCCCTGCTCACAGGACAAGGATTGTGATGACCAGGTTGAGAGAACTCTTCGGGAACAGGATCATCGCTCTGAACGAACCTGTGGAGTGGCCACGTCGATCCCCGGACCTAACACCGCTTGATTTTTTCGTCTGGGGTTACCTCAAGTCTCGGGTGTACCAGAGCCCACCTGCGAACCTCAACGACCTACGAGAGAGGATCAGGCCGGATTGAGAGCGAAGCACTTGGGAGAGACAGGCGCATGCTTCGTCGAGTGTTTCAGGAGATGCTCCATCGCGCTAGAAAGTGCATCGAAAGGGACGGAGGTCATGTCGAGGAGTAGATGAACGGACAGTTACTTGCTGTTCACAAAATAGCTTCAAAGGATCCATGATGATAAGCATTTGAATTAACATTATCATCATAATTATGATGATCGTTAACAATTTGAAGATCCAGTAAAAAATAAAGTATTTTACTCCAAATGAACACCATTATCATATGTTTGTGTGTGTGCGCGTGTGTGTGGGTGGGTGTGTTAGTGTGTGTGTTTCATATGTGCGTGTGCGTGTGTGTGTGTGACTTTGCTACTGAAAAAAGCATCTGCAATGCATCTCATTTCATACATTCAATTCATTCTCTCACTTTAAGACTTTGGCGCAATTCGATTTTTGCACTCTCGCAAACAATACCTCCTGTTCATCCAAGCGTGAACACATTCCACCCAAAAATGGTACCAAATGATTCAGGATAAAACACTCTTTCATATGATGTATAATACTTCACTGTTCATAAATTATTTTTTAAATTATTAGTAATTTCCTAGGTGTAAAGTTTTTTTTTACTCACACTGTATACGAAGAGGTAAAGTTCGTTGATCTTTTGCATTGATGTACATAAAGGTGTGTGATAGAAAACGGCAGCCGAGCATTGGCCCTTCTCCGGAACCTATCATTTGTAACAAAATAATTACATCATGTTTTGTGTGGTTTTGAATAAAATTAACTTAAAATGAACTTGAAAATGTATATATGCAACTGGTTCGAACATTTCGTATTAATAAAAACTAAGCTTTTTGCTGTAGTTTATTCGGATGGTCGGCTTTAAATGTAGTCCGAGAGCTCAATTTGGTCGAAACCAGTGGGGGTTCAAGAAGCCATCCTGGGAATGGGGATGGAACGGCAGATTCTGCATTTCATGAAGTTTTTAATTTTATTCTGGGTTCTATACCCGAAAGGTTTGTTAAGAAAAGCTTTTCCCTTGATATGATCAAATTGCCAACATGGCCCGATATTTAGTGATAGTGGAAGTTTTGGGTAACTTTCAATACTTTGTCTAGATTTACTTGACAAATCTGTCTCCTTAGATCCAAAGGAAATTCAGCCATTTCTACTTGTAATGATTCTATTGGGAAGTGAGTGAGAGGTAGTCCTCCCGCAAAACTGGTATTGCTTATGGTATCTCCGAAATGGAACGACAATGGTATATTCGAAAATATTTTTCACGGGGCAACTGATATTTCCTCTCATGTACTGTCTGTCATCAAAGTCATCAAGTTCAATGCCGGAAGAGGATTGTATAAATATCATAATGGAGAGGATGCAGGAATCGGGACAAAAAATGTAAAATATGCCCCTGATCTTTATTTGAAAAGTGGTAATATCTACATAATATGATGTTTTTAAATAAACTCACACACTCGAATTCTTCAACACAATCATGATTTGACTTATTTTTCTATTACCTATGGAACAGGATATCAATAAATCTTTAATGAAGACAAGATATTAATGTATATCTCAGTAAATTACATTATTGTAATTTACTGAGATATACATTAATATCTTGTCTTCATTAAAGATTTATTGATATCCTGTTCCATAGGTAATAGAAAAATAAGTCAAATTGTCGGTAATAATTGTATTTTAAATTAAAATACAATTATTACCGACAATTCTATACTAAATAAAAGAGCAATCTGACCAGTTTTTAAACATGTACAAATTAGAAGATGGGACTTGCATCCACTATAAAAGTCATGAACTGTATCACTGCAAAATCCGTCGCTCATTCGACGAATTTTGCAGTGATAAAGTTCATGTTCATGTATAGAAAGATCATCAGTTTGTGAAAAAAAACAATTTCTATGATTCCCAAAGCCCATATCGAAGCTTGCAGTTTACCACTTGCATCTTCACTTCAGTTTCCGCACTGTTTAACTTCGTTAACTTAGCAATTAGCAAATTATTGGATACAAACAAGAACTTAGGCTTTCTTTGATGTGGGTATTTAGATCAACACCTTGGAGATTGTAACAACTTTATTTGTAGTATTCGTCATGTCTGAATACAGGTGTTGGCATCCACGCCTACTAGTTTCATAGTCCATTTAATTTTTGTCTTGTTGCTCCCGTTCCCCGCCGTCGATATCTTTTATCAGTCGCGTCACGCCAGTTAAAATCGAGCAATTTGTTTGGTGCACTCACAAACCTCCAAAGCTTTTTTTTGTCTCTGCTCTATGTCATATAACTAATGAAAAATAAACACGTCATTATTTTATTTAAAAACGCGCCATCGATTTAGAAAAAAAAAATCATTTTGTTTATCTCTTTAGTTAAAATTCTCTCTTTCACACGCTCTATCGCCTTGTCTTCCTACATCTTGTTCCCTCCCACTTTTCTCCTATTATGAGCATGGCGTTCAACTTTAAAGGAGGATAAGTGGGGTGTTCACATCGGTGAGGGACACAGGGGCACATGCTCCAATCGAATCTGGTTTAAGGCGGGAGAGAAACGCGCGATTAAGGAAGCAGATTTTTTTAATTGTTAGATTGTTAGATTGTGAACTGAAAATTGAAGATGATCCTTCTTGCTTGGATTTTAGTCATTGAATCGGATATTGATCTAATCTGATTCTGTCTAGCAAGCATTGTGCTACATGCTCTATGGATCCATAACATTTCCAGACCCCTAACAATCATTGTATATCCACTTTCATCTGTTTTAGCTTAAAACTGATTCATCAGAACCATTACAAGGAGACCCCCCTCCCCCACCCCCACCGCGCTTTATACCCACGAGACCGTCAGCTCACAAGACCGACATTTTCATATCTCCAACTATAGAGCCTTATTTGGTCGTTCTTGTGGGAAGTCGGTCTGGAGGGCTTCTCAAAGACCGAACCGCAGGGCATGTCAATCCGGATCGCACAAGACAGAGTCTCCAATTGCCCTATTCTAAGGAAAATACAGAATTTTGAAAGTGTCAAGGAATTTTATAGAATCTTTAAAGAATCAAAAGTAATGTAAATTCTGAAAAGTGAATATTTTCAATATCTTATCATTTTATTTGTTTAGCTATAGAAACAGAGAGAAGAGGGAAAAGAAGAAATACACTAATATAATAAAAATTGCTACTTTGAGTAGCGGATCGGCAACGTATTAGATTGAAACCAAATCCCACCGTAGGTTATGCATATTGCCTGCACCAACGTATACATCACTGGCTGATTGGGAGAGGGGGGGGGGGGGGGGGGAGGGGGCGTCGAATCAGCCGCGGTCCTCCTTTTGTTGGCAGTCTAAAATAATGGAAATGGGAAAAAGAGTGAACGATGGAAAGAAACATGGGAAAAGGGAAAATAATGTAAAAGAGAACAAGATAGAGGGTGGGGAAAAGAAGAGAGAGACAGACAGACAGACAGACAGAGAAAGAAAAAAAGGAAGATCATGAAACTTACATTTACACTTACAAATTACATTTCCGATGAGTTGGCTCAACATGTGCCTAAGTAGACAAAACGATACAAGAGTTCTGAAAAATTGTCTTAAGAGAGAAAATGAGATTATGTCTAAAATGAAATGAAAGGGGCTACGTGACTTTTAAGGAGGAAATTACAATTTCTATCGCTCGTGAAGCTTTTTTTATTTTCGAAATACTTAATTACAAAATTCAAGAACTTCTTGGGGCTCCGTTCCCTCTACTCCCGGCAGAGGCTTTGCCTTTTCCTTCACCCCATATGTAAAGATTGAAGTGATTCCCAAGTGTCATTAGGAAAACGCGTGGGTTTTATGTAGTTTAAGATTCTATAAACCATTCCTGTGGACTTTTTATTATCTACACAATTTCTTGCTGTCTGCTGCCTCGAGATCACTGGAGCGAAGAAAGGTAACAATGTATAGCATCATCCCATGAGATGGAATGTTCAATCTGAGGGCTTTTTGTGCTCTTTGAATGGGGCAGTGCATTTTAAATTTCAAGGAACGGATTAAAGTCTTTATCGCTGGCGATGGCTATCTAGGTGCCCTATTAGGCGGACCTTAGACCCCATTATTAAAAATAATAATAATAATCTAATAGCTCACCTTTATATTGCGCCTAACACTTTGTTTCTATAGGCGCAGTACATATTACCCCGGTCGTTGGATTCAGGCTTTCCCGCACACAATGTATGCATATCAACTTTCGCATCCTACCGGGTACCCATTTAACACCTGGGTGGAGAGTGGCGAATGTAGACATTAGTGCCGCGGCGGGACTCGAACCCCGTACCTTGCAATCTTCAGTCAGGTTACTTATCAACTAGACCACAACACTTCTAGTAAAGATAGAAGTGGCTCCTATGAAAACCCGCTGTTGTATAAAATTGTCCTTAGGTGAGAGTGTGAGTTTCCATCTCTCAAGACGGTCATCTTGAAGGTTCTGAATTGCTAAAACTCGATAGCGTCCTGCCAGGCCCCCAAACTTTGCTATGCTGTACGGATCCATTAGAAAGCAAAATAAGCCCCACAGAATAATGTATATTTATATATATATCTTGGGTCCGCCGCTGAGGAATATATAATTTTACCCCATTCCTCTGAATTAAGTATACATTTTTGCTCGCTCGCAAAATTTAAGTTTAAAGTTCATTATCTGGAACTGTGCGACAAGTTGTATGACGTCGGTCTCCCCATAGCAATTCAACGTAAGAGGCATTTGAAAAGAATGTTTCATAAAATTAGGTGTTCTTTTTCAGGCTACTCTATTTAAACGAGTGGGAGCACTGGCGGCTCTGTTTAAAAAATGTATAACAATTCTTTTTGGATGAGATATATAGACCTAATACAAGCCTAATTATCTTCAGTATACAAGTGTCATTGCTGTCAAATAGTAATGCTTGAGTCTCGCCTGGCTTTCCAGCAATCATATTGTACATTGTTCTACTTAAGTTTGAGTATTATGATCGACCAAAATAATTTTTAGGCAAATGGCATCCCATGTTTTGGACCTTGCAGCTTTCATTAAAATCACATCTGGACCATCAAAGAAAAAGTTTGAGAACCCCTGGTCTACGGGGATGACACCCTTCATGCGTTCTAGGACACCTACCCCCTGGATAACCACCCCAGACAACTACCCCCTAGGAAAACTACCCCCGGACAACTACCCCAGACCACTATCCCCTACGACAACCATCCTCTAGGACAACTACCCCGGACAACTATCCTAGCGGGTAGTTATCCGGGAGGTAGTTGTCCTAGGGGGAGTTGTCCCAGGGAGTAGTTGTCTGGGGTAGTTGTCCGGGGGTAGTTGTCCAGGGGTAGGTGTCCGGATACGTATTTTATGACATGACCACCGGCGGTCAATGTATAATACAAGTTATATACCCCGAGTTATAACCTCAGGTTAAGGAAATGTCAGAAAGAGAGAGAGAAAGAGAGAGAAAAAAAAACAAATCCGACAATTATTTTTTTGGCGACCTTGTGATGTGAACTCATTATGATGATTCCTGGCATTTATATGGCGCCGTATTTCTGTTTCAAAACATTCGAAGGGGAAGGCTCCTCCGATGAAGTATTACCATTGCAATGGCTATTAACATATTTAGATGGTGTTCTATAGTGACCGGAGTTGGTGACGCCACGCATTTATTCACACCCACCGTCTCGTCTTCCAATTTGTTCATGATGTTTCTTATAGTATCATCAGACAGGGCGCCATGGCTTGAATTGGATTTTACTAAATAAAAAGTCATGTTAAGATAACATTATTTTCAGGTCGCCACATATTGAACATGAAAGTGTGTCTAAAAGATTCGTATCATTGGTGTGATGCTGTTGATGTTGGTGTTGTTGCTGCTTTTGTTGATGACCCACATAGTTACATCGTTCGTTATTTTCTTACAATATTATCTTCCCATTAATGACGCCATTACCAAGATCTTGATGAATGGGGGGGGGGGGGGGTAAATTATAAGTATTGTTTTTTTGTAAACTCTCTGAGGCAAACTGATTATGTTGATAATTTTTTTTTCTTTTTCAGGGGAGTCTACATTATGCAGTGAGAGTGAATCTAGAGAGCATCATGAGCTGAATGGATGGTATAATAACAGAGCTGATCCCAGGATTGGGACGTATGGTAAGTTTGCTTCAATACTAGAATCAATGGCGTACAAAGGGTAATAGTAATAATAATATTTAATTTGTATACAGCGCTTAATGTCTCTAAGCGCTTCACACATATACTATTACCCCGGTCATTGGATTCAGTGCTTGTCCGCACACAATGTGTGCACAATCTCCACTCCCTGGGGAGCATTCCAGCCAGGCGTTACATGACGCTCAAAAATTGTTTGACCAACAATGACGGTTGCATCCTACCGGGTACCCATTTAACACATGGGTGGAGAGGTGGAAAGGATATTAGTGCACACCCCCGTCCCTCGCTTGATAGCCTTGTTTTATCGGAAGTTAATCAACCTATTCAAGACAAATACGTGTTTATATTAATATTCATAATCTCTGGAGGGAAAGCATTCTATAGCTAAGCTAGGCCATGCAGAAAGGTTTCCTAACTCAACTTTGTATCAGCTTATATAGGAAGAACAAGTAATTAGGAGTTTTGAGAGCGTGAAGTTATAAACGGAATACGTAGTTATTTATCAAAGTGATATTATACTGGGGAGAATGAAACAAAAGCAACATGTTGTGTTCACTCATGGGCAACTAATGGAGTTCTTTTGGGACTGATGGGATGTGACTGTGTTTTGTAACTGAATGTGAAAAGGGGCCTTTTAACACGGGTATCAGGTCATTTGGCGAGGGATTTACTCCCATAGTTTCAAACTTTAATTGATAATGTTTCTGAACCGATAAGGGCACGGAAATTGTCCCGGAAATTGGAAAATTATGCCGACCGATATTTCGTTCAGTGGGGGGTAAGGTCAGTTTTTTCTTCACCCTTCGGCACAAAAAAAAAATTGTTTTTGTTTTACACTTGCAAAAAAGTGAGGGGGGTATCCTCCGATACCCACACATAAACAAAATTTGAGGGGGCGGTTAACCCCCCACTCTGCGTACGCGTCTGGTAGTAGTAGTAGTAGTAGTAGTGTAGTAGTAGTAGTAGTAGCAGTAGTAGTAGTAGTAGTAGTAGTAGTAGTAGTAGTAGTAGTAGTAGTAGTGTAGTAGTAGCAGTAGTAGTAGTAGTAGTGTAGTAGTAGTAGTAGTAGTAGTAGTAGTAGTAGTAGTAGTAGTAGTAGTAGTAGTGTAGTAGTAGTAGCAGTAGTAGTAGTAGTAGTAGTAGTAGTAGTAGTAGTAGTAGTGTAGTAGTAGTAGGAGTTGTAGTAGTAGTAGTAGTAGTAGTAGTAGTAGTAGTAGTAGTAATAGAAGTACTGTAGTAGTAGTAGAAGTATATATTTTTTTTATTTATCATTATTTTTGTTGATTTTCATCAGAAACTCGACTGCTTCGTCGCCTGCCAGTCGGGTACACGGATGGAGCATACTCACCTGCAGGACCTAACCGACCCAATCCTCTCATTCTCAGCAATCTACTCATGAATGGAAAATCGGGCATACGTTCTGAAAGTAAAAAATCAGCACTCCTTGCATTCTTCGGTGAGTATTGGGTATTGAGGTTGTATTTCTTTATTTGGTGTACAACAATACATGCCAGGTCCAGGATATGACCTTATTAAGGAATATCGTAAAAACAGAACATAAGAAAAGCAGAAGCAGAATTGGAAAGAGAAACAACAGATAGTGGAGAAGATGAGAGAGAGTGCGAGGGGGATAGGGGAGAAAAAAGAAAGAGAAGATAAACATAGACAGAAGGAAAACTAGAGAGAGAGGAGAGGAGAGAGAGAGAGAGGGGGGAGAGGACGATGGGGAGGATGATGATGATGAGGAGGAGGATGAGAGAGAAAGAGAGAGAGAGAGAGAGAGAGAGAGGGAGAAAGAGAGAGAGAGAAAGGGAGAGAGAGAATGGGAGAGAGAGAAAGGGGAGAGGGAGAGATGGTAAAGGATGGAGAGAGGGGGGGGGGGGGTATGAGCCAGGAGTAATCCAACCAAAATTATCTGACTAAAGATGCTATGATAAAACGAATTCAGGATAGTAATTCAAAATGCTGTATAACGTATTTCCAAAAGTATGTATAATAAATGATGCTTGTCTGACATTGCAGCACAACACGTGATGAATGAGATCGTGGATGCATCTAACACTGGCTGTCCCGTCGAGTGGATGAACATGAGGGTCCCTAAAGACCTTAGTCGTATGTACGATGGGGCAAAGATCATGCCATATCGAAGAGGTCTCTACGACCCAGACACTGGACAATCGTCAGCAGTACCTAGAGAACAGGTAAGGATCGCTAAACAGAGAAATCACCAAGGGCGTATCCAGAAAATCCACAATTTGGAATCATTACCAAATAGACAGGAAATTATCCCTGCTCCCCCAACAAAACTGCTTTTCTGTTGTTGTTTAAACACGTAATAAATATCCTTACCGAATTACTTTGATTTTGTAATTAAATAGGTTATTGTTTTCTCAGTCACGTTTATACTTGATTGAGTGTTAACCACTTCTTTTGTATCACAAAGGATATTCAGGTACATTTGTTGGGAGGGGGGGGGGGGGGTCCAAATCCAGAAATAAAAAAGGTTACATTATGCAGTTGTACGTTGAACTTTAAAATTCGGTCAGCTGCGTCGAGTCCTTAATTATTATCAAATATTGTCAAAATTGTTGCACTTCTAAAGTTGAAAATATTCCAGCTTCAATAAAGTGTATATGTTTCAACACCTTTGATCTTATCTCCAAACGCACCTTTGTTAAAATCAAATCTACCTAACTAATCTTCTGTTGTTGAAATTTGCTTTATAGTATGTGTGGGCTTGTTGTAGAAACTGATAGCAAGGATTATGTTTGAACAAAGTTCAAATTCATTATATTTTTTCCCGAAAAGAACATGCAAACATGTGCAAGATATGCGAAGCTCAATAAACACTGACTCAAATAAATCCAATACCTCTATCATTATTATGTTCAATGTGCAATGAAAATCAAAGCAATTTCAGATTACGATGTGAGTGAATAAGAATTTGTGTAAAATCTTTTGTAAAGTCTGTTGTAAAATGTTATTTTATGCCATAAAATAACATTTTGTTTGTCGTATAACATGTAAGAATCTTCCTTTTTCTGTATTTCCATAGCCAGTTTCCTTATACTATTCATGTTGGTTATAAACATGAACTTAATCGAATTGAAAGGGGATAATGAAAACGCGAGATTTCTGAAACACTGCAGATTTAATTTCTTAGATGAATATTTGACACCCTTTAGTCGTATGCAGGAATTTATGTCTAAAAGGATTCGAATGATAAAAAGATATTAAGTGCTTATAAAAACAATTCCATATTTTCGAAATGCAAAGTGATTAAACGTTAAAGACATCGGTGTATGATTTGTAACTCACATTGTAAATAGTAATTTTTGGTATCCCAAGTGTTTTGATGAAACAGACTCAGAAAAACAAAAACATGCATTACATCCACATTTATCTCATTTTGTATCACATTATCACAACAATCAGTTTGCCCGATATTTCGTTAACGCCTGTTTAAAATCTGTTTAAGATAAATTCCCCATATCATTTTTGTTTCAATTGTTACTAAAATGTTTCAAATTGTCTTCATTGTACATTCATTCGTCAAAGTAAAACCTATTTTCTTACAATAACATTCATAGAACTCAAGGCAATTCAAGAAAACAAGTCTATCGAGTCTAATCGTTTCCTATACTAAAATAGCACTGGTGAAGATCTTAGCTCGATGCTTAAATCCGTATATAGACAAGGCATTTTGCCATTAATTGTATCTTTTGACTCACGTGTAGGTACATTGATGTTAACGTTGTTGTTGTTGTTGTTTTTGTTGTTGTTAGTGTTATCATTATTATTATCATTATTATCCTTATCATTATTATTATTGTTCTTGTTGTTGTTATTATGATGTCATGCTTCCTAGATGAATTCGGTAACCCCATGGCTCGATGGCACTGGTATCTACGGACCTAACCGAGTTTGGGAATCTGAGATGAGAGCTTATGAGAATGGGAGACTGAAGGGAGAGTTAAGAAAGCAAGAGGGAAGGAGACACGAAGAATTCCCAGCTCGGAACTACGCCGGCTTCCCTCTCACAAACCATGCCCCTGCCACGGATCACAAAGTCTACGAAGCTGAGAGACTCTTCCGTATGTATAGAATTTTGATGTTTGTAGGCCTATATCCCATAATAAGAGAGTATAACCACCAGTGCATCCTACAACCAGGGACAGCATGTCCCTGCTACAACAGAGCGACAAACATCGTCCTAACACACATGTAGCTTTATAAAATCATGGTGACTTCAGGGATGATGCTGTAATGATTCTCAGTAAATCAAAACAAGGCAGTGGCATGGCATTTAATGTCTTATGTTTCACATAATAATAATATTATTTAATTTTTATACAGCGCTTAATACGATGTCTCTAAGCGCTTTACAAATATACTATTACCCCGGTCATTGGATTCAGTGCTTGCCCGCACACAACGTGTACACAATCTCCACTCCCTGGGGAGCATTCCAGCCAGGCGTTGCATGACGCTAAAAACTGTTTGAACACTGAACAATGACGGTCGCATCCTACCGGGTACCCATTCAACACATGGGTGGAGAGTAGCAAGTGCAGGTTAATATCTTGCCAAAGGATATTAGTGCCGTGTCGGGATTCGAACCCTCGAACCTTCGCATCTCCAAGTCAAGCGCCTTAAACCACTCGACCACGAAATTCGCATCATTTTATATAGACACACTACATTTAAAAAACAATTGCTAAAACAGCAACTCCTTTAAATCTCATATTCAGAATAAATAGTTACTCCTTGCCACTGATCGTATAGGCCTATAAGTAATGGTAATAGAACCGTCGCCAGACATTGAGTGTTATTTCAACGAGTGTATTGATTCACGAACCCATGAAAGGAAACACATCATTTCCATAATGCATGAGTTAATGATGATACATTCAATTTAATATAATCTCTGATTTGTACTGGATAAATGTTGATTATTTGCAGTTCTTGGCAATCCCCATAGCAACGAGAACCCCGCCCTCCTCTCAATCGGCGTCTTATTCTGGCGTTGGCATAATGTATGGGCTGACCGAGTTGCAGACGAGTGCTCGAATAACACTAATGAAAACGACATATATGACATTGCTAAGAAGTGGGTAACAGCAACTTACCAGGTAGGTACCATCAACCAAATAATCTTTTATCATGCTTAATCATTTATCATGTTTTTACATGGAGAAAATTAACATTTGATTAATAGTATACAGCCAGACAAAATACAGTTTATGTTGAGCGTGAGCTTGCAGAAGAAAGACAGACGTAGGACACTTGGCTGTGATTTCGTTACATTCACCAGCAAAAACCATGACCATCTCGCACCCAATCAATACAAAGTTTCACGAGTGCTACATAAGAACGTGCTCTGATTGGTTAATCACGAACCATCCATTACCCAATCAGAATCCAATTTCATGTATGCGACAGACGGACCGATTGTGATTGGTTTATCGGGTACTGACTAAGAACCGATCAGAATCAAGGGTTGAGAGTCATAGGTAAGTCGTTTAGATACTGTTTTGTTGAAGCGAGAAGATTCTATCTAATTACAATTTCTAATGTTTTGTAGACCAAAATTATTTTTAAAGTGAATTTTTTCATGTCACTTTTCTTTCAGAAAATCGTGTTTTACGACTTTCTACCAGCCTTTTTAGGCATGGATGCAAGTGACATGGACAAATATAACTACACAGGTAATGGTAGCTAGAGCATGCTTCTAAACATCATTATGAATGTTATTGTGCATGTTGCATTAATGACAAGTTCAATCTAGATAATTATGTCTCTCTTTCAGAGGAGCCGACCACATGCACTCAAAGAAACTCTCAAACTAGTTATCAAGAGTAACAAATTGGCCTGGCAAAAGTTTTACCAGAAAGTTTTAAAAAGGAAACATCTTGAAATAAGTTTCATTCATTCTTGTGAGTATTGTGTATTCATGATGATGAAATAAAACATTATTTTCTGTTTGATTTCCCTAGGTTACAAGCCGTATCTCAATCCGGGTATCTCCAACGAGTTTGAGGCTACAGCGATGAGATACATCCAAACTCTGATACCATCTGGTATAGCACTTAGGTATACAGTTCTACTTTCCCTTCTCTTACCTCCGCCCCTACCCTGTTTCTATGTTACTCTTAATAAATATCTATCCACGTATCATTCTCCAAATATTACCATTCTCCTACTTATCATCCCTTCCCCCTTCTCAACTTATTCCCCTTTCTCCCTTCCTTTCTCTACTTGCGTGACAAAGAATTTGAAATTGAGGGGGGGGGGGGCAACGTCCACTGTTATCGTAACCCAGCTGTTATGCCTCTTATTTTTAAGTACCGTGCACATTCATGCAAACAAAAAGGAACTTGATGAATTTACACCTGTAATTAAAATAATCTGACATATGATATTGATTTGATAACCCGATTACATAATTTTTCCTCTTAAATCTAGATGAATAATTAAAGTGGATATATATGTATAATTTGTTTTTTTTAACTACAGAGAGAATGATAATGGTTCATGTAAGGTCAAGGTGACAGACGATGGCTATCCTGGGCTTCGATTATGCAACACCTACTGGGATGGACACGTAAGTTTAAATCCCCACTGCACTACTTATTGCTACTTGCGCCCTCTATATAGCAAACAATGCCCAATCGGTGACCATTGGTCCCCCATGATCCTCTTTTTAATTGAGAGCTTCTTTGATGAGATAACTACCTGTCAGTGACCTTACAGGGAGGTCTAATCCTATTGGCTAAGCTAGTGCGATGGGGCGTTAAGTTCAAGTTCAACCTATTTGGTATGAATATAATATGCTGGCACATTCCTAGTTATCTATCAAGGTATCTTCTCCTAGCTCAGAGGTGATTGATTGCCACATTTCCCCCCGTACATCTCGATTCTCTGCCATCCTAGTACGCTGTTGCAGTGCCATTCCATGTCTCAATGTTCCCCTCCCAGTTAGTTCTTGGTTTCCCTCTTGGTCTGGTACCTTCTACCTTTCCTTCCGACATATCTTTCAAGAGACTCTGATGTCTTTTTTAATAACGTGACCACTGTATTGCACCTTTCATTCTTAATCATTCCTATCAGGATATTTTGTTTAAGACATAACTTCTAATGTATCCCTTTGTTAGTTTTCATTTCTCATAGCCTTAACTTTTCAGTACAGATACAGATAACTGTATATGTGATTAAGGGTGGTCTTGGGAGACTTATCCGAATACTATCATTTTAGTTAAAGGTTAATAAGGTTTAAAGAAAAAATGACATAACTTGATAAGTAATCAAATAACGGAGTAAGTTTTAATAGAGCAAATCTTTGTTAAGATGTCAAAGTTAGGTATCCAAACATAATGGGTTAATTGGTTAACATTTTCGAAGCAAGCTCTAATTGGCCTAATATATAAAACCAGTCAAAGGACAACCATGATCGTCAATTATACTTGGTCGAATTCCCGATGATAGTCTTCTATTTTTGTAATTGATGCTCTAAGTGAATAAAGCATGGTCACCTCTCGGTCTATTTTCCATCTTGATTCTGACAGTCTCTACTTTTGAAGAATGGATTGGACGAAATCGTTCTCGGTATCGCCTCTCAATGGGCAGAGGAAGATGATAACATCGTGGTCGAAGATCTCCAAGGTTAGTATATAATACTCCAGTCACGACCACGACTCCAGGCCGACGACTCACATTCTCCCAAATGATCAAAATGAATTTGGTTTGGGGTCGGTGTGGTGGTGCCGCGGATAGGCCGGGGGGGGGGGCGTTTTCAATTAGAAACAAAAACAAAGAGGCATCGGCTTACCTTAAGTATGCGAAAGAAACATGTTCGCATTCGTGTTGCAAAATATAAAACCAAAAGGCGGAGATTCTTGGATCCACCCTTCTGAATGTAATGGCTTTTTAAGGTCCGATTCAATATTGAGGCCCAACTACATATCGATGACTACATAGAAAATGATTTCCAATTGATACCAACCAATTTCAATATACTTATATTTACTGTGATATCAGTGGAACAAACTAAAACTAAACAAGAACCATTTCCATATATTTATCCATCTTCTGTCATTCCCAGGTTATTTCTACGGTCCATTTTATGGCTTCACTCGTAGTGACCAGGTTGCTAACACAATACAGCATGGACGGGACCACGGGCTTCCAGATTACAACACGGCTAGAAAGGCACTGGGACTACAGCCTCTCAATATCACTCAGCTTATGGATAGATGTACAAGCAATGGCTGTAAAATTGCCCCAGAGGTAAGGACATCGGTCTGATAAAATAGACATGAATGATAAGATTAAAGTTTGATCCGTATTGATTGACATGAAATAAGTACGTATTCAAAACATTTAATATACCTTGGAATTTCATTATCATCATTACGATCAACATATTCATATAACAATTGGATATGTCCGGCCTCAAACATTATCACAAATTAAGATAACATTAGAATTTTAAAGCAATGTGTGGGCATTAACAGAAGTGAATCGTGACGCTAATTCTTGAGGGGTATTGGTCCAGCCCCTCTCCAAACAAAAACTCTGAATCCAATGTACCATTTTACAAGATGATGTAACAATGTCGCCTTCCCCATGGATCTATGACTCTGCGCATGGTATAAAGTAACATTCTCAATATTCTGGTTACCATGGTTACCCATCCGGTGGCGTCTTCTTCCTTATGTGTACAGGTGTTCGATAACTTGACCGCACTGTATGACGGACATGATGATGATATCGATATGTTCATTGGCGGAATACTGGAAACCACTGCCAATGGACCAGGGGAACTGTTCCAGCATCTTATTCTAGACCAGTTCATGAGAATCAGGGATGCTGATAGACTTTGGTTTGAAAATAAAGATAATGGGTGAGTATATACAGCTCAGTTGTCTAGTAATTATGTAGTAATAATTTAAACAAACCGTTTTGTTGAAGAAGAAAACAATTGTCTCTTTAGGCCTTCGGAAATGTTTGATTCCATGCATTATTTGTCCGATGCTTACATAATAATTATTATGTACTTATCGTGGATCGTTAGGGTTAAGACTAGCACTCTAGCAGTAACACTTAACCTAAAACACACCGTAACCCTATTCTATCCTTATACTAGCATGATATTTGTTATGCGTATTGCAGGAGGGAAGGTCAATGAATGCAATAAAAACACCTTTATCCAGTACATATTCTGTAATATGAACATGACTTATTTACATGATTGCGACTTAATCAATATTTTCCTATTGGCATTTCAGTTGAACTAGGTTACTGATATATGATTATTTTGAAAACGAGCATTCACTTGTGCCACGTCTATTATTGCTGTTTTATATCTTTCTAGATGGACTATGGAGTTTTATTTAATTGCTCTGTATAAACGTTATTTTTTTGATGTAAATATGTTCATGTTTATTCAGGGCCCCATGGAAGACCACTACTTATTGGTGAATGGGCTACCCTGACAAAAGATTAGAAATAAATATATAATAAATAAAATATACTAAAATCTTTGATTACCATAAGATGATTATTTCACGCATTTATTTACTCCGGTTAGACATTTATTTATTGCTTTCTCATTAACCCGTGCAGAACTATACATTTCATGTTAAAGCATTATATTCACTTACTATATAACGAGGATAACATCTCAGTTATTTTGTAGTTCTGTTATTGAATCTTTCTAAACGTACATGAAGAAAGATATTATTCTATCAGTGCGATTTTTTGTCGTTTTGTCTGTTTCTAGGTTGTTTACAGAGGATGAGATTGAATCCATCCATTCCGTTTCCATGTGGGATGTCATAGTCAATACTACAGGCATACCGGATACAATGATACAGAAAAATCCTTTCAAATTCACCGCCAGTAAGAATAATATTTTCATTTTATGATCTGAATGTGGAGTGGCAATAGGAGGGGGTAAGAGGGGGGGGGGTAAGAGGGATAGAGAGAAAGAGATATAGTGTGAGAGAGGAAAAAGAGAGGGGAGGGAGAAAAGAGTGAAATAGAGAGAATGGAAGAAAGACAAAATGAGTTAAAAAGGAATGAGACAGAAAACAATTAAAAAATAACAATTTCTAAAAGGTCTTCACCATTTTCGGTTCGTCACTCTCCGTAGTAGATCAGACAGTATTTCAAACATATTCAAATCTCTTCATTGGTTATCAGTCTCACAAAGAATCATGTATAAGCTGTTACTCATTACTTGCAAAACACTTCTTCTTTCTACACCCCGTTACATATATGAGATTTTGAAACCGTACACCCCACATCGGAATTTACGTTCAGGTTCACAGATCCAGTTATGTACACACAAAACCAAAATCAAATGGGGGGACAGGGCTTTTGCTAATATTGCACCCAAATTATGGAACAATTTACCATTACAAATAAGACAATCACCGTCAATTGAAATATTTATGAAGAAACTTAAGCACCATGTTGTTTATGTAGTAGTTTTAATATTGTATAATTATGTCGTAGTTTTAATATTGTAAAATTATTTTTATACTGTACAGAACGCCTTGAGCAGTCTTTTATAAGGGACATGTGCGCTTTATAAATTGACATTATTATCATTATTATATTATTCTCATCGAAATGAATTATTTAATAATTTTAAAGGGATGGTTGAGTTCTGTTGCAGAGGGCGCTACACAAAATATTTTTTTTGTGAGATAATGAAAAACTGAGTGTCAAATTTGAAAGAACATAATATTTAAATGACAAAATCATCTTTGTTTGATCAAAATCGGTTCAGAGACGGGTGAAATTTAACGATTTCTAAACTTGTGTACTACCACAAATATTAGATATTTTGAAAAATTTGAAAAAACCGTTGAAAAAAATTACGCCTTTTACGTCGTATTTCAGCCAATTCCGATGTTGGCATTTTCGTGTTGCCTATATTACCCACAATTAGCCGACTCATGAATTGTTATTTTTAATTAAATCATTAATTAACGGTCAACGTGTTTTTTGTTTTAAGTAGAGCTGAATTGGTATGATCGTATTGGCTAAATTTCACACATTTTGGGGTCTACAATTATCTTCATGGCAATTTTAGGTTCTAAAAGGGCACTATAAATGTCATAGATAAGAATAAGAGCAATAACCATGCACTTTGAAGGCATTTGCGGTCTGAAAACAGAACTCAACTATCCCTTTAACGGTGTTCTTCGTTTGGATATCTTCATGTAATTTTTTAGCACACTGAAAGATAATTCATGAACAGACCAAAGGATTGACAAGGGATATCATTTTCGAGGTGATTTCTTCTGTATTTGTGCTTTTGTTTTCTCCACATTTGCGTTCAGCGTGACTATCGAAGATATACTGTAAGAGATTTATACTGACTTCTCTTCTCAATACAGGTGATCCTTGCTTTTTTAACATGGAGAATGCATCTTTGAAAGAAAAAGATTTAGAACGCTGCGTACCTCTCATCATTTTTGACTACTTCACCGGTAGCAAGGTTTCCTATGCCTTGATCTTTGGTTTGCTCTTTCTCTTTATTATAGGTAAGATAAATATTACGTTTCTTTTGGTTTTGTGGAAAATGCATCGGGAAAAGTAAGGAGGTTCTAGACAAAGAGGAAAACCAAGAACTAACTGGGATGGGAGCATTTAGACATGGAGTGTAATGACACTGTAATACCCCCCACTCTTGCAAAGATTTCAGAAGAAGAAAACAAATCAACTTACGGCAATTTCAAAACCACAGCATCACTTCTTCTTCTTCCTTTTTTTTTGGTGTGTGTGGGGGGGGGGGGGGGGGGAGGGGCACAACTTCTCAAAAAGAAAGATGAATAAATAAACAAAATGTAATCGGCCCATGCTTCTTCTACCCCTTCACTGACTTTTCTTCATTCGTTTGTTTGTATTTTTTCTTTATTCCAGGGTGTATCTTGACTCTGTACACCATCGCCACAATGCGCATGCGCAAAATAGAGGAAAACAAGCGAGCCATTCACAAATCAGCAAGAAGCCAACATCCGGAGAATACACAATCATATCTCGGTAGGATAATAACTTTAGTATATTTTCATAATTTAATTTTAATTTTATTTTGATACAGTTCAATTGTATATTAGCTGGATTCTAATAAACGAAAGACAATTTAACATATTGTAATTTTATTTAAATTCAGTTCAACAACATTTAGCCTAACGCAAACACGATTTTAGCTGAAATCAAATAGTGCAGTGTTGTTGTTATTTGGAATCTATATTTCATACCAGCATAAAAGTAATTAAAAAATCTACATTACTATATAAATTCAACTCAAATGCACACTCAATTATAACCAACAAATAAGGGGGAACGGGAGAAGGAAACTGTACGGATGTGAATAAATAGAGTTATCTTAAGTGTTATTTTTTTCACTTTAAGTATTCGATCACTCAACTTATTTATATGATTTTGATTTCTCGCCCGGGCCTAGCGAATGAATGGTGTGGTTTTAACGAGCCTGTGAAGGAGATCGAAGTCTGTCTTGGTCCCAAGCAGTGTATTCGGGTGATGGGTCAGCGAGGATCCAAGCTTCATCGTAGCATCGATGTCGGTTGTCCACAAAGGATTACAATCTTCATGAGCTCAGACTCCAAGCAGAGATACATCCTAGTCAAGCTTGAGAAAGAGTGAGTACTATAATCATTCTAGTTGATTTTACTAGTACTAATACTGCTGCTACTACTACTACAAATGATGATGATGATGATAGTGATAATGATGATCATAATAATGATAACGATAATAATAATAATAATATTAAACAATAATAATAATAATTAAAAAAATAGTGATAATTATAATTAAGATAACAATAATAACCATGATGGTGATGATGATCATAATAATAAATAGATATATAATAGCGATAATGATGGTAACTACAACAACAACAACAACAACGGCAACAGCAGCACCAGCAGTATGTTATTCTTATTAACAAAATTATAAAAGCTTTTCCTTAGCTAGGACCCCGCCGTTTTTATCACTCCAACATTGCCAGGTAGAAATAATCCCCTGGGTCGAGAGGGACAAATGTGGGAAAAATACCTTGTCCAAAGATGTAAGCACCTAGCTGTAGGATCGAGATCGGGATTTCATGTATGAGTCGAGGGGTGCGATAAACCACAACGTTTTCTCTGATTTCAAGCATTTTCTCTCTTTTTTCTCTTCGTTGATAGATATGACCTCGTCCTCAAGTTTCTGGATGTCGACGATCGTCTTGAGTTCGTGAGTGACCTCCAAAGTTTCATCGGACGAGAGCAGAACGGAGTGGTGATGGAACGTCGAGAGTTACGGGAATATGATCTGCTACGGATGGCGGTTACCAAGCAACAGCGACAGTCAGTTCTAGAACGGTTTATTCGGCTAGCTCTCGACAGTGTAAGTGTTAAACATTAAAGGGCCACTTTAACCCAACTAACACCTCTACTTATTAATATTCCAGCCTCTGATTTTTCAGAAAATCTCTGTATTGACCAAAAAATGATAATAACCATCCATTTTTCACAGTTCTCACGCTTGCTGGCCAGGGCTACGCCCCTCGAAAAAAAGGTAATAGGGCCACGTAGCCTAGATGACGCATTTGACGTCATTGCGGGCATGGTCGATTTGTCCTACAACTAAGGATCTTACAATCTCATTGTAATTCATAAATGAAACGTACTGGATTATCAAGTGCATATTTTTTTTCGGATAAATGTTTTTTTTCCAATTAATATCGCAGTTTGCCTTTTTAAAGACATTTAATGCCTAAATCACCCTCTTTTTCACCGGAGAGGCTCCTGCAGTGACGTCATAAACTGTTGCGCAATACAGCTCCGAAACTGGGCTTTTTTTCTGAGCGTTCTGAGTCGTCATTTTTAAAGCTAGATTCCAGAATTATTGATGATTTCTAAGAAAAGTCATTGTCATGTTCGGAATCTCCGTCAAAAATTATTCTACATGTCTTTTTGTCATTTTTTAAAACCCGTTTTGGTTAGAGTGGCCCTTTAAGTACATAATCCAAAACATCATTATTTTATCGAATTAAAAAAAATGATAGATCTAATTACGGCGTCACTGTCGTGTCTGCATCTTTTGTTCGATAGGAAGCTGAAAGTCCTGAAGAGTTGATGGAAAGCATCACAGAGATGGAGGATGGTCAAGCCATCATGGAATGTGAACTCAGCAAGTATGAGTTCGGTGAACTTCTCACTCTCAGTCCAGAATCGCAGTTCGTTCAACTCATGTTCGAGCTTGTCGATAAGGACGGCAGCGGTTCGATCTCCTTCAGAGAGTTTCTCGACGTCACCGTCATCTTTGCGAAGGGTAAGAATAAGTGCTCAACCTTGTGTCAACCTCGACGTTGTATTGTTTTGGTTGTATTATAATAATGTAATTTGTTTTGTTTGTGGCAGGCCTAGTAGCGGCTCCTAACCCCCCCTTTAATTCTTCAAGCCCACGAAAAAAGAAAAAAGAAAAAAGAAAAATAATAATATAATAATAATAATAATAATAATAGCCTAAACCGCAAGACGCATGTAGAAATTGAATGTAAGAACCCTTGAGTCCCCTAAATATATATACACATATACTTTTCATATACTTTCTACTGGAACTATCCGACAGGATCACATATTTGCGAGTCTATTAACCTATATATGAAGAACGATTACACAACGTCTTAATGTTGCTTTCGATGCAATTATAATTCATTATAATGAATATATCAACATCATCAATTTGAACGTTTTACTAACATAGAATTTCGCTGTAAATCCTAGTGTTTGAGATTGCAATATGAAAGAAAGATATTAAAAGTTCTTTCCCATCAAACGTGCTATATTCTTTTTTTTTAATTTTCAGGTAAACCAGAGGACAAGATTAAACTGATGTTTGACATGTATGACGTCGACAATTCTGGTGCACTGTCACGTGATGAGTTCAAAATCATGCTCAGGTGACCATGATGGAATCATTATAAAATTTGATGTTGTGAAATCATTATAGCATAATGTATTTGTTTTATTATTTTGATGAATTACTTGAAACATCACCAATATAATAAAAGAATTTATTTAGTTAAATGCCGTAAAATTGTAATTTTTAGATCTGATATTGTCATTCGTACCTTGGATTATGCTCGAAATCGAGGCTATTGAAAGTTTGCCTTAGGTTCGTCGTGTTATTGTGAAAAAATCTGAGACATTTTTTATCTTAGTTTTCATTTCATTTCCAAACATAGAATAAAATAATATAGCATGCTGACATGCGAATAGCATGGTTGATATTCAATTAAAAGAAACTTATAATAAATTAATGTAAAATCATGATCATGATCATGATCATGATCATCATCATCACCATCATCATCATCGTCGTCATCATCATCATCATCATCGTCATCACCAAAATCATCACCATCATCATCACCATCATCATCATCATCACCATCATTATCACCATCATCATCATCATCATCACCGTCATCATCATCATCATCATCACCAACATCATCACCATCATCATCACCATCATCATCACCATCATTATCAGCATCATCATCATCACAATCATCATCACCATCATCATCATCATCATCATCATTATCATTGTGTTGATCATCTTTTCCCCCATACCATGCAGGTCGATGTTGGAGACGAACAGCGCGTCGCTGGAACAGGACAAGATGGATGATGCCATTGCATCAATGTTCAAGGATGCTGGATTCGAAGAGAAGGAGGAGCTGACACTGGAAGACTTCAACATCCTCATGGGAGATAACAAGGAGAGCTTCAGCAAATCCAGCATCGGCATAGGTTTGTTGAAAGGGTTACAGTAATGGGATCGGAAGAGATGTATATAGATATGAAGAGGCGAGCATGTGTATCTCCCTCCCTGTGATTGTTGATGACGATAACTCTGACACTTTACTAAAGTTCCACCGTTGACGTATAAAAGACTCAGTGACACCCTTGTGCTAATACCAAACGATGAATGCGGTTCAACCTTTAATGGAATAAACAGAACACAATCATAAGCATTGCGTAATATAAATGCCAATGAACATAGATAAGCTGATCAATTAATATTACATCCTTGCATCTATATAATATACACATTCACTCTCCTTTATGAAATATACATGTGCCTATACATATTCATGAGCTTGACCCTGCATTAACCCCTATAACCTGACCTACTTTCTGTCATAGTATACCCCAAATCTGTCCACCCGGCTGATTGCCATTATAAGACACCAAATTAGCTAGATTATAATCACACAGAGTTTTCCTCTAATTCTTATTAAACCTGTTATAATACCAGGTCAGTCATCACATTTAACTTAACACTGTTTACCTTCACTAAGCAGCACCCTCGCATGTCCATATCATGCGCTACACAACAAACACTGGCACAACGTGAGCTTCGTGCATTAACTTCAACTTTCTAACTCAGATTTAGCCCATTCATATTCCTCCATTTTCATATCTTACAGTTTCAAACAAGAAAGAAAACATTTAATTACAATAATCTTAAGTCGAATTCTACTTACAACATTGGGCTTGTGTGTAAACTGACAAATAACGGTGAACTTCAATACCAAACAACACGACTTGACAAACGTGTTTCAGCTCCTGAACCAAAACAACTTCGCCCCAACAGCCCTGCTCAGAAATGCGAATAAACTCTCGCTTTTGACGTCACAATGCCCATTGATATAAACAATACAAAATATCTCTAAATTAGATATAACAGTGATGGTTTACCATATTTTGGGTTAGGACGGTTTTCATGTTACAAAGGATGATCTATTATGTATTTGAAAGGATGGGAGAGTTATAGCTGAAAAGGGGCGAGCATGTTTAGCTAGGACACTAATAAGGAGATTTTAAGTTCTGTGGGTCTTAATATTAGTTATGACAGTTCAGTCGTTGCAGTGGTGGGATAAATTAGAAGGAAAGAATATTAGGGGTGACATATGGAAATATTATTGAGGATACAAACTGGTTTCCATTCTCTTTATCCTTCTCTCTTTTTTTCCTCCTCCTCCTCCTCATCAACACTACCATAACCACCACCACCACCACCACCATAACCACCACCACCACCACCACCATCATTCTCATCATTCTCATTGTTATCAATTATTTTTATCATCACTTTCATTATGGCGAAGTTGGTAGATTTGGTTTAGCTAGTAAAGTGGAGAAACGTAGGATCAATTTTTGGGCAAGGGTTAGTCAGGGTAAAAAATCTAAGCTTTCATACATTATTTATAGTCTGTTACGTAAGCTACATGAAAGTTGTGATTTCGAAATCAAGGTGGATTGTGAAAGTTAAAAGTATCCTAGACAAGAGTGGAATGTCAAACTTGTGGGTTGAGGATACCCCCTTGAACCGTGGTTGGGTTAAGTCAGCTTTGGAACTTAGATTAAACGATATTGATTTGCAAAATTGGAATAATGAAGTTTATAGAAATCGTGTATGCTTAAATTATAGGCTTTTTAAACAAGGAGGTGGTTTGGAGAGCTATTTGTTGAAATTAAACGTAGGTGATAGGATACCTCTTTGTAAATTTCGTTGTGGTAATAATAAGCTGCCAGTTACCAAATGTCGTTTTTTTATCTAATAAACCTCTTGAGTTATGTTCCCTATGTAATATCAAGGTGCAGGGTGATGAATTTCATTATGTTTTGGTGTGCCCCGTTTTCAATGACTTTCGTAAGCAGTATGTTAAGAAATATTATTACAGTAGACCTAACGTTATCAAATTTCATCAGTTATTCAATGCAAATTCTGTTAAGCAGTTAAAGAACCTTTACAAATTTTGTAAGATCATTATGTCTATTTTTGGATAATTTGGATAATTTGTTTTGTGCTTTTTAATACCTTAGAGTTATGGTTTAATTAGTTGTTGCTGTTTTTAGTAGCATAGTGTACATACACGTATATAGTAGTGTTAGTACTGCCAGTTGAGATGTAGGGTATCATGTTTGTTTTTTTAAAGTAGACCTATATCCTTAGGCTTGCCTTCATTTGTTTGTTGTTCGCTGCCAAAGATTTTCTTGTTTCTAAGATTTTCTGTGTGTGTTAAAAATATTAATAAATCGATATGAATATCATTGTTGAACATTATATATGTACCATTCAACTGTATTTCTTCCATGCCCCAGAAGGGGTCGTTAAAGAAATAAAAATCATTGCCATTGTCATTGTCATTGTCATTGTCATCATCATCATCGACATCGACATCCTCATCATTATCATCCACAGGAAAAAGCGCCCCTGTAGGTGGTAAGAGCAAACCATCGGGAAGCAAGAAATCTCGAGACGGAAGCAAGAAATCCCGAGACGGAAGCAAGAAGAGCAAAGATGGCAAGACGGAAAAGGGTGGCATAAGGAGTGCTCTGGCAGGATATGCGTAAGTGATCCAAAACAAACGTTTGCTGAGTTTAAACCATAGTTAGGAGAGTAGCGATAGTTGCGTCATCGGACGTTGCGCTCGTTCATGGGGCATTTTCATGGAGCATAAATCGACCCCTCCCGTAGAGACCGACAACAGACGGACATCAGACCGATACAAACCGACAACAGACTGACGCCAGGACAACAGACCGACAACAGACCGACAACAAACCGACCCCAGACCGACACCTGACCGACAACAGACCGACAACAGACCGACAACAGACCAACAACAGACCGACAACAGACCGACAACAGACCGACAACAGACCGACAATAGACCGACAATAGACTAACAACAGACCGATAACATACGGACAACAGACGGACAACAAACCGATCCCAGACCGACAACAGACCGACAATAGACCGACAATAGACCGACAACAGACCGACAATAGACCGACAACAGATCGTCAACAGACGGACAATAGACCGAACAAAACTTCATTACCTGGAATGGTTAAGAATCGGTCGTTCTGGAGTCGGAAAGGAGTCGGATAAGCGGTGTGCCTTATTCCGTTTATAGTCAGGTCAAACAGACTACAGGATGTAGATAAGTATGTCGGGGAAGCTGCTTGATTTCCGTGTGTTTACTTGATAAGTATATCATATCAAAGATAGGGAAGGAAATATGACCGTATTACATCCCGGAGCCATCCATACAAGCCACATTACACAGATATTGACTGCTCATGAAGATGGTGCAAATTATCACTGCCAAGGTGGGGTTCATATCGGCCATTCTATCACCCCGAGGCGAATTTTATTACAGAGCAGTCCATATTTATTTTTACATACCTCATCCTTTAAAACACTGAGAGATAAGACGGACTAATATAACTGGAAGGGGACCTGAAAAGATTATCATATATGATACTCCCCCCTCCCTGATTAATGTCCCTGGTTTTCTAAAACATCTATGATCATTTAAATAAAGATGTGTAGGCCTAGCTTAAGTTATGATTTAAATGTATTTAAAGCTTTTTATTGGATCTTCTTCTTTTTGTCTTCTTTACCGCAGAAACCGTCGCTCATCCAAGAAGAAAAAGACTAATGTGAAGATCGGTACAGTAGAGAAGACCTATCAGAACAACAAACTTGTCCGCTTCTATAACAGCATCACGAGCTACATCGAAAACAACAAGTTGGAGATCTTCTGGGTGACTCTCTACATGTCGATCATGTGTGGTTTCTTTCTTCAAAAGTTCTTCCGTGAGTGCTATTACACTTTTAAAGCCACTCTGTCCTACTTGTAGCTACTTGCTCCCTCTATATAGAAAAGGATGCCTAATCGGTGACCATTGGTCCCCCATGATCCTCTTTTTCTTATGTTAATTGAGAGCTGAGTTGACGAGATAACCACCTGTCCAGTGACTTTGCAGGGTGGTCTAATCCCTCCTATAAATTAGAACAGATAAGCTTTAAACAACTTTGACAAATCTTACATTTTAGAAGGTTGTTAATAAGGAACTTTCGCGAATTACAAACACGGCATGACATTTCTCGAATCCACGCCACTCTTAAAATCCCGCGAACATTTATTGGTTGTGCAGAAACATAACATCGCTAAATGCGAAAACAAACAAACACAAATACACAAAACCGAAGAAACACGAAGAAACTCAAGAAAAAAAGGCAACGATGATGAAATCGTGAATCGCGGGGATTTTTCATACAAGCCTTTCACATGCAACCTTTAACTCCACCACTCCTTTATGAAACATGAATCAATATCCCCAGTCTTAAGATTTACATCGGCTACTTATCCAGTCCCATATCCAGTTTATATTGCTTTTATTAACTTATCAATGATTCCATCAGTTTCCTTCATCATATCTCCTTGAATTGTTAATACAGTATAATCCAGAAAGAAGGCTGCGTTGCAGTGAAATGTCTTTCTTTTATGTCCTAAAAACTATGACAAAATCTTATGGAGAAATGTCATTTTCAAATTCAGCAACTGTTTTATGGAATAACTTGTCGGAATATCTTAAAAATATAGAAACATATGAAAAGTTCAGGAGTAATTTAAAAAAAATTTTTTTTTTAGTAATTTGTAAAATCGTACAGTTTTGAACCCAGTGCACCATTTCCACTCCTTCTGTATTCTGTTCTGAAAAGCCATGCAATCATGCTTATGTTTAATGTGATATACAAAAACATTTAATTATTATCATTATTATTACCTTGGCGTCTTCCATCTTCTTGTATATTTCCCTCAGCTTAATTGTAATTGGTAGATTGAAAACTTGTAGTTTTGAAGCCTCTACCAACCTTAGAATTTAGCTGGCAAACTTTCATCTACTCCAGTAATTTCTAGGCAGCAGACAGCAAGGAACTGTCAAAGAAAACCTCAGGTAGAGATAGTCAACATGCAGGAGTGAATGGTAGCTTGCCTATTAAAAATGATGAGCTTTGTAGATTCTTAAACAATTAATCTCCAGGTTGTACCAAACCAATTAAATTTCTATGATTTCATACCATTTCAACATTTTGTCACCACCCTTAATCTCTCACCTCTTCCACTTTGCAGAATATCGAACATTCTCGGAACATGTAGGTACCCGTCGAATAACCAGCTGGGGTCTACCCCTCACCCGTGGGGCTGCTGCCGCTCTGATGTTCACCTACTCTACTCTACTCGTCACAGTGTGCCGTAATACCAACACTAAACTAAGAGAGACTTTTCTCTCCCACTACATTCCCTTTGATGCATACCTTAGCTTCCACAAGCTGGTAGCATACACCTCACTCGGATGGTCAGGTAATTCCTTTCCCTAGCCTTCTGGGGGGTGTTTCACAGAGATCCTAAGTTGAACTTATCTCTAAGTTGGAATTAAAAATAATGGAAAGCCGTTAGCAACTATGAAAATATTTAGTAAAAGTTATTTTATAACGCATAAAATGTTGATTCAAATCATTCATATTTTCAATTATCAAGGAGATTTCATGTTCTTGATGTGGAATTTATAAAAAGTCTAAAATACTTGAATTTTTGCATTTGAATATATTCAAAATAAGGCTACAAATGGCTCTCCATAATATTTAAGTCCAACTTAGAGTTCAGTTCGACTCGGGATCTTTGTGAAACACCCTCATGTTTGGTTTATTCTAACCAAACGCAGAGCCATTTATATCCATAGTTTGGCAAACTTGGTTGCAGTTGCTCACACCATGGCAAGGCCATATTCTTTCGTTTTGTGCTTGCCCAACAGAGCAGTATTTGTCATACTGTGTCAATCTCGAACGGGGTTGGTCAAACTATCCTAGCTAATCGATAACGCTGAACAAAGCCACCCCTCAATACCCTCTTTGTTGCCAGGGTAATATCTTTGAAGAAAATCGTCCACAAGATAGGGAGGCGCGATAGCTCAGTCGGTAGAGCAGTGTTCTCGTAATCCGGTGACCCGGGTTTGAAACCAAGGCGATGCGCTAATGCCCTTTGGTAAGGCATTAATCCTCATCACCAGGTCCCTCGGAGAGGACCTAAAGCCGTCGGCTGTCTGGTTGCTTACTTACAAGCATTTATGCTTTCTTAGCAGTCAGGTAACATAACCACCACCATTCCATTCAGTAAGGACCGCAGAGCAATGTCAAATAGAAATAGGTTTGATTGGTTCAGATGCAATGTTATATCAATGGAAATCCAAGATGAAATGGTCGATGCTAAAACAACACGAAGGGAATACATGTACATTGATTATTGTGATAGTAACGGTGATATAAAGATAGTTGAGTACATTCAGTGATAAAGAGTATTGTGATCTTAAGGGCAATACCCTATTCATGATAATCATGTTCGTGATCTGTTAAGAATAGCCTTATAATTACATTCCCACTCGTGATGAAATGTCTGTCTGTGCAAACGAAATGAAGATTTAAAAAAACATTAAAAAACACTTTTCTAATAAAAAGTTTTTTATATGATATTGTCTTGCAGTGCTTCACGCGATTGGTCACGGTGTTAACTTCTACCACCTGTCGACCCAAGCTGCTGAAGACATGTACTGTATCTTGCCTGATGTGTGGTTCAGGTAAGAACTGGAGATGGGGCAGGGTGCCCCAGTAATGGGATCTCCGGGATGAATACAGGGAGCTTCGATACGGGGGCGGGGGTGGAGGAGGGGGTGGAGGAGGGGGGTGGAGGAGGGGGGGGGGTGGAGGAGGAGGGGGAGGAGGGGGGTGGAGGAGGGGGGTGGAGGAGGGGGTGTGTGCCCTGGAATAAATGCAGTGTGCCCCCAGTATGGGGTAGGGGCTCCAGAATAAATGTAGGGAGCTCCGGTATCGGGGGAGGGGCTGTTGATATGGGGCAGGGAACTCTGTTATGAGGTATTAGGGTGCTTCTGAATAGAGTGAACTGGTATGGAGGCTGATCGTTATTGTTGGTGTCATCAGTTTCTCAAAACACTATTTATGCCAACAAATATTACAGCTACATAATTGTGCCTCCATGAATATTAAAGCCCTTTTTTCATAGTTGTAGGCAATATTCAGTTTGACACGCAAAATATCGTGAAAACTTTCTCGCACCTTGAGTATGAAATATAACATATATGAAATGTAGCTTACCATTTTGCCATCTTGTGATTACAAAAAAAGAAGTAATTCAATTTTCTGTTTTGGTCCTTACAGATCGCATGTCTTCCCAAAGTTTCATCACTGGATAGGAACTACAGTTACAGGTATGTTTGGAAATAGTTTCTTTCATCTGGTTCAAACATTGCTATTGTACTCCTTAGAAGTAAAACTTATCAAAAATAAATAGATGAACCACGTCGAATTTCCACTGCCTATAGGGTATAAAACGATGAAACGGTTGGCTCAAGACCGAGGAACTTGAAGAGAAACTTGGAGAGACACTTAATATAGAATTTTGAATGGGTCACTGAACCTGTTATAAACTGACAGATCACTATTGATGATGATAGGAAATTTACCTTTTTTCCCTCAAAATTTAATTACTAATGCAGTAATTTTATTATTCAGTGAGAAATGCTGAACGATGTGGTATAAATCATCGCGACTCTATGCAATTTAAATAATACAAGGATAATGATCACTATGAACATGACTGACAAAGAAAGCGGACAAAATATACACTTCCTCAGGTAGACAAAGGAACATCCCTTCACTGCTATTACGTAAAAATGTGTAGAACAGGTGTCACATGCATATTCACCTTTTTACATAATAGCAGTGAAGGGATGTTCTTTTGTCTACCTGAGGAACTGTATATTTTGTCCGCTTTCTTTGTCAGTCATATTCATAGTGGATTTAACAGCGGCACCTTCACACTTTTCTTACTATAGGCCTGTTCAGATATGACGCGGTATATACTACCGCAAAAAATGCAGCGCGTTTTTTTTGTATTAACATGCAAAATTAATGAATGGAAAAGGCACGCAACAAAGGTCATGCACGTATAATTCACTGAGTTCTGTGTTTAATATAAGATACATAAATTTAAAGCATACTGCAGTTAGGTCATCATTAAAATAAAACCGCGGCGGTTTTGTCGCCTCATATATCTGAACGAGGCTTAAAATATTAAGAGGATTCTACTTTTAAAAAATATTTTCTTGTTCATTCTCCATGACAGGGGTGACTGCAATGGCACTGGTGATCGTATGCACCATCATTTTCGTCTTCGCGAGCCAGTACTCTCGACGTCGTGTCTTCCGACTCTTCTGGATGACCCATCAACTATATGTGGTTTACTTTATCTTGATGACCCTCCATGGCTCGGCCAGACTCATTCAACCTGTGTCTTTCTACTACTTCTGTCTCGGACCGGTCATCCTATTCACCCTGGACAAGATAGTCAGCATCGGCCGAAGAAAGGTGGAGATCCCCGTTCTCCAAGCAAATATACTACCATCAGGTTTGTTTCTCAACACGTGCTGTCAGGTTATAAGTATATTAACCATTGATGTATGCAGATCTTTGATGAACAAGAGACGGAACTTTGGAGAATTTTCCGGACTTTGAGGGGGCAAAAGGTATCTGGGCAACCCTGTTTCCCACCTACCCACTTCTTTGACTCACGCCTTTAAACAGGTGGTCATTCGCCGACTTCATCCTATGCTGGAAACGCCACAGACTAAGGACAAATTCCATGCATATGATTTATACATGTATGTCGAATATGTTTAATGTTTTACAGATGATGAGATCTGTTTTTGTCTATGTCTTAGAAAGCCTGAGACCGATCTGTTATTTACTTATGTTACCATGTGAATAAAGGAACTCGGATTCGTACCCGGGTCTATTAAACAAAAATGAGGGGCCACAATCGGTACATGCCACATTTCATACCCAAAATGACATACTTTCATCAGACCTACACAACAAAAGAGTTCCCCTTATTTGACAATTTGAAGAATTGTCTCTAACTCAACTCGACTATGGAACTCACTCACCTTAAAATTATTGCATGCCTTTATACAGCTAATCATAAAATACTAACAAAGGCCATTTATTTATTTTACAAACCACAAAAGCCTTCATAATGTTGACAAGTTCCTAAATAAGTTTTCATGGTCCTTCTTCATAGTAATATGTTCAGATATACGTAGTAGTAAAACAAACTATCTATCATGATGATTTGAAATAGAATTTGATTTTATTTAACTCTAACTTTCAGACGTAACCAATCTGGTGTTCAAGCGACCATCCACCTTTGAATACAAATCTGGTCAATGGGTTCGGATTGCTTGCATGGTTCTAGGGGGTAATGAGTATCACCCCTTCACCCTGACATCAGCTCCTCATGAGGAGAATCTATCCCTTCATATCAGAGCTGTAGGACCATGGACCATGAACCTCAGGTCCACCTATGACAGCAAACTGGTTCTTGGAGAACCACTCCCAAAGGTAGGTAATGGTGTCAACACCAAGAACAGAATCAGTAAGGACAACACAATTAAACCAGAAACACCAGAAAGACCGATATCATTCGAAACATCATGTCTTACATCAACACACAGCAAACTAACACCCTCGCAAATCAAGGCGAACCATCACAACACACACGGGTACCAAACACCACATTTATAAACGCCAAGAAACCATACGCATCACACCACTCACCTAACAAATCAACGCCAACACCACTACACACAATAATACTAAACACCACGCACGTCAAGGGCTAACACCACACGCGTCAACTCCAACCACGACTACACGCACAAACACCAAACGAAGAGGATATACAAAGGGAGAAATAGAGAGGAAGATATGGATCAAGAACAGTCATGTCATAAATATGATTGAAGACAGATGAACCGAGGGGATTAGACAAGACAAATTAACTAAGCACGGTGAAATGACCAACTAAGGGAGACAAGGAAAATGTGGTCTTTGTAGACAGGTGGTCTTTCTATACAGGTGGTCACTAAAGCAGGTTTGACTGTATATATATAATATACGGCGAGGGTTACAGAGAAAGAGGAAACGAGAGAGGGGAGAGTGATATTAGAGAAATAAAGAGAGTAGGGAATAAAATAATAAAGATATATTGATATGAGAGAGAGAGAGAGAGAGAGAGAGAGAGAGAGAGAAGACAGAAACGGAGATATAAGTTTCTGAATTCTTTCTTTTCAGATCTATCTTGACGGACCCTACGGTGAGGGACATCAAGACTGGTATAAGTTCGATGTAGCTATCCTGGTCGGAGCGGGGATCGGAGTCACACCGTTCGCTTCCATTCTCAAAGACATCGTCAACAAGTCAACAGGCAACTCCAAGTTCTCATGCAAGAAGGTACAACAATGATACACCCATACAATAATAGACTATTGAGGGTAATGCCATTTGAGGGTTCGGTTCTTTGTCGGTCCGATGCCGGTCTCATCAGGCCTGTTTTCATCAGCTCGAGTTTGCCAAATAACCCGCTATTTTAACTATTCCGATCACTAGTCCTCATCAGCCCGCAATTAGCGGGATATTTGGTCGAGACTATCATCCCAAGATCAAAAATATGTTGGGGTAGTTTGCAAAATATCCCGCTATTTGTCCGGTGCGTTTTCACCAGCCCGAAGACTCGCACTATTCGCGAACGCTGAACAAAATAGCTCGAGCTAATTTCTCGAGCTCGAGTCTCGAGTCGAGTCTCGAGCCGAGTCTCGAGCTGATGAAGACACGATTTGTAACTTCGGGCTTATTTCCCAAATCAGAAATAGCGGGCTATTTGGCGATCTCGAGCTAATGAGGGCATACCTGTTGATGTGACTCGAGTACAACCATCTCTCTTTCAATTACTGCATGGATGAGCGAGGGGGCGCTTTGAATTTTAAAGAAACTCTCTAGGCCTACACACTGAAGTCCCAATGCCTCATACAAATCAATGCCCTCCCGTCAACTGACTGAAAAATTTGGTATAAAATTTGGTATGCAAAAATAAAAAATAAACATGTTTAAAAATAGTTTTCTAAATCATCATATTATAAATATGATTGTTAACACAAATGGGGAAATTCCAGAGAAAATATGGAGATCTGAGTTTCAAGGCTTCAGTATAAAAAACACATATCCTTTTTGTCTAATATATATATATATATATATATATAAATTTGTATCTATCTCTCCCAATCCTTTTAAACAGGTGTATTTTGTGTGGGTAACTCGTACTCAGAAACACTTTGAATGGCTAACTGAGATCATCAAGGACGTCGAAGACCACGATACGAATGACATGGTATCAGTCCATATCTTCATTACACAATTCTTCCAGGAATTCGACCTCCGTACTACAATGCTGGTGAGAAGTGGTTCATATATATATACAGTCAAACCTGTCCATAGCGACCGCCCAAGGGAAACACAGAAAGTGGTCTTTGAAGACAGATTCCTTTAGTACATATTTCAATGAGAAACCATTTTCAATAGGGAAACAAAAAATGTGTTTGTTGTAGACGGGTGGTCTTTGTAGCCAGATGATCACTAAAAGCACGGTATAACACGGTAGCAACTACTTTCAAGAAATCAGATTTTCAATACGCTATTGCCTCTATACATGCATGCCATAGAAAATAAAATTCTATTCGTAAACGCCGTAAAACCTTACATTTCATCAAGAGGTCACAGAAAAGGATATTTGAATGACCTCAGATAGATTTCTTGAACGTCTTTGCGATCGTATCTATTTACATATTCATGTAATTACTGTTCATAGTTTAAAGCTAATCTTGAGCCCTGGCATGGGAATCGTGTTTTGAGAAAAAAATTGCTATTATTTATTCTGGATTGATTATCCTGCAGTAGATTGGTTCTTTGGACCAGTGGAATAAAAACAAACGCAAAAAATGTTACTGGGCATCATCTTCGATAAAAACCACAACTCCCATTTGCATTTAATGACCTGTGTTTAATAAGCACACTTGTGCCTAATTACCCGGATTTCCTTATCTTTCTATGCTCATTACTTAGCCGCTATACATTTTCTATCAAAATTGTTTGGCACATGTCATTTATTTGTAATCTTGAACATTCAGTGTAAGTTTCGTTGGATTCTTTGAGAATTTATCTCCTTAATTTACTAGAACTCAAGTTTATCTTTAAGTGGAATAGCTACTATTTTATGTTTTTTCTTCGTCTAAAATCACTTTACATAATATGGCGTAATCAATAATTACTTTGGTATGAAAGCACGATACTGCCTTTGGAGAATACTTCAATCTCATCCCTCTATCCGATCCTCCCATGTCGACATTTGCAAAGTAAGAAATAGAAAGTGAAATTGAAAGACTTTTCAAAAATAGGCCTATTGGCTACAATTACAAACAGTTTCACTGAATGCTTTTTTGCACGTTCAAATGTTCCCCGAATTAGAAATGATGTTTCATCAAATTTAAATCACTATTAACAATATATACTTGTGCAAACATATTTGTTTTCTATGGAATATAATCCAATTCATTGATTTAAATGTAATACTTCTGAATAATAGATCGTTATGATTTCCGAAATATAAAAAGAAGGCAATTGGTAGTGACAGGATGACAGGATGGATGACAAGATAAAAAGTTCCTTTTCGCTTTGATGTAAATCTCCACTTTTCCAATTTTCCTTCCCAAGAAAGCAAAGCCAAGTACAAGGGCTATCATAAGAGCCCCAAAGAAACAGTTTTTATTCAATTTTTAACATGCATACATTCAATAAATTTGTATCATTTTGCATTATTTCAGTACATCTGTGAGCAAAATTTCTACAAGGTTTCGAGTCGATCTCTGTTTACTGGTCTCCGATCAGTAACTCATTTTGGCCGGCCAGAATTCTACACCATGCTGGAGTCCATCCGCCAGAATCACACCGAGGTATATTATATATCATAACATTCCCTTCATTAGGTCGATGGAAAACAATTTGAACACGACGTGTGTATTAAAGGGGTTTGCCCGCTGGAAATATCAAAACTGTAAAAGGCCCAAAATGTGGTATTAAATCATAATTGAAAACTTTCCCAGAAGTATGGTGGCAAAATATTAATTATTAGCAAAATTGAAGCCACTTTGTATTTTAAAATGTGAATTTTGTAATTGGCAGTGTTTTATTCACCCCATGTGTTTGTGTACAAAATGAGAGCTTCAGTTTTCACTCGAAGAGAGAACTACTGAGTCGTTTGTACATGCTTTCATGAACTCATCTTGCGACTACAGATGAATATTTTGAGATAATTTTTTGAGGACTTTAAAGACCCTCGAAGGGACTTTAATATCATCTTTAAAGTGATTTGTTGTACTCTCACATTTCATCATATATATTAGACATCCAAAATATTAAATAATCTTATTACATAAAAGTGTAAATTTCTGTTGATATACTCTGGTAAGAGTTTATCTATTGACAAATGAAATCACTTTGATCATACGAATTTACTTTTCTTTATAATACAAATAATATAAAGCGCACTTTTCTTATTACTTACTCAAGGCGCTATACCAAAGAAACTACACAACATACACAAATCTCTCTCACATAACAGTATTTCAGTTCAACTTCCATTGAATATTGCATAATTTTGTCTATTCTCACCTTATGATTCAGGTGAAGAAATTCGGCATCTTCAGTTGCGGTCCTCTTGGTATCAACAAAGCTCTCGGGGTCTCCGTCGCTGAGATCAGGAAAGAGAATGCCGGCATCATCTTCGAGCTCCACAACGAAACATTTTAAGCGTTATCGAGTTCGGCAAGTTCGTCATCGACTTCGTTTGATAATCTTGGCTTGTACAGCAAGACTGTCGCTTGATGTAGTTCAGTATTCAGGACGATCAGAAGCTCACGATGATGATTTGAAGAAAGACAGAGAGGGGGAGAGAGACACATAGAGACAGAGAGAGAGAGAGAGAGAGAGAGAGAGAGAGAGAGAGAGAGAGGGGGGACGGGGGTGGCTGTGAGAAAGACTAACTTTGCCCTATTATTAATGTTCTCAAAGGGGTCGCTATGGGCACATGGTGGGGGAGGGGATGAGGCGCACGTAGGTCCCAGCCTATTTAAAACATTTATCATTAAATTTATAAATTGTCAAGGCTTAATATGAAAATTGTTGGTTTATATTACATAACTTTGGAGGATTTGTTTGAAAATTGCTGCCTAATCTGTTGGCACATAATTATGATGAAAACCCCAACGTTTCCCTTTCAAAATGGTCTTGCGATATCCCTTCTAGTCCCTTATATTGATGTTATAGAGATTGATACTTTATCTACATCTAAATGAAATGCCTAATCGGTTCATTGAACACATTAAAACAAAAATCTTTAACGAAGCCATATGAATGCAGTACTAGATCAGCGAACACCTTGTTTGTCCAGTTTAGAACGTCAACCCCGCTAGAGATGGCGCTAGTTATCCAATTTAATAACAGTGTGACGTCTCCCGTCCTTCACTTCTCACAGTTTCAGTGGAGTGTACATATGGGTCGATTTGCATATATTGTATACAAATGTACATAATTTACGTCAGTCATTTGTAATAATGATTTGTTGAAGTACTAATGTTTACTCAAGAGTTGTATTTAGTGATAATTGATAAATATACAAAAAACTTGAGGTGATTAAAAAAAAATGATACTGCAATTTGATGATTGTGATATTCTAGATGATGTTATACATGCTAGATTACTTAACCTTTGTTTCCGTTCCTTTCTCCTGAAAATCGGTATGGGTAAGCCTCAATAGCTAAAGCGCAGAACAAATGATGTTATTAAATGAAACCAATATCTCATTACTAAATTTAATTGTTATTCCTATCTTCACATCCCAAAAGCATTTGGATGCATCGTTATTTTGCCAGGGTAACAGACATCGTCGGAATAATGTCAGTAGTGACTGTGTCTCAAAAACACTGCCCAGATTACGAAAGCAAAGAATAATTCAAAAAGTTTTGAGGGGTATTCGTCACATGTAATAGTTCATTTATGAAAAATGTACATTTAATAGATCAGAGTACGTATCGAGTTCAAGCAGATATTGACGAATAACTGCTGATATATATTTGAATATTTGTAATTGTAATAAAACATTTCATAAGTTCTTACATTTGCTGCAAGTATGTCAACACGGTTATAGATGCTCGTTGCTTATTATACATTAGATAGCGCTGTTTGTAAAGCAAATACGTTTCTTATCAAACATTAATATTTGTGGTGATGAATGAAGTCTTTCAATTTTTTTATTTCTAAGTTCAGTGTGAATTGTATAAAAAAATCAAACAATATACGTTTCGTTATTTGAATAAAATTAGAACATCCAAAACATCGGAACTTTCATGATACATGTACAATGAAAAGCGTAGAAATTAATTGGAAATATAATAATTTATATAAATAACATATATATAATGTTTTACCTATAATTATAAATCTAGAAGGAATTCCATAACCTATTATATGCCGTGTTGGACATAAAAGATCCAACACAAAATGTTTATATACGTTAAACGTGTGATTAGGTACAAATAATGTGCAGAGCTTTTCAGTATACAGTGTTTATAGAATTTTGACATCTTTAAAGTGTTTATTTGTTGGTTTCTGCGAAGAATGAATATTCGACACGAGGAATGTTGGATATATGTAAATAATCTATGATCCGGTTAGAATACAAATATGCTTTTTGTTCCTTAATGTATTTACATAGCAGATATTAAAACACGGCCTTAAATTGCTACCGTTGTTTACACGATTCTTATTATCTTTTTTCTTCTTATGTATGTATAAATTTGTTATGAGGAATGATTTAACTCAATATTTGCTTTATTGCTGTATATCTTATGATTGTGTCATTAGATTAAATTTATCATTAACGTAGTGCAAATATTTGCTATGTTTATCGGGAGAAGTGTTCGAATATGGAAGTTTAACTTTATGAGGGCAAAGCATGATCGAAATACATGAACGTGTTAGGACATGCATTGAGTTTATTCCATTTTTTTACCAATTAACGTGTGTATGTGTCGCCAAAAGATTGTTTAAAATAAAGAGCCATTCGTTTTAGAGAAGAAGTACAAACTTAACCTACAATTATTGTGTTTTAACCTATTTCTGTACGGTTTCATACTTGAACACGAGTATGGATTTATTGGTAGGCCTGATATAAATTGATAGCCGAGCAGCTATGTTATATCCTTATAGATAACAGTACTTATAATCATCTGTTGAGAGTCGGAAGGGCTTTAATCTTCAGTTTAATGATACGTGTTAACGTCCTTCTGGCTCTAAAGAGAATAAATCATGCGTTCACTGGGAAGGGTCGTTGTCATTTCACCTCCATTTCCTACATGCAGTGTGGAAAATTCCTCTTTTATGACAATAATCCTCTGTGTCAGATACCATTGTCTGTTAATTGCCAGCAGTGGCGTTAGCTCAGTCTGCAGAGCCCTTCCTCTGGCTCCAAATATTTAAAGTATGCTCAAGTCTTTAGATTCACTTAATTTAATCCTTAATCCTATAATCGACTCTGGCAATTATATCCCAGAATTTAAAAAAAAAGCTCATCTGAATTTATTTGAAAACTGAAAGAAAAAGACTCAAGATTCCCCTTTTTAAAAAATATTTTGAGATACTGATTTTCAACAACTACAGTCTAAAAACTAAAATGATAAATCATCATTTAAATGGGCCGAGGAAAAATCACTTCTGTTCAAAATGTCAGATTAACAATTTCTTTTAACATGCTAGATTGAAACTTTATAGTGGTGGATCCAGTATATAGTGTTAATCTACCATTTTGAAGAAGAAAGAAGAAGAAGAAGAAGGGGTCACTCCTCGGCTCTATGATTTATCATGTTGATTTTAGAGTGTACATACTGGGATAGATATCTAGTCCTGATTTATATGACACAGGAATGGATGGAAATTGCCTGAAGTTTAGCTTGAAGTTTGTTAGAAGTTTAAGGTACACGAACACTCACTTCCTTCGCTTTTTCTTGTGTATAACCTCTGTCACATTTATGTAATGCAATCAACATAACATGAATGTTAAAGAATGAGCACCCCCCCCCCCCCTCTCGTGTTTGCAGCCATCTTTAATATATAATTTACTTGGAGGGGTAAGGAATGGCTTCCAAAGGGTTCCTATAGAAAGCAACAAAAAAGGAAGATTGTACAAGACATGCAGGGCATGAACCTACATCTCAACGTGCCGTAATAACCAACTATTGATTTGATTGTGGGCAACGACGGAAAGACAAGACAAGACAGGGAACATGTCTGGGGAAAAACGAATAAAGAATAAAGACGTGGATGTGCCTCAAAGTGAGCGAGACACAATACAAATGGGATTTTCCCGTTTATTTACCCCACTCATTACGCAATCTGGCAATTTAGATGACTCATTATCGACGTGGGTGGGGGCGGATGGGGGGGGGGGGGCATCGACAATTTTAGAAATCCTAAGAACACGACTGGACAAGGCAAAAGGGCTCAGATAAAATAATTATCCTAACGTAAGAAACAGTATAACTTGTTTTTAAACGGAAAATTAAATTAAATTAAATGGAATTGGGAGTGGATATGTCTTCTCCTTTTTAATAATTGTGCGCATTGCAATGTTGTTAAATACAGGTATTTGCAGACAGTGGGCATAATACACTATTCGCCTTTTAAGTTTTTAAGATCACTAGGGTTTAGGCTCGTAGATCTCTGACTGACCAGGGATGTGTGAGTTTAAACACTGGACTGACAGACATTTTGATTATCTGTGCAAACATAGTTTATGAAGATATTTATTTGGAAAGCGGTACATGCTTATCGAGAAACTGACTGCCATGTAGAAATTTAAAGAAAAAACAGGCTGCGAGTCTTTTTGAAATAGAACATAATTTGATGTTAATATCCACCTCGAAAGGGTAGAATAAATGGATGACGATAAGTTGGTCAGTAATGTGCTTATAACTGCATATCAAAAGTTATTTAAACAAATCAAGCGTCCAGATATTGATATTATTGCTACTCTCGTATACTTTCAATATATTGTACATTTGGTGCAGACCTAGTTATTTTCCTATGCTTTCTGTTGTTTTTATGACACATACAAGTTTAAACCAATAGGTTTTAGTTATTCCATCAAACCAGGATTCAACTGTGATCTCATTTAAATGACCTCTACGGGAAGCTACTCGTCCAAAAAGGAAATAAAGAGGACCGCTTTACCCTAGCGCATTGATAAGCATAGCGGTGATCCGGTCCTGTACTTTACAAAACCACCTTCTTTGAATATTCATGAAGGCGTGGCCTGAGTCTGTTCACCGTGCGATTGTCTGGTATGTAAGGCTAATTAGCATATGGTTGCTCAACTGTGAAAGAGGGAGAGCTTGTTGAGAGAGTCAAATGGTATTGAATTGAGTGTTATTAACTGGGTAGAATATAGAGTGAATATTTTCTCAGCGCTACAAAGTGATCAAACTGGTTTTTAGTTTGGTCCCGCAGTGCTATTGAATCGACGCTGTATTTTGTGTGAAGATTCGTGGCGTTCATTTTCTGACGCCGACATTTTGATTTCTACTTCGCGTCTCTTCCCGACATAGTCCTAAGGCAAGGTTCAAGAGAAAGTCGGAGATAGGAACGTTTGATCATGACTCCTCGTGATCTACGGGGACCCATTTGCGTGGGATTGCTGCTGTATATGATCGCATTATGCTCAGGTATGTTGTCAAATTAATTATGTATATATATATAATCACTGCATATTAATCTTACCGCATATCATCATTAAACTAAACCTATGCCAAACTATAAGTTACTACGATGACGATAGTATCCAGTGATCCAATGTTGTATTCTGTCATTTCATATCTCGATTTATAATCTTTATTTTGTTTGCAGATTGCTCCATGTTATACATATTGAAATAACGTTAACTTTGTAAAAGTGAAGTAAATCGTACATCATATTTCTTTAGAGCAGGGTGGCAGCAAGAGGACAAGTTTATCTTCATGTATCGAATGTAATTAGTATTATGAAAACGTGATTGTTTATAGAGAGTATTCGGAAGGATGAGAGTATGACAGTAAAATCAAGAATGTCTCTGTATGTAAGCTTATATCGGGACTCACTATCATAGAAAATTCAAAGTATAGTTTATAGCTCAGTGACGGTGAACTGTATTTACCGATTAGTAATATTATGGAGTATCATACGTGTAATGACAAGAGAGCGAAGAAAAATAGCATGGTCTATTGACATGATCAGGAGGGTTGCTATTCAAAAGAATATTTGCAAGTACTTGAATCAGTGTGTTAGCAATCGCTGAGGTAAAGACAGTCTGCTGTACTAGGCGGGCACATTTCGGCTTGGTAACAGACCAGGAGCTGATACTAATAGATAATTGAAGTTCAGTTTCAGCTATTGTCTGCCAAATAGTATACCGTGCTACTGGGTAGGTCAACTCTCAAAAGATTCATTCAAACCACTACTATCGAGGGGAATTTACTACAGTTGGGAATGAATGTAAGGAAGCGATCCCTGTTAAGACTCCTAAAAGAGTGAATTTTCCGCTCTTTTGCATTACGAAAGCAGCACTGCCGAAAAAGAGTAAGAGATATTAAAGAGAACAAAATATGGGAATTTGAAAAAAATACGGAAGTTAAGAAGTCAGTTATTGATTAGGAGTGAAAGTCTTGAAAACTATGATTGAAAAAGTTCCTGATAGTTACAGTACCTTCCATTACATCTGTACTCGAAAGGATAACCATCTATTTCTCGATCTTTCTTGGGAGGGGAACTTTAAAAATTGCAAACGAAAATCGAAACAATGATCTAGTAGAACACATGCATGTAGAAAACGCATTCAGATGAGAATGGGCGGGGCGAGGAAGATAGGGATTCAGAGATAGGACAGAGAGGGTGGAAAGAGAATTAAGGTAAGGAAAGGAAGGAGAGAATGGGCAAAGGAAGAGGAATAAAATATAAGCAGAAGACACACAGGAAAAGAGAGAGAGGAGCATAATTCGGAATGGTTAGTTAGAAGAATGGGTCTGCATGTTTATAGCATATATAGGTCTGCATGTTTATAGCATGGGTCTGCATGTTTATAGTATGGGTCTGCATATAGCATGGGTATGCATGTTTATAGCATGGGTAAAATAGAAGTATGGTTTCTTGATGACAAGAAATATATAAAAATATCAGAATAAAATTCACGAAGAACGGAAGTAAAATGTATCTGAGTCATATACTGATTTTTATTATTATGTGCATCTTTTCAAGGTTGAATGCACAACCGTGTTAATTCAGAAAACAAGTAGTCACCATTGTTGAAACAGGCTATAGAAAAGGGGTTTTCACGGGTCACAGCTTTTAGGTAATGCATATTGGCCGATACCTATGCATAATGGCGACCAGTGGATAAGGATTAACGACGGAACAAGAGCTAAACTTTATCATGCACTCTATACAGTAGTGAAGCACGTCATATTGGCGATGCGAACAACCGAAAAGATGTCTTCTCAATATAGAGTGAAAGGAAAGAAAGGGGGATTAAGCACTATTGAGCATTATTCTAACACTTTTCCATGCTTTATACAAGTGGAAGTTAACCCGAATGGCCGAACAACACCCGAAACGTTCCGATCGAGCGAGTTCTCGAGCAAGAGGCGTTTCGATATCACTCGTGTGTTTGTTTCGTTATCAAAATGAGGAAGTAAAACACAAATCACGACAAGAGAAACTAACCGCCGTGGAGTCACGTGACTTGTCATACTTTCAGGCATTCTTTTGGTCACATAAAAGCTTTATGACTTTGATGATGATTAGATCAATGGAGAGATAAATTGTTACGTGAAATGTACTTTACATTATATAAGAAAACCTTAACAAAAGATGGGAATGGGATATGCAAAAAAGTATAGAGGAAGCAATACTCCTGTATCTTTTTACTGACATGTCTTCTGCATTCCAGAGTTTTAAATCAAATTGTTTAGCAGCGCTTTCATTTTTTTAATTATCAAAGATGATGAGTGTTTCCAATTGACAATCACAAATTTCCCTCTCAAAATAATTCGCACTTTTAGCGTGGCAATGAGAACAAAATGAACAAGGTGATAATGAAATTATTGATCTATTTATGAAAGTCGCCTTGATCGTTCGTTATAATTATGCAGAGGGTTCGTAGTATATCAGAGAAGTATTTATGAGGTTCGTGGTGGAAACAATGGAAGCTTTACATGGAAGCTACCCCCGGCATACCAGGGACTGCCCCTAGTGATACCAAAGAGTTGTACTTGGTGATACATAGCAGAGCTATGTGAATAACTTTCAGGATATTTAGCAGCTGTTTTGGATACATGGGCCCCGTCTTATAAAGAGTTGCGATTGATCCAAATCAATTGTAAATCCTCCAATTAATCGCAAGTTTACAGTCTCCTATCTCCAATGTACGTAGTTGCGATTGATATCAACTCTTTATAAGACGGGGCCCTGGTAACTATTAATGTTTTAATAAAGTCATGGTATATTAGTCGTATGCTCTGAAAGATGTATAATTATAACGATGTCCGAGTTTGGAATTAAACAACCATTTGCATAACAGGGCAAAATGACACGACAGTCGCCGCTACGACGAATGCTACCAATGACAATGCAACAGAGGCAGCAACTACTGCACAGCCTGATAACACTACCACAGGTAAAATGGTGGATCGGTTTTCATCCTCATAACCAACGATAATTTGCGATATATACAAAGCATAAATACATGTGACTTCTAATAATTACGGGGACTTCCTGGTTCAAAACGGAGCTACTACTGTGGCGCCCTCTGAGGTTCTTTCGTGGTTTTTACTGTCTGTTTTTAATTCCTTTCAGCAGAGTTCCGCTTTGCAGCCTACTTTGTTAGCGTGATGTAAAAAAGGTGTAAAGTAAAAATGGTGTAAAGTTATTGGAACTCTATTTCTGGTTATCAATCAATCTGTCTTCATATCCTTAGCTCTACCTCCCCTCCATCTTTCTAACAAGCTATCTATTCGGATGTTATCATTATATCTATGTTTGCACGTATCATATTATTAAAGTTTTCAACTCATCATTTATTTATATCTTTTAATCGGTCTGTGGTTATTCTTTCTTTACACATGGATGATTAACTACACTTCAACTTTCGTTTGAAGTACTGTCCAAAACATTGGTTTCCTGAGAAGTGTTCTTCTCTTTATCATTCTTTCAACTTCTCAGTTGGTTTGTGGCTGAATCTTAAGTACGTCTGGCGAGAGTTGAAAGGTCTTAACTCACAAACAGTTAACACCCTTCTGGCCCTCAATACACGCAATGTCGATTCAGTCATATCACATTATGCCAAGCGGGAAAATAGATTATCATGAATATAAATGTGGGTTCTTTCGGAAGGAAGGAAGAAATATAATCAAACTCGCAGGTGAAGGGCAAAGTCAATTTGTAAAGAGTTCGTTATCGTTGAAATGTTGCATGTAATTGTTTACAGTATTTTGATGTAGGCAGAACGAGTTGTGAAGTTGTCATTTTAAGGCCCCACTGCACTATTTGTAGCTACTTGCGCCCTCTATACAGCCAACAATGCCTAAGCGGTACCCGCTGATCACCCATGATGCCCTTTTTCTTATGTTATTTGAGAGTTGATTTGATGCATGCAGGGACGTCGAATCCCTCCATGCCAAAATAGTGCGGAGGGGCTTTAATGATTTAAAAATAGTAGTTTGTAATCAGTGAGGAGTCGTTTCATTTTATGAAATGATATGAAAAAGATATCTAAAGAACGTAAAGTACAAGTACGTCTGGCGAGAGTCGAAAGGTCTTTACTCTCTACTTTCACAAACAGTTAACGCAACGTCGATTCAGTCATATCATAAGTATGTCCAGCGGGAATATAGATTATCATGAATATAAATGTGGGCTCTTTCGGAAGGAAGGAAGAAATATAATTGCACTCGCAGGTGATGGGCAAAGTCAATTTGTAGAGGTTTTGTTATCGTTGAAATGTTGCATGTAATTGTTTTACAGTGTTTTGATGTAGGCAGAACGAGTTGCGTGGTTGTCATTTAAATGATTTAAAAATTGTGAGTTTGTAATCAGTGAGGAGTCGTTTCGTTTTATTAATTGATATGAAAAATATATCTAAAGAATGTAAAAACATGGCTTTATTTTAGTCACTGCATTTGTAAAAGGCTCAATGACACATGTTAAAATCAGATTTAGATTTAGGAACAAGGTGATAATGAAACAAACTATATTGATCAATTTATGAAAATCGTCTTGATCGTTCGTTATAATTATGCAGAGGGTTCGTAGAATATCAGAGATTGGACACGATGGAAGCTTTACATGGAACCTACCCCCCTGTATTATATTGCTGATTGTATAACCAGGGACTGCCACTGAATACATAGCAAAGCTATGTGAATACGTTACAGGCTATTAACAGCCGTTTTGGATACCTGGGCCCCGTCTTATAAATAGTTACGATTGATCAAAATCAATCGTAAGTCCTCCAATCAATCGCAAGCTTACAGTTTCCTATAGTTGCGATCAATATCGGTCTTAAATAAGTTGCGATTGATATCAACTCTTTATAAGACGGGGCCCTGCATGGTAACTTAATGTTTTAATAAAGTCATGGTATATTAGTCGTATGCTCTGAAAGATTGTGTGTATAATTATAACAATAGCTTGCAAGTTAAATTCTAAACTGCTTGAAATGGATAAAAAATAGTCAGTCACCGAAAATGTATTAATCAATGAGTTATAAGATGTTACCCCTTTGTCTGAGTTTGGAATTAAACAACCATTTGCATAACAGGGCTAAATGACACGACAGTCACCGCTACCGTGACAAACGCTACCAATGACAATGCAACAGAGGCAACAACTACCGCACAGCCTGATAACACTACCACAGGTAAAATGGTGGATTGGTTTTCATCCTTATAACCAACGATAATTTGCGATATATACAAAGCATAAATAAATGTGAAGGAAGAAATATAATTAAACTCGCAGGTGAAGGGCAAAGTCAATTTGTAGAGATGTCGTTATCGTTGAAATGTTGCATGTAATTGTTTGTACGGTATTGTGATGTAGGCAGAACGAGTTGTGTAGTTGTCATTTTAATGATTTAAACATTGTGAGTTTGGGATTAGTGAGGAATTGTTTCATTTTATGAATTGATATGAAAAAGGTATTTAAAGAATGTCAAGTACATGTAAGGCTTTATATTAGCATTGGTAAAAGACTTTTTATTTATTAAAGTTTCCAACTCTTCATTTAACTATATCTTTCAATCGGTATGTGGTTATTCTTTCTGTATTCCTGGATGGAGAACTACACTTCAAGTTTCGTTTGAAGCACTCTTCAAAATATTGGTTTCCTGAGCGATATTCTTCTCTTTATCATTCTTTCAGCTTCTCGGTTGGTTTGGGTCTAGTCTAAAGTACGTCTTGTGAGAGTCTGGTTCTCAATACACGCAACGTTAATTCAGTATTATTATGTCAAGCGGGAAATAGATTATTTTGAATATAAATTTGGGCTCTGTTGGAAAGAAATATATTCAAATCGCAGGTGAAAGGGGGAAGTCAATTTGGAGAGATTTCGTTATCGTTGAAATGTTGCATGTAATTGTTTGTACGGTATTGTGATGTAGGCAGAACGAGTTGTGTAGTTGTCATTTTAATGATTTGGAAATTGTGAGTTTGTAATCAGTGATGAGTCGTTTCGTTTTATGAATTGATATGAAAAAGGTATCTAAAGAATGTTAAGTACATGTAAGGCTTTATATTAGCATTGGTAAAAGATTTTTTTATTTATTTAAGTTTCCAACTCATCATTTATCTATACCTTTCAATCGGTCTGTGGTTATTCTTTCTTTATTCCTGGATGATGAACTACACCTCAACTTTCGTTTGAAGCACTGTCCAAAACATTGGTTCCCTGAGCAATGGTCTACTCTTTATCATTCTTTCAGCTTCTCAGTTGGTTTGTGGCTGAATCTTAAGTACGTCTGGTGAGAGTCGAAAGGTCTTAACTCACAAACAGTTAACATCCTTCTGGCTCTCAATACACGCATCGTCGATTCAGTCATATCATAATTATGTCAAGCGGGAATATAGATTATCATGAGTATAAATGTGGGCTCTTCTGGAAGGAAGGAAGGAAGAAATATAATCAAACTCGCAGGTGAAGGGCAAAGTCAATTTGTAGAGATTTCGTTATCGTTGAAATGTTGCATGTAATTGTTTGTACAGTATTTTGAGGTAAGCAGAACGAGTTGTGTAGTTGTCATTTTAATGATTTGAAAATTGTGAGTCTGTAATCAGTGACGAGTCGTTTCATTTTATGAATTGATATGAAAAAGATATCTAAAGAATGTAAAAGTAAGGTATTATATTTGCAACTGCATTTGTAAAAGGCTCAATGACACATGTTGAAATTAGATTTAGTTCAAAATATATTGATTTAAGACACAATACATAACAACAGAATGATACACTCCCTTGCCCTCACCTAACTCCCAAAGTCTATTTTTCAGTAACACTTTTGAGCATAATTGAATCTTCTATGTACATAAGTGTTAGGAATCAAGTTAGCTGTCCCTTTTCATAAAAAGCCTATATCATTATCGTTAGTCTCTAAAAGATACCCGCTGATTTTAATTTACGGTTGACTGTAAAACTCACAGAAAATCAGGTTATGAAGTGTAAAACAGTTTCACTCCACTTTATAGTGAAAAGGGGGCCACACCTATTTTTATCCCACCCTCTCTCTGAGCGGAAAACATGGATGGGGAGGAATTCTTAGCGTTTATATAATGACCACCCCCCCCCCCCCCGTAATAATAATTTCAAACCCCCACACCATCTTCCAAAGTTAGTGCTATTAGTTACCCTTGATCTGACATGCATCGAAAATCTACGTCGGTCTGGTAAATTTCCGGGAAATCGGTTCATTTTGTTCTCACTTTTCAAGACGTTAATTCAAGTGACCCTTAAACTCCACAGGTCAGACAACAGAGAATGCTACTGCGGTCATGATGACCGAGGTCATAAATGGCACCACGGCCACGATGATGGCCGAGGTCACAAATGGCACCACGGCCACGATGATGGCCGAGGTCACGACGGCATCGACGCAGACGGCCCAAGACCCATCAACTGGTAGGAATACCAAGAAGTTTCATCGAACCCGCATCCTGGCAAAACAAAAAAAATCAAAAAAACAAAAACTCATCGCATAACGAGCCTTACTTGTTTCCTAAAGCCACCGTTTTCTCCGTCATGTTCGTCTTGTACAACCATTTTAGATTTGCATGTATAAACGCATTGTCTCTCATGTTGAGCTAATTACGTTGGCATTCATGTTTCTTTCTGCAGCTGAATTTAAATCAAATCGTGTTTTTTTTTTCTCTGTCATTTTCATTTGTATTCATCAAGCATGAAAATTTACTCTATCCATCACCTCTATACAGGATCAATGGAGCTTTATGTAAATGGTATTATAGATGTTCTTCTTGTACAACCATTTTAGATTCGCATGTATAATTGCATTGTTTCTCATGTTGAGCAAAATACGTTGGCATTTTTTGTTTCTTTCTGCAGCTAAATTTAAATCAAATCGTTGTTTTTTCTCTGTCATTTTCATTTGTATCCCATCAAGCATGAAATTTACTCTATCCATCACCTCTATACAGGATCAATGGAGCTTTATGTAAATGGTATCATAGATATAATGACTGCTATGAGATGGATAGTTGTTTTTAAAGGCTCAAGGGGACGTTACATCCGCCATCACCCCGAGGCGTGCCGAGGGGTGATCGCAGGATGTAACGCCCCCGAGACCCTATAAAAACAAATATGCCCCGAATACTACAGCAGTCTTTATATCTTTTTTTATAACGAAATGACACAAAAATCTACCAAGAATTCTTACTTTATCCTTTTCTTGAGTAAAGATTGGTTAAAACATCGCAGAAAATCTGAGACACTGTCTGTTAATCTTTACTATTTTCCTGGTACCCAAAAATCTGTCGGGAATCTCACTCATGAACTATTAATCGTTACTGGCATTGTTCGTTTCTTTACGGTAATGGCTAAAACCACGACTCCATTTTCGACCAATCAGATGGCTAGAAGAGAGGTATACAATATGTGTTATAATCGTGTATGGGCATATTGTATGACATGTTCTCATTCTAGTACGTGTCATCCTTATACCTGACGTACTCTATTGTATTTGATGTTCAGATTGTAAAATCATTCGCTTTGTTCACATTGTCAATGTTCAAATAATACGATGTTTCCCTGTCGTACGGGATGAGAAACCTATATAGACGGAAATAGTCATCATCGTTTGGTCGACTCTCATGCTAACATTATCCCATACAATCATCCTTTACATCTTGGCATTTTAACACTATCTGTTTATTCATGAAATATCGCCCTTCCCCCTCCGCTATATGAACTTTTGTATGAACTCTTCCGTTTTTATGTTAAATTTGTTCTATTGTATTTTTCTTGGTGCCTGAGCTTTCCCACAACCAATGTTTTTTCCCCGTTTCCCTCTCTATTTTTCTAAATATATCATGCATGAAATAGCTAGAAGCAATGCCGTGTGTATCGAGCTTTTTTTAACAGGCAATCTCCATATAGCATTGTTGTCGCTTAATGTGTTAATGCAGCTGAAAATGAATGACATTATAGATTATTGTTAAATTACTTAATGTCTATCAGCTACCTCTTTGCATTTTGAGAAATGTTGATTCACATACGTCTGCCGTGTACATTTCCCATGAATCACTACATTTTAGTACGGAATTATGTTTTATAAATGCATGTGTTTAATGTGTTCTACAGATACAATAAATTGTTTCCAAATGAATTTATCAAGCTAGCCGAGGTATATAGTATTGATGGTGATTTAAGCGAAATGGAAATTTGTACATATTTTAACTCTCAACGTGGATGGCACCTTAAAGCTCTATATCCGGTGGAAAGGGTGTATATAATTTGCAACTTTTAATTCAATTTTTCTGAATTGTTCCCACTCTGACTCTCTTGTCATGATTGTAGCCCTTGCATGTCTGTTTGTCGGTTTCTCGTTATCTGCTCCCCCCTCTCTCACTCTCTCTCACTCTTTCTCTCTCTCTTTCTCTCTCTCTTTCTCTCTCTCTTTCTCTCTCTCTCTCTCTTTCTCTCTCTCTCTCTTTCTCTCTCTCTTTCTCTCTCTCTCTCTCTTTCTCTCTCTATCTCTACACCCCCACCCAATCTACCCTCTCTCCCATCAACCCTATATAGCCGTCAATTTTTAAATTCATGTTTGTAACAAGAATATGAATGCCTTATCACCTCTGCCTCATTATGTTTTTTCCTGTAACAAGAATGATATGCTATAATATTTGAACCCTAAAGCAAAACCCCGCAGCATTGGTGTATATTGCAAAATTAAAAGTGAGAGTCTTTACATCACAATTGGATTTTTAATGGTATAAACTTGTTAATGTATAAGCTAATTATATCAAATTTAATGTATAAAAGCATCATGGAAAAGAAATATGATATTTGATCTATCATTTCGGCTAATATCATCTTGATTTTTTTAATTTCAGCCCAGAATACTTCGTCTACCGACCCTCCCGGCACTACCGCCGCTCCTCCCGTAACAACTCCGGTGGATGAAGATGAGCCCATCGTAAACAACAATGAAATGCTTAGTAAGATTCTTTTTCTTTTTCTGCTTACGTCTGATGTTTGGTATTTTACAGGAGGTATCGTTTAGGCATCTTTAAAAAAAATCAATGAGAGGTAAGGGGCAGGTCGGAGCAAAGTCACGGGATATTGAGCCGAAACAGGGGTCCTCAAACTTGTTAATTTGCAGAAGGGGTAAACAAAGATACAATTACAAATACATTAATAGATAAATAAACTTAAAACAAAACCAGTTGTCAGATATTATTTGTTTGGCCTACGTTGGGTCATTTTTTCTTATCAAATGTGAACGCATAAAATGCTCTTTGTGACGATGGTAATGATGATGATGATAATGAAGATGATAATTATGATGATGATAATCATCATCATAAGGAGAAAGAGGTGGAGAGGAGGAGGAGGAGGAGAGGAGAGGGAGAGAGAGAGGAGAGGAGGAGGAAGAGGAGGATCGAGGGGGGGGGGAGGGCTTAATTATTCTTTCAAAATCGGGTTTAACAAGGAAGGAAGGAGGTCTAAGCTTTACTTTGGTCAAAGTGTGATAGACCCACGGTCTGGTTTAACTGAATAGATAATGCTTTTGCATGAGAGGGTCTTATTGCACAATATGCTGTGCTGTACGTTTGTCTTAAAAAAGAATTTGACATACCATGTTTTTTGTTATCCCCCCAGGATCAATCGGAGCTTTTAAGGATGATAGTCACTCTGAGCCAGAGGGTTATGACGGCTGGTACAACAACCTAGCTCATCCAGACTGGGGTGGCGCAGGTAAGAATGACTTCAAGAACAATAAAACCTAACAAATGTTGGCTAACAAATAGCGTTTTCCATCATCCTTGGATGATTTGTTGTGAGCCAGTTTACATAAATATGTCATATTTTATTACTTAGCAAGGAAAACAAGTTTCCCGTTTCCTAGTAATTTTGTAATAAGGCTATCGAATAAAACTTGTCGGGTTTCATTTTCCTTTATACCTTTTATCTGTAAAATGGCTAAGTATTACTAAATTTGCATTGTTCTGATAATGCAGAAAGACAAATTCAATCTGTCAGTCAGTCTGTCAACAGAACTAAAGAAAGGAATACTCAATTTCTTTGTTGAATCCGTGAGAATTAATTTCCTGAATTCCCATATAACTTGAATTCCTGATGACACACTTTCATGTAATATTTATGTTTTTCAGAGTTGCCTCTAACCAGGCGTCTCCCAGTGAGCTACGCAGATGGGGTATATGCCATGGCAGGCAAGGACCGACCCAATCCTATGAGCATCAGCAAAGCAACCATGCAAGGTGAAACAGGACAACGATCCCACCTTAGGAGGACAGCTCTCATGACATTCTTCGGTAAGCCGGGGTTCCAGATTTGAATCAAAGAATATTATCTACTCTTAGGATTGAAACTGACAATCAAGCATTAAAGATGAAAAGATAATATGATAAATGTAGTGATGATGATGATAATAATAAGAAGAAGGATAAGAAGAATAGTAATAATATGGTAAGAATAATAATAATAACAATAATGATGATAATAATAATAATATTCGTGGTAATGATAATCATGATAATAATGATAATGATAATAATGATAAAAATAATAATAATGATAATGATAACAATGATAATGATAATGGTAATCATGATAATGATAATGATAATGATAATAAAATTGACAGAAATAATGATGATAATAATAATAATAATAAAAATAATGACAAGGCCGATTCTTCCAATATCCATTCATTACACACGGGTCGAGAGTTTTTTGTTTTGTGTTTGTTAAAAAGAAGAATAAATATACATATATATATATATACACGCATATTATGTTAGTGTATATACGTAAATTTGAATTCAAATTTTGTTTTTATAGTATTCAGCAATAATGGTCATAAACTGACTAACTTGCCTAAATTAAACAATAACAACAACAGCAGTGGCAAATGCGGATTAATGTTTCTCAAATGATATAAATGCCATTATCTCAAGTCCTGCATCTTCATTAAAGGGCTCAAGCTAGTTTATAAAAAGGGACTACAAATTAAAGAACAATGAAGGGGTTAATAAAGTTTTATTCTTCTCTCTCATTGCTTCTAGGCCAACAGGTGGTAGAAGAGATCTTAGATGCCCAGCGAGGAGGGTGCCCGAGAGAGTATGAGAACATCCCTATTCCAGCTAACCATGAGTATTTAGATGAGAAAGAAGGCATCTCCATCATGCCTTTCGTCCGATCCAGATATAGTTTCAACACGGGCTACTCACCTAATGTACCACGTGAACAGGTAGGGAAAACAGTAACCCGGCTACTCAAACAAAATAATATCAGCTTCATCAACAGTGATCTTTAGATGTAATATATAAATGGCAAATACTTGACACACAGATAAGTATATTGGACCAAAATCCATTCCCCACCCCGCTTCTTCAGACAATGCTGCCCATGCATTATGCACTCTGTAATCAATTGTGAATCATCCTCCTGCATGGTTTAATCCTACATTTCGATAATTACATTTGATTTAATTCCTATTTTATCGTATGTACTACATAATGACTATGCCAGGGTATGGAAAATAAAGACCAAAAAGGTTTTTTAAAAGGACCTATCGGAAATTTCATTTGTAATTCTATTTCTAATTCACGACACGTATAGTAATTCAGACCGACCCCCGTTAAAAAAAACCCGAACGAAACATGATATAGGTCTGATATTAGCATAAACGAAGGTTTCATGACGTCATATTTAATTGTCTGATCTCTTTTTACCCCAGAATGTTGTCTTTTACGAGCACCGAATATTGATTGAGATTATTCTGTTGTGTATCTATCCTTAGCTGAACGAGATCACACCGTGGTTCGATGGCGGGTTAGTATACGGCACGACCAAGGCATGGGCAGACGCCCTGCGATCCTTCAAAGATGGTAGGCTTGCAGACAATGGTGAGATTGGTGGAGAACCCCAGTTCCCCGAGCAGAACACCCTTGGACTACCTATGGCTAATCCACCTAACCCCATCGCAATCGGTGATGCTAGACTACAACGCTCCGAGCGTTTCTTCAGTAAGTAGATTCCTTCAAATGGATTCAATTCAATTCAATTCAAACGAACATTTATTTTCTTCCAAATCAATTTGACAACATACTTGACATCTGTTCAAACAATACAATTTATACGTACGAACATAAATATAATAAAAGAATTTTATTACAAGAAAGAAGGCGCGAATCCCGATAAGCAAAGCTTGTAATGGGTACACCCGGATAGAAATATCAACGATTAATAAGGAAATTAAGGGGGCGTAGGTCCTGTTCATCCTGTGGATATAGATGGTTTCGAAAAAAAGATGTTCACTTTAAATCCACTACAGAAAGAGAGAAATCAAGGACTAATTTGGAAAGAGATCATAACAAAATTGAATCACTACGAGGGGATCAAATATCCTTTTCCCCCTCTTTTGTCAGGAGATCAGAATTCTGAAATAGGCAAAACGAGACACATTTAAGGTAACTTAGAGGGTATGAAACTATTGAGACTTTACGATGAAGGTGCATACATTGCCATTTCTCCATCTAACACTTTTCCTTTTCCCTTCTATACCTATTCATGAACATTATATTCTGAAGTGGAAATTATACATATCAAATCAGACAAATCAAATAAAAAGTAATAAAGAGTAAACTCTTAGAAGCTATGTTTTTTTGGAACAAGTCTTCTAGTAATCTTCAAACAGCTATTCAGCCCATTCATCGCGAAGAATAAACTAAAGATTGTAAGTGGTGTGACTGCGAGGGAGACAAAAGAGGTTTATTGGGATGGCATAAAAGTCGATCGATGCCTAAGGAGTAAAGAATCATGAAATCATGTTGTCTTTTGTTTTCTACAGAGCTAGGGAACCCCCGTGGAAATGAGAATCCATTCCTGTTGTCCTTCGGAGTACTGTGGTTCAGGTGGCACAACTACTGGGCAGATAAATTTAAAGCTGAAACAGACTGGGACGATGAAAGGATCTTCAACGAGGCCAGAAAATGGGTCATTGCTACCTATCAGGTACATTATAATCATCAATATCGGGAGCTCCCACACGCTGGCAATACTTTATGGTTGTTTAAATGAATTACAACTGCGTCCACCAAAGGCCATGCGCATGTGTCATACACCCGTCCCCCTTTTCATACCGAACGAGTTTCTATATAGTTACAACAGGCATTTATGACACTTGTCAGTCTAGTCTGTCCTGTGTAACTGAACATTAATTGTGTTTTCCAATAGTTAGATCACAATCTAAAATTTAATCGTTCAATTGAAGCTGTTATAATTTGTCCAGTCTATTCGATGGTAGTCCCAAACTGGATGTTATTTCGATAATTACATTTGATTTAATTCCTATTTTATCGTATGTACTACATAATGACTATGCCAGGGTATGGAAAATAAAGACCAAAAAGGTTTTTTAATAGGACCTATCGGAAATTTCATTTGTAATTCTATTTCTAATTCACGACACGTATAGTAATTCAGACCGACCCCCGTTAAAAAAAACCCGAACGAAACACGATATAGGTCTGATATTAGCATAAACGAAGGTTTCATGACGTCATATTTAATTGTCTGATCTCTTTTTACCCCAGAATGTTGTCTTTTACGAGTGGCTTCCTGGATATCTTAATCTTCAGGATGACGAGATCGAAGACGTGATATATTCCGGTAAGAATCTTAATCTGCTTAGAGCAAGAAAGACATTAATCAATCTGTTTACGTCTTTCTGACTATTAATAGACGTCATATTATCTGCATTTGTTTAGTACATACTCTTATGGTATTGTTGTTGGCTATATGTGCTTTGAGCATTTGATTGCAAGTGAATTTGGCGCCTTACAAATCTGTCTTCTACTTTTTAATATGTCTCTAAGTATGATATCGAAGTATGATTTAGTCAAAACGGATTATGTCATCACTATTATTATGAATATTACGAATTCCAATTTAACACTTAATTTCGTTTTCAATTTGATACCTATCCAATTTATTTTGTATTGTTATTGTTATTCATTTTCTATGTAACTCTACGTACACATTTATTAAATATTGTTGTTTGTCAATATTTTGTGTAGGTTACAAGGGATACATTCATCCGGGTATTACTCACGAGTTCCAATCGGCCGCGATGAGATTCGGCCACACACTCGTCCCGCCTGGTGTTATGCGCAGGTTTGTGTGAAGCTAGATAACTTTCATTAATTTCTCTTTCCTTTCTTTTTGTTTTCTTCTTTTATTTCAAAGGCCCAAAACGTTAACAAACAACTATCATGTAATTGAATAGGCCTATTGTGCTCGTGATATGTAAAAAAAATAGACATGATCTTGAAGTTCTTTGTAGATCATTATGATTTCACTACTACTATTGTAATTAGATTAATAATCTAGAAATAAAATCAAGATAAAAAGAAACATGATCGCAAAACCTTTCAAAAAAATCAACCTTATTCAATTTAAATACCATATTGTCACCTTTTTAAATAAGCGAACAGTAAAATTAGATAATTATTACATACTCCGATCATGATTTCTAACGACAGTAGAAAAGGGGAACGAAATTGCACTCAAAATTATTTCTCGAAATTCCTTGCAATCGTGTTAAAGAATCTAAGACAAAACATCAATATGATGGTTTTGAGCCATCCACTGAGCCTTTACGAACAAGTCTCCAGTAAACCTGCAAAATACTAGGCTCAGCCACCAAAACCCAATGGTCCATATGCCAACTTGCAATAAACTCCGGAGTATAATGATCCATTCTCAGGAAGCTGCTCACTTTAATGTTATTTAATACAAAATAAATCATTATAATCAAAATGTAAATCAAATTATAATTCCTTTTTTTTTCTTCTTGTTGATGTTTTGTTTTTAGGAATGAACAATGCGACTTCCGGACCTCGACCATGAAATCGTCAGGCTTCACAGACGGTCAAACCGAGTTCGAAGCATCCCAAGGGAACCACGGGGTTCGAACCTGTAACTCCTTCTGGAACCCACAGGTTAATAAAACGAACAATAAATTAGACTCTGTTACCAGCCAGATGGGCGTTCACATATCACTTCACAAAGGATTAACGAATTCTAGCTTTTAACAACCCCTTGTGAACTTTGCCTATTTAGATACAAATAATCTAGTTATTAAATTCCCAAAACGTCATTTAAAGAGGCTAGGAGTTTGTTTTTGATTTTTTTTGTTTTTGATTTTTTTTTGTTGATTTTTTTGTTTGATTTTGATTTTGATTTTGATTTTTTTTTTTGGGGGGTGGGGTGGGGGCGTGGAGTGGTTAAATTGTCAGGTTTTAGCTTTATGATGCACCACAGATAGTAGATCGACTCTATAACATTGCTGTGAAAAAGTTAGTTAGTCACATTGGTAGATTAGTTCTATGTCCTGCGGATTTGATCTTGAGATATGTTAGAAATTGAAAATGTGATGTGAAACTTTTGTGATTTGGCACCCATGCAATTAAAGACAGTTGATAAAATATACTAAGGTCACTATTTTCCCTCTGATACACATAATGACGTACCCTGCTCTTTTACTCACGTAGAAAAATATTCCTTTGTATCTATCCGTCCTGTTCTTTAGCTTTTTGTTTAAGTTCAAGTCCACCGAGTGATGAAAATGAGTGAATTTTTTTGAATGGAATGTAATAATTAGTTTATCTCATATTTTTTATTTTGCAGCACTCTGTCCGTGAACATGACATCGAAGAATTCCTTCTCGGTATGGCCTCCCAAGTCACCGAGAGAGAAGATAACATCATTACTGAAGATCTACAAAGTAAGTTAACTTCTGTATATCTAATTACTATTTAAGATGGATAAGAACATTTACGTATTAATCTGTAAAAAATTCAACAATCACAGTACTTGTATCGAACAGCAATTTTGCGCAATATATTTCCTAAGAATCATATCCTGTTTTTCTAGTTTGTCTAGCCATACATGAAGTGATTCTTGAGATCAAAACAATTATTACCCATAGCAATTTCCTTATTTAACGTGATGCGAATGCAGGATTTGAAGTGTATTTATCCTAAATAGCATGAGCGACAAAAGCTGAACTATTTACTTTGTCACATCCTATCTGAGAGGATTTAGCCAGTGACGTATCCAGATATTGACAATCAGATGGGGGAGGGGTAGATATCGATGGGAAGGGTAGGTATTTTGGATTGGAAGGGGGCGTGCCTCCTGGGGCCATAGGACGAGTGATATCATTGAAGCTTAAACCATAGTTGTGGGGGGGGCGCGAAGGGGCACCGCATGCTGGGTACGCCTCTGTTAATAACAACATCATGATTTTCTCTCTCTCTACTGTTTCCAGGGCGTGTATTTGGACCGTTGGAGTTTTCTCGTCGTGATCTGATGGCGCTTAACATCCAGCGTGGTCGTGACCACGGGTTACCTGATTACAACACAGCTCGTGTCTCACTCGGAATGGACCGAAGGGAAACCTTCGCATCAATCAATAACGCATCAGCCCTTGAACCTGGTGTTGAAACATTCATCGACGCGGATGTGAGTCATAGAAGTTTTAGATAGTAATATCACCGAACTTAATACTATACTAATTAATGCAGAGGCGTAATAAGTGACTGATAAAAGACGGGGCGGAGACCTACAGACGTATTGAGGGGGTCGAGGGCACGGCATATACGTGAGCAGCCCTGTTTGAAATACACAATACATTCCTTTTTTAAAGGATTCTACAGTCCTGGTTGAATAATCTGGAAGATGGAAAGCGATCTAGAGAAAAGCTCAACAATATTTACAAGAAAGTTGAAGAAAGAAAGCAGTAAGATTGGTCTATATGAGGAAGATGCTCGAGACAATAAGAAGTGTGGGGAGGGAGGGATCGTTATTTTGTCGCAAAAGTCTGTAGCCCCTTGTACATGTCGTAAGAGGAATGATGATAACAGAGATCTAAAATATGAAAAATACATCCGTATATTTATCATGGCTTATGTTTTGTTTGATTGATAGGTTTTGCAAAACCTGTCCGATGTGTATGAGGGTGACATTGATAAGGTAGACATCTGGGCTGGAGGTCTTTTGGAGACCACTAGCAATGGGCCTGGAGAACTCTTCCGGTTCATCATTCTTGATCAGTTTGTGAGGTCAAGAGATGCTGATCGGTTCTGGTTCGAAAATAACATCACTGGGTGAGACTCTTTTGTTTATATTATTCTAACTCAATTCTACATCACTCTCTACTTTACCAAATGTTATTTACTGTATCTTCCTCCCTCCACCCCTCTTCTTCCCTCCACCCCCTCTTCTCTCTCTCTCTCTCTCTCTTTCTCTTTCTCTCTCTATATAATATATGTCACCGAACTTCCCCTTCTCTGTTTCCCACTCCCACCACTCTTCTCTCTCTCTTCATCTTCCTCCCCCTCCACTCTCTCTCTCTCTCTCTGTCACCGAAATTTCCCTTCTCTCTGTTTCCCACACCCACCACTCTTCTCTCTCTCTTTCTCTCTCTGATTCCCCCTCCCCCCCTCTCTCTCCCCCTCTCTCTCGCGCTCTCTCGCTCTCTCTCTCTCTCTCTCTCTCTCTCTCTCTCTCTCTCTATATATATATATATCTCTCTCTCTGTCACAGTCTCTACATCTTTGTTTAAATTTGTTATCAACCTTACTTACTTGTTTATTTTATATAATTATATATTTGTTAAATCTTTCTCTTAACTTTGAAATATCACACCAATATCACATCAAAAAATGTCTCAAACCCATCGCTCAGTTTCAGTTATGTTCTCCTGTTTGCCACTTTCCTCTCTTGTAGTCAATTCACTAATGATCAGATTGATTTCATCAAGAACGTTACATTGTGGGATATCATTGTAGCCTGTACTAACATCAACGGATCCAGTCTACAGAAAGACCCATTTCATTACACGCCAGGTAAGTCAACCAGTCAGAGGCCATACTCACCTTTTATCTGTCCCACGATTTATTTAGCTATGTAAGCAACTCCTAAACGATGCATCAAAAGAGTTTTATCATTCTTGTCAGCTTCCCAATTTCTTCAAAGTACTTTAACCGAAAATTTCTGACATGTTTTCTTTTTCTTTTCGTATCAAAACATTCCTGGAAATCCTCACTTGGCCCATCTCAACAGCTTGTTGCATCTCAATGCTTTACACTGACCACGTAAAATATTCTGAACGTATTACAGGCGCTACAATATAAGATGAAACGGCCCTAGAATAGATTTCTTAAAAGTCTTTGAGACCTTGATCACCTACTTGATAAACCAAATGTTAATACATGACACCTTGACTCTGTTTCTGTCTCTAGATGATCCTTGCTATGCCCAGCATCCATTCGAGGGGGAGAACCGAACCATCAGTGAAAATGACATGGAAAACTGTACCAAGCTTCAAACCTTTGACTACTTCGAAGGTAGTGAGGTGTCATACGCTCTGTCCTTCCTCGCCCTCGGTATCTGGGTTGTAGGTGAGTAACGTCACTGGTGACTGGTATTCTTGACGAGGAATGAAATCCAACAAAACAAAGCCAATCATCCACTAGCGATACTCTTAGCAATAGATAGGTATACACCTCTCTAAGAACATTGACTGTGGTATGTGGCATTGTGGAATCCTCCCAAAACGCACATGCTCTAAATCTGTCTGTCCAAAATTTGTGAAAAGCTGTAGACCAAGACATTATAAATAGAGAAAAGGGGAGGAACAGATGGAGTAAAAAAAAGGTAACTTCAGTCTCACCAACATTCCTACATCTTCGCATCAACGGGAAGAATAGATTAAAGTATTATATTTGATTAGAGTCTCAGTTTATGTCTTCATAATTATATTTTAAAAAAGGATAATGAATATACATGTGTTTGAAATTGTGATATTTTGAACCCCCCTGTGCCTAGGTGTTGTGGCTGTTCTGCTCATCTTGGCTCACATCAGGCAGCATAGTATCCAGGAAGCTCGCAAGCTACAACACAGGAAAACTAGGTCACGTGATCCAAGTAGCCTCAAGACCTATGCAGGTAATTGGTCCTTATACGAGAATAGTGTGTCTGTGTGCGTGTGCTTTAGATTTCTTTTATATTATAAATTTACCCTGTCTCTGTCTCACTTTCTGTCACGTTCTCTGTCGCTTTTATTCCCTGTCCAAATCTCTCTATCTCTGTCTCTATATAGCTCTGTCTCTGTCTAGCTCTCTGTTTCTAGCTCTGTCACCGTCTTTCTGAGCATTATTGTGATACAAAAAGAGTTATGAGAACAATGAATATCATCGAATAGCAACATCTTTTATTATCCCTGCATGATAGTTTCATTATAATAGAAGACACGATGTTCCTAATTTCTTTTTGATAATTAACAAGGAAATTACTTTTTGTGCTTTGACTATTTATCTAGCTGCTGAATGGTGCGGTAAGAAAGAAGGATCGAGACAAGTCCAAGTCAAACTTGGACCAGGAAAGAAGATCCGAATCACGAATGAGCGTGGTAACAAAATCTTAAGAACTGTTGACCTCACCCACTACACTAAGGTAAGCATTGCGATTCTGACTCCCGTGCCCTCACCAGGAACCTACATGTAGACTTAAAAGCTAGTTGATATCACAGTATCGCAGAAAATCGTCATTACAGATTAATGAAAGAGTGAACTAAATCGGGAAAAAACAGAGACAGAAACGTCGATTGCTTTGATTTAAGATCATTGCTCTGCGAAACCTCGAGAACTTCCTTAAGTTAAGTTCTTCTACATTTATGCTCCTTCCATCCACGAAGCTCTGTGAGATGAAAGACTGACATTACTACAAGAGTAAAATGTAGTATATATTTCATCTTTCACGTAGAATTAGCATTTTATCTCACACTTTGTAAATCCAATCGATCATTTTTTTTGTTGCCTTTGTATGCATTTGTTTCGTTACATTATAAGCGCAAGCCCTATTAATGAAATCATGACGTCTACATCGCGTTGTTATTTCAGGTCGGTTTACTGGTATCCCCTGACGGTCGGCGTCGTCACCTGGTCGTCAAGTTCGATCGCGAATACGACATCGTGTTGAAGTTCTCTGACCCCGAGAGCCGTCTGGAGTTCATCAGCGACTTTGAATCCTTCCTTGGCAGTGAAGAGGTCGGTGTTGGACGTGAGAGGCAAGAGATCGGAGAGAAGGAACTTCTCAAGGTTGCCGTCACCAAGGAACATCGCACCAAACTTCTTGAGAAATTCTTCCTGATGGCCTTCTCTCAGGTATGTATTTAGGTTGTCTTTGTTTCCTTCTCTGTATTTTTATTTCTTCTACTTTTGTTTTCTTTGAGGGCTTGATAGATCAAGACTTTCCACTCACTGCTACACCGTATTCTGTGCCGTTTGGTAATTGTAGATCTATAATCAGTGTTCTGTGTATAGGGATCGTGCGGCTCTCGAGAATACCCTGGCCATATATCTATCTGGCGACTGAAGTCCTTAAAGCAATCAATGATTTTATTCCTATTTGTTAAACATTTTTCTACGCTCGGGTCGAAGGAGACAAATGAAGTTAAAATGCATTGCCTTAACTCTATCACCGTAAGTCGAAAGAACGAACTCTATCTGCAGTGCCCTTGCTAATATACAATTCATGCATGAACTTAAGAATGTATACGAATATTCTCTGTAAGCTATTATGTCTTGTATCCAACTCTTCTTCAACTTCTTCATCGACCTTTTCTTCTGTGACTGAACAGGCCTTCAAGCTTGACTTTGACCCTGAGAACCTGGAGAGCCTGAATAACAAGGAGACCAAGGACATCCTTGAATGTGAGCTCACAAAGACAGAATTCGCCGATGTTCTTACCATGAAACCCGACTCCCTCTTTGTCGAGCAGATGTTCGAGCTCGTCGACCAGGACAACAGCGGATCAATTTCATTCAGAGAGTTCCTCGATGTCATTGTCGTCTTTGCAAAGGGTAAAATATCCCAAAATTGTTTTTATTTGCAATGATACATCATGTTATATTCCTGTTCCCTCGCCCATGAATAAATTGCAAGTGTTATATGAGAAAACGGAATGGATTCTTATAATCATAATGTCATCATCGCGTCAGTAACAATGACCTGAATGAATGTCATGAGATGTAGCCTCTAAACAGAAATCCAATAGAAACGAATCTTAATGGTTGTCCATACAATTTGTGTTTGAAGGTATTACCTACACCAGCGGATTTCGTATTGCTAAGAGATTAAACTTGGCAGAAATGTTATGATAAACCCTAGCGATTCCTTTTGAGACTTACACCTTGTTATTAATTTTACATTTCCTCGATTAGGACAACCTGAAGACAAACTGAAACTGATGTTCAACATGTATGACATCGACAGGTCTGGTCATCTATCCCGTGAAGAGTTCAGGCAGATGTTGAAGTAAGTTACATATTTAAGTTAAAGGAGATAACTATTCTTCCAAAGCAATCTAACCAATTGTTTGGCTTGAGATGTCCTTGAGTTAAGAATTAGAGATGATAAGGTTTGTTCACTTAGCAACTTGTTGGAGGCCCTGTGTAGAGGAGAGCCATCACTTTTGCACTTTAAGAACCCACTGAACTATTCGTAGAAGAGTAGGGGAGAACCCTGATGTATTGGTCCACCTGCACACACACAATCAGTAATATCAGGAGATGAGACCCGAGGTTTATAGTGATTAAATTCACTATTCGCCTCCCATGCACATGTGATAATAGTAGTAATAATAATATTAATGACGATAATAATAATGATAATAGTAATAATAATGATTATTATAACAATGATAACAATGATAATAATAATAATAATAATGATAATAATAATAGATAGATTTTGATCTGATTCTTGTATAGTAAGTTCACAGTTATGAAGTAATAATCTGGAACAGGTTAAAATTCCGCCATTTTGTACGAGTTGACCTACCTACCCCTCGACTAGTTATAATGCCTGATGTTAATCCATTATCTCTCTAGATCTATGATGGAGATGGTGAGTGCTAGCGTTGAAGAGACCGATCTTGACAAGCTGATCCACGATATGTTCCAGAATGCTGGCCTTGGAGACAAAGAAGCACTTTCCCTGGACGACTTCATCGCAGTCATGGCTGAACATAAGGATGAGCTCAACAATGCTAAACTCGACATCGCTGGTATGTCATCATTTTTTTTCCCACTCATCATGAGCTGTTGAATATTATAAAAGAATATTAGTAATTATATTATCACTTTCGTTGCCTTCCCTATCACTTGCACCTAACTCTCCCCCCCCCCACTCTCTCTCTCTCTCTCTCTCTCTCTCTCTCTCTTCTTCCTCTTTCTCTGTGTGTGTCTCTTTCCATTACTTTCACTCTCATCCCACCCCTCTCCCTGGCGATCCTCCATGTATCGCACCTCAATCTCACTACCGTTTTGACTCCAAACCAATACTAAACCAACCCGCTTCTAGGCCATTCAGTATAATTTGATATGTTTGATATGTTCGGTCTGTTTCCAATCTGGTGTTTATCTCCTTAGTGTGACGGAGGTGTTCCCCTTGATACTTTGAATAAACAAAGATCAACTACTAATTAAAATCAATCAGAATCACTTTGATTTCACATTCACATTATGTTTACCCCCTTGCAGGAAACATTCCGCAGATAGCAAATCAGAAGGATGCTGGACCCCCTGGTCGTGGAGCTGCCACCGTCATCAGGAGAGGCAACCTTAACTCCCGTGCCCGACAGACTATTATCCGAGCTTACAAGTGCGTTAATAAATCGATTCGATTTAATTCAATTCAATTATCTCCAGTCATGTCCGTAGTCTGTACAAATACGCAATCGAAGATTTTTCTAGAGTTGATTGTTGTTCAGATGTATGTGAAATGCACACAGTTTAAACATTGTACAAACTTATGGAACAAAGCTAACAGAATAAACCGTTTGGCCATTGACAAATAGTCCAAATTATTTGATCAATAATAGTTTATTATTGATCAAATACAGGAATATGACACTGAATGCAAGACAATGCTATATTCCATTTAAGACTAAATTGGATTGATCAAAGAAAAAGTGTCAGATGTTTGAACGATTCTTCACATAACCACACAAGAATCAGTCTACTGAATCCATAGCACAAATGGCTACAGAAGACAACGTCGTTTTTATCAGAGGCCGTACATATTTACTGATTATGCCATTGAAATCTTTATACATTAATGTCTCTTAAACCCCTTTGACCTGATAGGGACCGTGACCAGCCAAGTACCAAGGCTAACGGAGCAGGGCCTAAGAGTGCTGGCGGTAGTGGTGGAGGGGTGAGGAAGCGTGCCCAGTCTAAGAGCGTCCGTGTTGAGACAGTCCAACAAGAAGAGGCTAAGACTCCTAGCAGCAAGATTTACAACACAGTTGTCCGCTTCTTCGAGAACAACCGACTTCAAATCTTCTACGTCGTTCTCTACTTGCTTGTTCTTGCTGGAGTCTTCATCGAGAGAGCTTATTGTGAGTAAACATGCTTTAATACTGCGTGCGTATTTGCTTCGTGTTATGGGAAATATATCCGCGATTATTACATAATTGGATATTAGAACTTCAAGTTAATGTTAGCATTCTCCAACTTCCCCTGCCAGAGGGGAGAAACATAACATTTAACACTTCAAAAAGTTCATGGCCTCTTACCCTGGCTAAATAGAGGGACATATAACCCTGTCTAAATGGAGAGACGTATAAGGAGTTTTAAATTCTACGTATTGGCATTCTTACCTTGTCCAAATGAAGGAATATAACAGTGGGTGCCGGTATGCTTCATATGCCTGCCAAGATATTTTATATTATATCAATTCTATGAATATTCATGAGTTTTCTAAATACACGATTGGTCAATTGGTGGTCACGTGATCAAATATAATAGATACCATCTACTTTCATAACACTGATCTTAATTTAAATCACCTTTTTTAACACGCAGACTACTCTGTCGAGCGTGAGTTCGCTGGTCTTCGTCGTATTGCTGGTTTTGGTGTATCTGTGACTCGTGGAGCTGCCTCGGCTATGATGTTCACCTACTCATCCCTTCTCGTCACCATGTGCAGGAACACCATCACCAAACTAAGGGAGACTTTCCTTCATCGTTACGTCCCCTTCGACTCGGCTCTAAATATGCACAAGCTCATCGCCATGCTCGCTCTCTTCTTCTCAAGTAAGGGCGATTTTTTTTAAATATTCAGTTCGTGATTAAATCCAAGAAATAGTACCCTATGAAAATAGGTTATTCTTAATCCTTACTAGGTGAGTTTTGACAGGAACAACTAAGTTTGTATCTATTAATAGTTAGTATATACAAAATTGACGCTGAATGTAAATGTCTAATTTGTCCATCAATTACATTCAGGAAATAACAAAACCATGAGCTCTATGTATATGAGTGTAATTATTCTTAGAGCACACACATACGATTGTGTAAATTAGAGAATCTGTTTTAATAACACGCTGATGAAAGTAGGAGTAACTGTTACTGTAAGTGCGTGCTAATAATATCTTTGTGTGATTATAATTTCAGTCATGCACACCATCGGCCATTCCATCAACTTCTACCACATCTCAACCCAGACTGCTGATGATCTTACCTGCTACTTCCGTGATTTCTTCCACCGTTCCCATGAGCTTCCAAAGTTCCACTACTGGGCCTGGGGTACTATCACAGGTACGTAAACACCCCTCAGTCATTATTTAGTTTTTCTCGCAGTATTCATATGTATACAAAACTAGTACTGCGGTGAGTTCCTCGACTTAAGTAAAGTGTGTCACCATAACTTTGTTATTCCTTTTAAGGTGTTACAAGAGATACGTTTTCGCTTCAGTCAAATCGGACAGGTCAATTTCATTTCTTGTATCATTATAAAAAACAAAAAAGGAAGAAGTTGATGACTGTGGGTGGGTTTGAGTGGTAGAAATTGGTCCGTTTTATAATGGATTTGATTGTAACCTCATTAACTATGATTTAATAACTTTTTTTTTCTTCTTTCTCTCCCTTCAGGTTTCACTGGTATCCTCTTGGTAATGGTATGCACCGTCATTTACACCTTTGCCTTCCAGTATGCCCGTCGCCGTGTCTTCAACCTGTTCTGGTTCACCCATAACATGTGGATCATCTACTTCATCCTGATGTTCCTGCACGGCTCTGGTCGTCTTGTTCAACCTCCGTTCACGCACTACTTCGCCCTGGGTCCCATCATCCTCTTCACCTTGGACAAGCTGGTCAGTATCAGCAGGAAGAAGGCAGAGATCGCTGTCACCCGCGCTGAACTCCTACCATCAGGTACGTCAACGGCGAGGGGGTACAAGCTAGGAGGCCATTTTCTCTCTTATCATACGCTAAGAAAAGTTCACCAACAGAACTTAGGGATCAAGATATTGACTGGCTACACCAGCAGGTACCTCATCAACATAGTTCTAGTGCAACGAGGGTGTGAATAGGGATACTTTGTCAAAATCCATTCTTTGGGATTAGCCTGAAGTTCTTGTAAAAGTTTCGAAAAGTGTTTCCACAATTTTTGGAGTCTAATCAGAAAATATCAAACATCAAGCAGACTCGATAAGATGTCCTTTTTAAAATGACCCTTGACATTACCAACTTGCTGAAACCACGCTTTCTTGATGTCAGTCCGTCCTCTCCTTTGTACCGAAAAAGCTATATTTGCAAATCAGAGGCCCATCTTACAAAGAGTTGTGATTGATACAAATCAATCGCAAGTCTCCAATCAATTTGCAGTTTGCAATCTCCAATCTGTTATGTACATATTTGCGATTGATATCAATCGTAAATAGGTTGAGATTGATTTCAAATCTTTGTAAGACGGGGCCCAGATGGCTATTTAATGATCCGATGTGGCTGTTGGAATGACTACCAATGTATTTGCAGGAATGAAGCTTAGGGAAGCTGCTAAAACGATATGAATAAATGTTTTTAATATTTGCCTCTTATATTTCAACTGACAGATGTGACCATGCTTGAGTTTAAGCGTCCTCAAGGCTTCGAGTACAAGTCTGGACAGTGGGTCCGTATCGCCTGCAAGACCCTGTCATCCAGTGAATACCACCCCTTCACCCTGACATCAGCTCCTCATGAAGAAAACCTATCCCTTCACATCCGAGCTATAGGACCATGGACCATGAACCTCAGGGCTACCTATGATCCTAACGTCGTGCGCGAACATCCTCTACCTAAGGTACATATTTTTTCTCGGTTAATACCAGATATCTGCCCCGAGCTTCATTTCCGTCATAGATATAGGGCCAGAAAAGGGAAAGGAAAAGGGTGTTTAGGTTAGATTTAAGGCAATGATGAGGATTGTGTATTGTGTTTGCTGCAGGCTTTCAGTTAGTTTTGGGGGCTAACGTCTGGAATATTATTGAGCAAGAAGAAATTGAAACCTTGCATGTTTCAATTGAGCAAGAAGAAATTGAAACCTTGCATGTGTTGTAGTACTATCGTCTAATGTTGTCCAAAAAATCACCACAATGCCAAAGTGTAGACTAGCAAAAATCAGAAATACATTCACACAGATTTTCATGAGGAGATTAATAGTGAGAAACTCCACTAATATACAGTGATCAGATAATCTAATACATGAACTCTTCAAGCCCGTCTCGTCCAAATACGTATTATTTTATTCTTTTTTGATCTGTTTTCATTGTAGTTGTTCCTTGACGGTCCATACGGAGAGGGTCATCAGGACTGGTACCAGTATGAGGTGGCTGTGCTGGTAGGAGGGGGTATCGGTGTTACCCCATTTGCCTCCATCCTCAAGGACATCGTGAACAAATCGAGCATCGGTGCCCGCGTTACATGCAAGAAGGTGAGTGCGTCGACGTGTATCTGTTCTTGCATCCAGCCTGTTCATATTACCCTCATTAAAAAAAATAATCGTTTTACTTCATTTTGTAAGACATTATGGAAAATTATAATTTATGCATATTTTTTATTTCTGATTAAAAAAAGATGTATTTATTTATTTATTTTTTTAATATTTTTTATTTATTTATTTTAAATATTTTTGGGGTGGGGGGTAGGGTTGAATTAACCAATGATAACATTTTGAATGGTTTGGAACAGAATACAACTGATAATTTATCTTACCAGAGTGAAAACGGGGCGATACATCGCGATTTCCTGAAACAGGACTTAAATAATTATGTGCACCGTGTATCCAAATAAATACGTGGATCTTTGATACATGAGCTAATGCGAAAAAATGGTATCCTTGCTACCCGATAATTCTTTGCAATTTCTTACACAAAATGAAGAAAAGAGACTTGAGAACTTTTCGGACAAATGTGACATTTAATCGTTGTTATTTCTTCTTCAGGTCTACTTCATCTGGGTGACCCGTACCCAGAAGCATTACGAATGGCTCACCGACATCATTCGAGATGTAGAGGACAATGACACAAATGATCTCGTCAGCGTTCATATCTTCGTCACCCAATTCTTCCAGAAGTTCGATCTCCGAACTACTATGCTGGTAAGTATCTTCTATTTGTAGGAGTTGGTTAGGGATTTATGAAGAATATATCATGATTAAAGGACTTATATAAAACTCCAGTAAAGTCGAGATGTAGTTTTTTTTTTCTTCTTAAATTATGAGTGTGTATAGATGCGTATACTCACCTTTTTGTTCTTAATTTTTTTAACATTTAAGAAAAAAAGTAGTAGTAGTAGTATTAGTAGTAGAAGTAGTAGTAGTGGTTAACTGCTATATACTAAACTAAACTAAACCGAACAGAAATCAAGCAATTTGCTCAATGAGAAGAATAACCATCTATTCACGAGTTGTTCCAAATACCTCGGGGTGACTCTCAACGCCCCGAAAAGAGATTATACATATAAATATCGACGCTGAGTAGTATCCTTGTCTTAATGGAGAGACATATAACAATTTTGTTTTAATGAAATGAATATTTCATTTGATCCCACGCGTATGATACATTAAGCTTTCCATCTTAACAAATATTTGAAAGTTTGTGCATTAGTAATGAAGATGATTAATTAATTTCATTGATACTTGAGTCTTTGATCAATTTCATTAATATTTCTGTCCTTGATTAATTTCAAATATTGTTTGTGTCCCTTTCCCCTATAGTACATCTGTGAGCGTCATTTCCAGAAGATCTCCAACCGATCTCTGTTCACTGGTCTCAAGTCCATCACTCATTTCGGACGTCCTCAGTTCACTTCTTTCCTTCAGTCACTAGAGGATGAACATCCGGGTGTAAGTATCTCACTATTCTCCTTGGCCAAGCATATTACCTTTCTTCCAGGTTAAAACCCCGACTTAGTGAGTAGATTTAGTCCACTGATGCATAGAGTACCAATAGTCGGCAATATCTCCATCCCCTAATCATTACCATAACTCTGTAACTAATTGATAAAACAATCATGTCGTTTTTGCATAACAATTGTTCCTTGACTGGATTCTTTTTGTTTATTAGTTAAAGTCACGTGTACAGAATAGAAAAACTTGACACTTGTTGCTCCTTGTAGCAGTGGAATATGTTAAAGTAAACCTCCCCAAAAAGATGGTTTGGTGAACGAGTATATATTATCTACTAAACACCTCTCGTAATATAGTCTAGATAACATGAATCCTGTCTTCAATGATGATCTTGTTCAACATGAATGATTCTAATCAGAGTATTCTTTGTGTTTGAACAGGTGGGGAAGATTGGAGTGTTTAGCTGTGGTCCTCCAGGTATGACTGGCGGAGTGGAGCAGGCATGTGTAGACCTCAACAAGTTCGATGGAGCAGCTTTCATCCATCACTATGAGAACTTCTAAAGATTGCATCCGAGAACCAGCACCTCCAATGACGCGACAGAGGGAACATGCACACAGAGGCTTAATACCTTGCGTGGCTTGAAGAACCGGGGCAACTATATATTTATTGCAAGGGTAGACTATGGCCATGAATGCATTGATCTTTACCCTGTGTCACGCATAGTAATAAATTGCTGTTTTTCATTTCAAATGTACTTTATCACGTAGTACAAAATAGATACAAACACATTTATTGAATATTATAATATTTTACATATTAATGTTAAGAACTTTATGAGTAGGATGGGAGTCTATACATTAGTACACCATGGTTACCGGAGGTTTTTTTCTCACACTTTTTGTATGTATTTGGATGGCAAATGACATGAAAGGATTCATTGTTTAAATAAAGAGAGCTTACGGTAAATGAGATCTGAGATAACGTATTTGTGTATAACATTCTGAAACTTGTTCTATATAATTGACTGAATTTAAAAGTACTACATGTATAGCAATCTACTTTTGTTCAAGTATTTCACTTGGTATTGTTTTTACGTTGTGCATTGTCCATAAACGTTGGTACTTAAATGAGGGGTGTGTTGTGGCACCGTTGAGACTTTAGTGTAGATATCAAAGTAGACGTAGCTTGTGGACTAAAACAGACAAAATATAGCAAAAGAATATTACCAGGGGTGTTTCAAAAAGATCCTAAGTTTGACTTAACCATTATGAAAAGCAGTTAGCATCTTTGAAAAAGTTATTTAAAAGGCATTAATGTTGATTAAAATCATTCATATTTTCTATTACAGTATTAAGGAGATTTCATGTTCTTAATGTTGAATTTATGAACAGTCAAAAATACCTGAATTTTTGCTTTTTGATATATTTTTATCTTATCGCTACAAATGGCTCTCCATAATGCTAAGTCCAACTTAGAGTTCAGTTTGACTTAGGATCTTTGTGAAACACCCCCCCTATCAGAATTTTACCGCATTTTGAGAATGATGTTATTAGGTGGAGCATTCGTTTTCGTCGTTCTGTGTTCCTTGTTGACACTAGAGACATGTATTATGGATGCAGACTGTAGGCGATAGCAAAGTGTGAATCTGGTATATCGGTGTTTTTGCTAAATCTGACTTCGTTGAATATTGTAACAGACTAGGATTGAGTGTATGTTTGAAGAATGAAGTTAGCAAAGAATACGCGGTTAGGCATATTTATGTTTTGGATGAACGTGAATGAAATACCTGAATTTACCTATTAATAGTTGAAGAGATGTAGTGATAACATTCACGTTTAAAGAAATTATTTTTAAATTGTGTTTTTGTATGTCCTTTTTGAATGTTTTTGTGCCTGGTGTGTATTGTTGTGTGAATTTGTAGCGAGATTATAATCAGGCCTACACTACACGTGTATGGCTACCCGACAAGGTATATTAAAACGAAGAAAGCATTTAAACTTACAAACAATTTATATTGCGTGTTGTATAATGGGAAGGTACACGAGAATATCATGTTAAAGAAATCACTGGAATAACTCCTTATTGGTACGCAGAATTAAATGTGATCGGTTGTATTACGGTTTTAAAACCGTTTTTTACAACTAAACAAATCTCGGTAATAAATGGAAATTAATACCTTCAGCTCTTTCGATACATAACCTATGTGCAATTTTAGCTGCAAAGAAATTTGTTAATAGAGACCACTTTTTAAGTCATGCATGATTATATAAATCTCGTCTTTCAATTTGAAGCATAACAATACATAATTGATATCGACGATGAAAGCACATATTTCAATTTTTGAGTGATGGAAATGAGTGTGTATGTTGCTTAGAAGTAAAAAGATATGTATATATTCATATGACATTTCATTTAATATAGTCAATAAATAGAATTGCATTTTTAGCTTTCAGAAGCATTAATGTTTGTGGTGTATGTCAGTACAAAAATAAACGACTAATAAAGAAAAGTTACGCCTATTTGAAATAAGCTATGAATATATGTATAACCAGATTTGTTTATATTTTGTTTGTCTTCCCGATACGGTCTAGTAAAAACGAATAGTTCAAACTCTATGCATAAAAATGTACAAACATATATGGAGAACGATAAGTTCGGTGTTTCGTTTTGTTTATTTTTGTATCTTTGGATGGATAAATAAAAGGATTTTTGTAGAAGATACATTTTCATATTATGTTTTGAAGTGCTCCTTATTTCGTATGAAACTAGCATTCAAAAACTACAACTTAGAAACCACCTTGACATATTTCATGTTTGGTTCTTGTGTGAATATAATGACGACTGTGATGATGATGATGATGATGATGATGATGATGATGATGTTGATGGGTATAATGGTGATGGGTATAATGATGATGGTTTTAATGGTGATGGCTATTATGATGATGGTGATGATGATGATGATGATATATATTAAGAGACTCTAAAAAGGCAGGTAACCTTTGTGTTTTAAACGTGAAATTCGAAACTTAAAAACGGAAAAAAACAAAACACAAAATACTAAATTAGATCACATTAAAATATGCATTTTACATTCTTTTGTAAAATTAAGAAACCTGAGGCATACATAACTGCGAGAATAGGAATTTTTCAAGAGACATTTTTAAGGTAGCAAATGAGGAATTTCTGTGGTACAGGGTGGGATCTAATAGTTCCAGTTTTTATACGGCTGCTCTTTTTTCTGGCCAGGAAAGTAAATAGCAGGAAATTACTTAAAAGAGAAAACTCACTCGTTGTCAAGACTCTGAAATAGTTCCTGAAATTTCACTGATTACATATCAATATAAGCAAACCTGAAATCATTCCTTGGAATTCGGGGATGCTCTTAAAACGAGTGCATATCACAAGAAGACAGTTCATTTGCATTGAACTAGATTTAGTGGGAAAATTGGAAATTAATTACTCATTTTATCTGATATATTTTGACAAGAACGCACAGACGGGACAAAGTGTGCGGTGCATTTTAAGAAACATAAAAATACTTGAATAAATAAAAAAAATTAAAAAAAATAAAACATACTGAAGATGAAATAGCATATTGATGGTCTAAGTCTGTAAGATATACTGGATAGAATTGTTTTACAAATATCTGACTTGTTTGAGCTAACATACCGGATTTACAACAAAGCCGCCGTTTGGCATCAACAGTTTTGGATTAATATGGTAAATTCAAGTTCCAGGATTCGTATTTCTTGGCATCATTTCACGAAACCTTCGTAAATGCAAGTTCACGTACCGACATCACATTGAAACGAGTGTTCATTTTGATACAAGCTTTTCAATGATTTGTCCTCGAACTTGTACTTTTGACTGTCTCGTAAAACACTGCCCTGGCTCAGCTTTAGTCATTGGTTTATTATGCAGGGCTACGTCTCACGAAACTGTCATAAGTACAAGTTCGGCGACATCCCGTTCACACGCGTTTCAATGGGATGTCGCTGAACTTGTACTTATGACGGTTTCGTGAGACGCAGCCCTGTTGTGTTGCTGGTTCATTGGGGACTTTTAGATTTGCACAACGACAACGTGGATTGCTACGATCGACGTCCTTTTAATGCACTGCCTTGAATGGACGTCACACGTATCAGTCCACGCAAATCTAAAAGTCCCTATTCCCAAAATCTGTGTCCCTGCCAAAGTAGAGTCTGTTACAGCAGAATAAGAACGCCTGTTTGGATCTCCTTAGTGATGGGATTAAGGAGATGGCCCATTACATTAACAATTGTGTGCCTTTTAACAATAGAAGAATAGATAGTCTGTAGGTTCAAACCTTGGATGCACTATCCCACTACCTTAACAAAACAAAACAACAACAAGAAATGAACCTCAATAGCACTGTCGAAGTAAATACTATAGACAAAATATAAATATTATCATAAAATATTACAATCCAAGACTCAATTGCAGTAACATGTGATACGTAAAAAAAGAGAAATGAAATAAAGTATACAAAAGATATGAGTTTCTTTAAGAGATGTGATATGTTTTAAATTATAAACGATGAAATATACACCGAATTAAAGAAATCACACTTTTCTATTAAATATATCATAGTCAAAATATATATTAAGTAGACGAAATGTATTTTGTTCACTGAACCAACGGTCGCTTGAAATCACTTATCTACTAAATATTTTACATAGAGTCTGTTCCGAAAGACTAACTTAATATGACCCAAATGCCCAAGTTGAGATCGGACCTTCTGCTTCTGCAAATCCTGGCTGGAAAAACTCGCGGACGTTCGATCTGCAGTTAGTGTTGTCAAACAGACAAACCCGGTCGTCCTAGAGTAGTTTTCTTGGCATCTCATCCACAACTAAGATAACGACAGCGTTAAGGACAAAACCTATTTACCAAAGGAAGGAAATCACTCTGAAGTATGATTGAAACCTATTTAAATGATACGTTTGGGTTTTTTCTAAATTTTTATTTTACACGATCTTCTTCATGATGGCGTGAGGTTGTGCTTTTGCTGATATCCGGATATACATTTACTGATATCTGCTAATGCAGAATCAAGGTAAGATGATATTTTGTTGAAAGTTTAATGTAGATAACAAGTCAGAGTAAATATGTGTAAATGTTATCCCATAACAATGAATTATCATTAGTATGTTTCGATTTCATTTTGTGAATAGGATTGTGTAATTTTGACATACCCAGTTGTAACCTAACCCAAATCATTACAAAGAAAACGGAATAGAAACCGTATCCCAATCCATGTTCTATAATGTTCCTAAATTAATCTAGAAATGTAGCATTATTGCGTTCAAGTTCAAGGAAGCGGATGATTCGTCTCTAGCTCGACGGTTATATGTAATACACCTCAACGTACTGTGAACAAATTACTTGCACATAGCATTCGCTCTCGAAGACAACATAGTAAACATGCATATGGAGACCAAAAATCAATAAGCATTACCATGAATCCGACATGCCCTCACAATGGCGTTAGTCCTTGAATAACAAAGAGTGTTCACAATTCCTTGAGAGCTCTATCTTAGAAAATACCCGCTATTTATATGAAGGTATTATTTAATGTAGTATTTTCTTGATTTACATTTGATTTGGTCAGCATCGGATACATGTTTCTTCGATACCAGAACAAGTCATTTGTTCCCAATTTGTATAACCCATCGAGACGAATACCGGTATCGTGCTCATGAAAGTTATGAAATCAGTATTGTACATAAAAAGGCATGAATACATGTCATGTTTTTAGAATGCCTACACTTATTTTGGGGGGTGAGGTTTCCTTTAACGAACTCCTGGCTCTCAAGAGACAAACTTCATAATACCTCCTCAAATTTCGCATTTTCTACTTTATGATACTTTAATATTTTATGTTAGGGAACCTAAATTACAAGCTACGCTTTCCTAAGTTTCTTCCGCAATACAGCAAGCAATTATCTTCTTAGTTTCATTTGTATATTTTTTACTGCATTGCACTACCATATTATGTATATTTCTCGTTTGTTAATATTTTGATTAGAATGACTTTGTAAAAACAAAAGTTGGTAAATTTTATATGCTGATTTTTATTGTGGAAAATAAATGAAACGAAATGAAGTGAAATAGGGTCCAACATGGTATGGGGTTGTCGAGCTGTGTTAAGGTCATAATGTACATTCATGTTCTTACTCTTCTTAAATACAACGAAAATGATTATAAGGGATTATGTATAGATGTTATAATAAAAGATTGAATCAAAATACAGTTTAAGGTAAGCCCTAACCACAAACTCAAATTCATGGTTTGTTCTAACAAAACAACAAAATATATATTTAGTCTCTTTTCAGCCTAATTCATGATCTAGCGGACAATGATTTTTGATGCTTTTCGAAGTGATGGCTTGCCAACCTATTACTCCCCGAACCAAACACCCGTCACAGAGGATGTCCTCACCCTCGGAATCATCTTCGCTTTCATCATCATCGCCTTCTCTCTCTTCGCTATCCTTCCAGGGATAAGAGGTTGGCAGGTAAGATCACAAACGTGATATTGATTGGAAGTGGAATGTCGACAAACTTATCAGTTAGCATCCGGGTCCTACAACATACTGAGGAACGTTGTCATGAATCGCACTTACGAATAACAGCTTCTATTATGAGCATTAGAACAGGAAAGGGACGTGTTATATTGTAATGATTGAGACATTTTTGCATCTTTTTTTACTATTGACTTCGACGACGAGTACAACTACCATTACCTCCACGACTACACCTCTACGGTTACTACGACGACTACTACTACTGCTACTGCTACTTCTACTACAATTCCTCCTCCTCCTACTACTACTACTACTATTACTACTACTTCTTCTACTACTTATATTACTACTACTACTACTACTACTACTTATATTACTACTACATAATACTACATATTACTACTACTACTACTACATATATTACTACTACTATTACTACTACTACAAGTCTACAACTACTACTACCACTTATATTACTACTATTACTACTACTCATATTACTACTACTTATATTACTATTACTACTACTACTACTACTACTACTACTACTACTACTACTGCTACTACTACTACTACTGCAATCAACTCGTCATACGTTGAATCAGTTGAGAACGCAACAAATAGTTGGACTAATGCAAAATTCGACTTACAAAGTGGAAATAACACATGTTTTGCATAGTTTGATCCGAAAAATTTAAAAAATCGTCTCTTCCAAAATGCGACCTGTGCGACTTCGAGTTATGCAGAGTTAACTACTACTAGAACTACTAGCAATAATAATACAAACCCGTGGTAGTTTTGCCCATCTCCAATTCCGATGCCCACCCTTATATTTATGTATTATCTCCCTCTCTCTTTCTGTCTCGTTTTCTCTCCCCCTCTCCCCCTCTCTCTTTCTCCCAATTCTCTCTAGCAGGATTATATCGAGTATTAATTGGGTTATATTACAGTCCACTTGGAATTTTGTTATTCTCAAGGGGTCTTTAAAATACAAGCCATGCTTTTTTAATAGACTCCTTAATTTAAACAATTGTATAATCACTTGTAAAATGTTTCATATTTCATATTCATTTGATTATGTTATATCATGTGGTAATAAAAAGAAACCTTGAAACCTTGAACCTTTTCAAATGGAACAAAGAATCCAACCACCAACGATGTTCCTCCATTCATTAGTCAAAAGACCCATTTCCCCCCGCGAACAACTACAGATCATTTTTATAAATCATATTTTAAAGAGACGACAATGAAGCTTTCTCGATGATGTATTTAGTAACTAATGTTGCGTATAGAACTCGTTTAATAATATATGAATAAAATTAATATATGAATAAAATCTTGAACCATAATTGTTGTATCATTTTTTAATTACTGTTGTACTATTTTAGTTAAGATCTTGTCAGAATTTTTGTTTGAGGATAGTTCAATCGTAGATGCATGTAATTAATTAAGCTTGTAATACAATGTAAAGCGCATAGAGACATACCTTGTATAATGCGCTATAGAAATATAATTTATTATTATTATTATTATATTTTCTAGAGACTGTTGAAAATAAAAAAAATGTTTATTAAAGTCGACTCAATATCAAGGTGGACTTCCCTTTAATTAATAAGCTCATTTATCTTAAGGATTATTAAGTGGCGTAATCTAAAAATATTTATCAACTATTTTTGTTTATCTTACAATGCAGCGATTATTTCTGTTTTGCCGGATCACAATAAGTCTCTTTATTGGTGCTTCAATAATGCGTAAGTATAATACCATTGTTCAAATTATTCGTATTTTACTCAGTAAAATATCACTGATATTAGAAATCTTTGTGGTGTAATTGTAAGTACTTGATCCTTCTTTTTTTTACAACAGTTTGCAGAGTTTGCCACTCTGGGTTCATGCAACCCTAGTAATTATTATCACCCCCAACATCGCCAGGCATCAATTTGAGACATCTGGGTCGAGTGGGATAAAATGGGAAAAACACCGTATTCAAGGATGTAGGCAATTTCGATCAGATGCTTAAGAAGTTCATGTTTTAATAGCTATATTGGAAAACAGTTTCCCATTTTGTTATCAGGTATTTCATATGAGGCAACCACAAAAAATTAAATATGCATTTTGTCAGAAGTCTTCACATCTATATAAATTGCACGGTTTTTAATAACTATTTTTGCTGAATATATTTCTTCTCACAAAAGCAAACATACATGTTTGAAATCACAAACTTGATTTGCAAATGTAACGAAATTCTTAACTTCCAGACCTCTTCTCCTTCTTCTCCTCCTCCTCCTTCTTCGTCCCACGACCACGACCACCACCATCGTCATCTTTTTCTTCTGCTACTTCTTGTAATCTCACTATCACGAATGCAATGCAATAAAATATCTGTAGGAGGAGTCCCTGAATATTATGCTCTTTGTTGTCGGCGTGCATGTCTCTGCTTCACATATTGCTTGTAATTCTTCTGTAACCTCATTAGATTTTGTGTACATGATTTCACATAGTTAACAGTCAAATTACGAGAATCAGCTTTGTTTTCTATTACATGTATTTTGTTAGGGTATGACAACAGAATAATTAATTTTCATTTTCATTTTCAGTGTCAAATTTTGGTCAATCGTGGGAAGTTTCGTTCATCACAAACGTCACGACGGCATATCGAGCCGGCAGGTCCGGGGAGATACAGGCTGATATCGGGGTCAAAATTGGGTTGCGAGCAGTTAATATCACACTCAAAGGTAATATTAATGTGAAAATAATGATGAAGAGTTTTAAAGATTGTGATGATGACAACGAAAATAAGAACGACGATGATGATAATAATAATGATAATAGTAATAGAGTAATAACAATAATAAAGATGACGATGATGATGATGACGATGATATCAAGTAGAAGAAGAAGAAGAAAGCTATGGCTTTTTAATGGAAGCCTCCACTATGTTTCAGCACTGCGTGCCAATCTTAAATGATTTATTTGAATAAATGTATAATCCTTTGTCGTATCTTTGGTTAATATTATGTTATTGAATTTGTTTATACTAGTATTGCATATTCATTTGATTTTGTTATATTATGTGGGAAAAAACAACAACCTTGAAACCTTGAAGAAGAAAGAAGAACATGATTATAATCTTGGAGCGCCTGGAACACATTGCGTGGTGGATATAATTATATGACTGTACGCTTTAAGATGAACCCGAAAGTTACCTACCGTATTTTAACATACTGTCACTATAACGCAGTGTATTGTCAATCGTAATGAAAAGACTAGTTCACTCTTACGTAATATTAGTATTACGTCATGCTTCATTGTATCGTGTATTGATTGTTACTTTCCATTGTTCAGGTGTCCCTGAAGACCAAGACGGTGATTCTGCTGCTTCGGGTGAGAGAGTCAACTACAATGAAAGGTTTCATTTCGAAGGATTACAAGGAAGAAACGGATTCGGTAGATTCGGTAAATGCTATATGTCACTGATCGATGAAGTTTATCCTATCGGTGATGGAGCGTAGGGAATATCTTTACAATTATTATTTACACAATCATTGACCTCGACCAATAGACAAAACGACCTCATAGGCAATTAGACAAATCAACCCACGGAGTGAATTTGAATAGCTAAATGTGTGATCATTACAATTACGTATTAATCCGAACATTTGATACTATATACAATAAGATATTGAAATCACCCCCGAGTTCAAGTTCAAGGTCAAGTTTGTTTATTTTCAACGTGTTGTTCATACAAAACAAATATACATACATGTCCAGACTCCAGACATATAAATAATGCAAAGTAAAACAAATTAACAAACAATAATATTAAGAGAAAAAATAGGGAACAAATGTCCACGAACACAGAACAACTTAATAGATATTTAAAAAAAACATGTGGGGCGGGGGGGGGGGACCAGCAAAGACTAGGGGCCTGTCGAGGCTAATCCCAGGACAATAATAGGCATTTTTGATATTTGTTATATAAATAAAAAAACAAAAACAAACAAACAAACAACAAACCCACAGCAATATGACGGTCATAATAGTGACTTACAGTACACAACAAAACAAAATCAAGTTGGCAAATGTAACAGGCAAGCCTTCGAGTTCTTTTCTCGAAAGCATTTTGCATTTTGCGATCGTGTAACACTATCTCTTTAACGTACTGTCCCATTAATATACCACAATTTCGTATTGCAGCAGCAAAAAGCAACATCTTATAATCTCCTGTCTGTTGTAAATATTTTTGTTGGTCAATTAAAAAGCAATCATTCAGATACATTTTCCGGATTTATCATATTTCAAAGTGATTTTAATTTAATTTATTCTTTAGTTGATTTATTAATCAATTAATCAAGCAATTAAATATGTTCGATTTTTCATGTTTATATTTGACTTACTTGTTTGTTTACTTACTATCTTACTAACTTTCTTACTTAACTTATGAACTTACTTGTTTATCTACTTATTAACTTGCTTACTAACTTGCTTGCTTACTAACTTACTTACATGCTTACTAACTTACTTACCTACTAACTAACTTACTTACTTGCTTGCTTACTTACTAACTTAATTTCTTACTAACTTACTTACTTGCTTGCTTACTTACTAACTTGCTTTAATACTTACTTACTAACTTGCTTTAATACTTACTTACTTACTATCTTACTAACTTACTTACTTACTTACTTGTTTATCTACTTACTAACTTGCTTACTTACTAACTTACTTACATGCTTACTAACTTACTTACCTACTAACTAACTTACTTACTTGCTTGCTTACTTACTAACTTAATTTCTTACTAACTTACTTACTTGCTTGCTTACTTACTAACTTGCTTTAATACTTACTTACTTACTATCTTACTAACTCACTCACTTACTTACTTGTTTATCTACTTACTAACTTGCTTACTTACTTGCTAACTTACTTACTTGCTTAATTACTAACTTACTTACTTCCTATCTTACTTACTTGCTTGCTTACTAACTTACTTACTTATTTACTGTTTTCGTTACGCAGCTGGAAGAATCAATCGTGAGTTTCGTGAGGCTCAGTATCGTGGGTTACCTTACCCGATTCTATGGGTGGCTGAATACTTTGTACTAGATGGAGAAGATATAAGATGGGGGCGCTCTTACCGTTTGGCTGGATTCTACGCAGCTCTGTTAATTTGGTAAGTATGATCAGGGAGTTCCACTTAAACTCTTGTGGGTGTTTGACAAAGATCCCGAGTTGAACTTATCTCTAAGTTGGACTTAACAATTATGGAAAGTCGTTGGCATCTTTGAAAATATTTTGTAAAAGCTCTCTTAAACGGCATAAAATGTTGATTCAAATCATTCATATTTTCTATTATCAAGGAGATTTCATGTTCGTGACTACAATACACTACACTACTCTACTCTACACTTTATTAAATATTACACTACATTGCATTACATTAAAAAGTATAAAATACTCGAATTTTCGCTTTTTAATATATTCTATTTCAAGGCTACAATTGGCTCTCCATAATGTTTAAGTCCAACTTAGAGTTAAGTTTGACTTAGGATCTTTTTGAAACAACCCCCTGGTATGATGGAATTAAAATAAATCTTCATATTACGCCTATATAGCCGCCCCATACAAAAATATCGCTTATACAGTGAAATGTAATGTAATGTAATATAGTGTAGTGTAGTGTAGTGTAGTGTAATGTAATTTAATAAAGTGTAGTGCAGTGTAGAGTAGAGTAGTGTATGTAGTGTATAAATGTATTGTAGTGTAATTTAATGTAATGTATTGCAGTATAATTTAATGTAATGTAATGTATAATGTAGTGTAATGTAGTGTAATGTAATGTAATGTAATGTACGTAGTGTAGCATTGTGTAATGTAATGTAATGTAGTGTACTAAATGTAATGAAATGAAATTTAATGTAGTGTAATGTAATGTAGTGGATGTAATGTAATGTGAATTTATCAATAGAAAGTCTATATCCCAAGAGACATTATAAATTTAGAGCTTCGTCCAAAAGATAATTATAGAAAACGCCCCCACCCTACCTCCTACAAAGAATGCGACAAAGGTCTCATTTTGCCGAATCCTGTATCTGCTCCTGATACTGTACGCCACTGGCACTAAAGGTTGTCAAATATAGATCCGGGTTCCTCTTGGGTTTAAGTAGAAGGGAGGCTACATGAAGGAAGAAGAACACAATGTACCCCTTAATTTAAGGGGTACATTTTTCTTTTGTGAACTCAAGGTATGCCGATTGAATTCTAAAAGGTCACGTGCATGTTGTGCCCGCCCCCCATCCGCAATGGATGGTGAGATCAGAATGATTATATAATTTGATTTTACTGATTACAATAATCCAGTCAATTTTTGTAGGTTCATTTTCAATATTATTTTAACAAAGGAGAAAGAAAATCAAAGTTACAGTGTCGAAAATATAGTTCGCAAAAAGAATTGAGTACAAATATCGTACTTACAGTTTCCAGAAATAGCACAAATTTACGTTTTCTAACGACTGATTATTTTTTTATTTTATCTTCCAGGTTATCCTTTCCTTTGTGGTTGCTCACCAATATCCTCTTGATGATTGGTGCTTTATCGAATAGCTTCTTCATGCTCTCTCTGACTGGTAGTTGCATGCTTGGAGCTAATGTCTTATATGCTTTTATCAGATACGGATCTCAACTCTCCATCCCATTTTCTGCTCATCACATCTTAAATTTCAGCTACGGGTGGTCATTTTATCTCTGCCTGGTCGGAGGTGAGACATTAACTAAGTGCCAGAGTGGGGGTGGGGGGGGGGGGGGGGTATAATGGCCTAATACGGGATGTGCCGCTCTGACAGGTCGCTTTATTTTTGCCTTAAACAAATTTAAAAATGGGGTAATGAATTACGATATTATTATTGCGTGGTAAATACTTTCTTGCTGGTTATGATTATGTTTGATATGGGTGAGAGGCCATTCAATAATCATAGGGATACATTCGATTTCATGATATTGATAATGATCAGGTTTACTTTGCATACCACACTGTAAAAAAATAATAGTCGAAATAACTCAATAAAATTGAGGAAAAGAATTGCCTTATTTTTATTAAGTAAATATTACCTACGGCATCTTAAGTAGAATTTACTTATTTTGCTGAATACATTTTTACTCAGTTAAATCGAGTTACATTAACGTAAATAATTTAAGTATTGTAATCATTTTAGATAATTAAAAAAAAGCTATGATAGGATTACATATTGCACGATTTGGTACCCATCTATAAACAAGTAACATGATCCACTAACCATTCACTACTTCTATTTAAGATTAATCACTAATCACTAACACTACTTCTATTTAAGATTTAACCGTATATATATATCTACCACCATCACAAACTATTACATACGCTTCAATTCGACACATATTGAAAGGCTCCAAATTTTATATATACTTTATCGTAGCATCTTAAAAGGAAAATTGGTTGACAATTTCCTGAAATATCAAGTTTTTATTTGTTTTGAACTGGGTAACAATTCAAAATTGTCTTGTCTTTGCTTAGCCATGTTAAATGAATTAGTAAATGTTTTAAAGTCCTTAAATTTTCATTCAACCACAAAAAAGAATTGTTTTATTTAAAAAAGAGTTTAATTTGGTCTTAATGAATATTCATAAATTATGTAAATATTTCTATTACGCACTGCATCGGTCCTTACTTTAAAAAGATAAGAATAATCAACATAAATTGTTTGAGTAATACGTATAATTTCTGATTTTGAGTTAAAATTACTTAATTAATACAAGCTGAAATTACTTAAAGTTCTTATGTATTTGATTTTACTTAAATATTCCACGTATGTTCTACTAAATTGAAAGTTTGAGTTAGCAAGACTTAAATTTAGTGCGTAAGTGGCAAAACTAATGTTTTCAAGTAAATTCTACATGGAAAAAATACGTAAAAATTACCAATGAACAAATTCTTTTTTACAGTGCATGGTAATGATGTATTAAGAGTACCGGTAATTAAAATGATGACTATCGTGAATGATATCTGCTGTACCGGACCTCCATTTATTTGCATATCTTTTGCAAATACCCACACATGAAATTAATGTGTTATGCTCTTGGTTAAGATCCTTTTAACACATTTGATTACGCCGAAACAATGTATTAACATTGTTTTCTGCATGATTTTACCACGACTCTTCGAAACATTAAATTACCATCGCTCCAAATAGACAATGAATATGAACACAATAAACCCCGTGAAGCATGTGCACCTATAACAAACTTTCGTGTTGATGATTGTGTTGTTTAGGTCTGGTGGCGGTTATCCTGGCCATCGTTTGTCATGTTCTCAATCTCTTCTTCCCTGTTGGCATGGACGAATTCTTCGGATTCAAGGAAGATTTCTCTCAAGACAATGTTAAATACTACCATGGGAGACCAAGAACGGCAAAGTCCGCGAAGCAAACACATACGAAACAACTTCACGGAGATAAACCGGTAAATAGTAAACGTATTCTCTCTCTCTCTCTCTCTCTCTCTCTCTCTCTCTCTCCCTCTCTATCTACCTTTCTTTTTCTCTCTATCCCTCCTCTCTGTATAGATACTTAGATGTTTATGTTAATCATACAAATTAACAGATGGATAATCTACATATTAGGACTTACCCATTAATCACATTAATGTGATTGATTGTATAGCTAGAGTTGAGAAAAGAGAGATTTGTTAATATCAATTCCATTTGTGGTGATCTTTATTTTTTTTTAATTATTGTAAAATATTGCTGTTATTCTTCTTTTTCTTCAGTCCATATATCTCTTATATACCGAATTCACACACAAAAATCTACAAAGAGTTCCTGCCTTATCATTTTTTTGAGTAAACATTGGATAAAACATCACAGAAAATCTGAGACACTTGCTGTTAATCTACGCTGGAAAGTTGCCTAAATGTTACGATCATTCGGGAATCGCACACACTAAGCGATCAAATGACACACTGTATGGTATTCGCGCTCGCACAAAGAAACTTTTTACGCGTAAACCAATGGGGATCTCAGCAAAATGTTTAACTATGCGGCCAGTTACCCGAGGCAACAGGCATCTTTGACGTTAACTATTGCCTGTTACCCGGGGCAACTGGCATAGTTCATTTCTTTGCGGGCATGGCTAAAATCACGACCCCTATTTCGACCAATCGGGTGACTAGATTTATTCAACATACTCAAGAGAGGTATATAATATAGTTTAATATGCTTATTAAGGCCTTATAGTTTGTTTTGTGAGTTTTTTTTAGTTTTTTTATTTTCTACTTACATTGATATTCATAAATATCGAATTTAAATGAATTGAAGTTGTCCCTCGAAATGAAGTATATTTCTCACAAGTTGATGTTTATTGTATTAATGATTTATCCATACTTTTCAGGCAATGCCACCTAGAAGGTTTACCAGAAGGTTGTCAGTTTCTGTTGCAAAGGCTGTTGGGATACGCGGACCAAGAATGACGGTAAAGTTTCCAAAGAATGTTTTTTATTCAATAATTCTTGATCAAGAACAAAACAGTAGACTTAAACAAAGTAAATATTATGACATATTGGTAAAACAAACATTGTTACATCAGTTGCACATGCCTCCATTTATCTAGTAATGTAACAAATTTATTGCGTTTGATAGAAAGAACCCGCTCAACTTCATAAAAACGTTTAAGCAATTCAAAGATAACCGTTCCCTTTTGCATTTCGCAGAGAATATAAAGTATTTTGCATATAAAATTACAAAATGACTATCCTGACTTACCAGTTACCACTCAAACTGTCTATCCTACCTGACTGTTTTATCATACTCTCCCAGCTTACTATCCTAACTACTATTAAAAATTGCTATTATAGTTTACTCTCATAACTTACCATCCTAAATACTTTCCTAATTAGTACCCTAATTTGTTATTATAACATACCTCAATTACTATCTAAACTTACTGTCTTAATACTATCGTAACTTGCTATTACAATTACCTCTCATAACTTACTCATCCAAATTTCTCTCCTAATTACTATACCCTAAAACAAAGTTTGGTCATTGATGAAACTCTCTGCCCCCCGATAGTTAGTCCGAATACCTACTTTATTGTAAAGGGCATGCCAAAAATCATCTGTCATCACGATTACAACTTCTTTGAAAACATCGACTCAAGGAATTTCAATACCCATTGTATATCCCATAGAAATCATGTTCAGATAATGTAATACGTCATTGTAATGTTCTGAATGTTTCAAAGGGTGATTTTTCGAAAGTAGTTGCGATCATGTTTGTCATGCATGGATACAATTCTATTTTCAGACGGCGTGGGGAAAATAGATCATCTGTATCATCATCATCCTCCTCGTCTGTGAGGAAGGCTGATTTTCTGAGTGCCGGTAAGCGACAATCTCCTAGAAACTTGCCAGGAGCGACCCACTCTGGTAGATGGACCCGGGAGATGGACAAGCTTGAATAAACTCCCTGAACCACCCAATCGGCTACGTGCATGCGTTCAAAGTACTTACTCGGCTTTCAATTTTGCCTCTGTCTCTAACATGTTTTCATCAGACATTTGAGCAGTTTTCATGAAACCGTCGTAAGTACAACTTCACCGACATCACATTATTCATTGTAATGGTTGTCGGCGAACTTTGTACTTAGAACAGTTTCTTGAAACGTTGCCCTGATCGCTTGCATGTTAATTTCTGAAACACTTACATCTCACATATTTAAGTATCCACCTCTGATATTTTGACTGTCATTCTAATTTCCGATTCACACCAAGAGACCGACAACGGACCGAACACAAAAAACTCGGTTGGTGTGGACCGTGGAGTCGGTTTGGGAATGATAACCGAGGCATAACCGCTGAAAATTTATCCTCTCAGATTTTTATTCTCTCGAGGGTTTGATTTGTGGTATTTTTTACTTCTGATGTTTTGACATCTGAATTACCTTTGAAATTTGTATTATTTTTTTACATTTTAATGCATAACCGTGTAAGTTTTACCTGTAATTCGATCGAGGAATAATGTAAACCGATTCAACTACTGCAATAAACGACTCGTATACATGAATTAAGTGTGACGAATATAATTATTTGGATACTTGATGCTAAAACCTGGTTCCCTGATTTTGAAATATCTAATCTCATATTTCGTTAATGTTATGCTTATGAATGACGATGCAATACTTTTCTAGTAAATTTATAGTAAAATGGTGAAAAGGAATTTTATCTATGCTGTTTGTTGTGTTCTTTTTCATTATGTTGACATATACAAAAAACATAAAGACTTGGATGGTTAAGAATGTTATGTTTTTGTGATTGAAAACTTTGTTAAGACTGAAATAAGTGACTCGCCATGTATTGAGTGAAATGCAGTGGGATTTAAGAAGATCTGTGTATTCTAAAAGTTGTTTAAACACTACTTATCAACTAAGAACGTGTCTAAGTACATTCAAAGGATGATATATATTGGATATAGATAAACATAGTTTTACACGTGTTTCTTTGATAAGTCATTTAAAGGTCGGGTGAAATCCAAATATAAGTTGATTCCCGTTGATGAGCTAGCAAGAGACAGTGGTATGTAACTTCCCGCAGAATAGCACATGCTCACAGTAGAATTGCATGCGATCACACTATACCTCCATGTTACCTTTCTTTTCCTGGTGATGCTACAGCATGTCTGACATAGCAACTCCTATGATGGTATGGTCAGATCTGGTAAGCTACATACCACTGTCGCTTGTTAGCGCAATAGTGATTGCCAGATGATGTCATTTAGGGATTGAAATCTGGAGCATTTCTTAGGGTGGAGCTTAGCAGGAGTGAGAACATTATTTTTAAAAATATTTAAAAATCTATGAAATATATTTAGATGTTTGAATAACATTATATGAGCTGTAGGAAGCCCTGCATGCACATCAACAGAAATTAACTTATATTTGGATTTCACCTTAACTATAAATGAATTGCTATAATAAGTGTAGATAGGTTCACAACAACATGTAAATTAGTTTGTAACAAACTAACAATGCTCAAAAAGCACATAACTTTTTCATATTGGGGATAAATAGCCTTGGGGAAATATACGTCATAGTGTACACCAATAACCCACTTCTGAGCATTTGTACAAATGACCCCCAAATATCCACAGATCTCTTACACATGTAGACGTCCCACTTTGTGCATTTTATAATAATCCCTACCAACGTAGTGATGGAGGTGCTTCATGAGTACCTTTTTCTTTGCCCTCTTGAAAAGAATACCCTTCACGAACACGAATCCAGCAGTAGACTCGGTGGATTTTACAGTTTCATACAAATAACCTTTATCTGCCCACGCATTCGCAGATAACTATCTCCCAAGTGGCTTATTCATATCGAAATATCTTATGAGAACAGAACAGAAATACGAAAACTACGCCACTAAATATAGGATTATGTAGATAAGTCTACAGATAAAGATATAACCAACACCAACAACAAAACAGTGACACAAAACACATTCTCACATGGGACATTCTCTACAGAGGTTAAGTTACTTCTATATGATGTATCTCCTTATTCTGTTTAATCATTTATTTATTATGAAACTTGTTAATTAAAATGCTGTAAATACAAACGATAATAAATTGTTTAAAACAAATATTTTATTGATCATTCTACTTGTTGTAAGTCAATTGTACTTATTCGCTAATGATATGTAACACGGAATGATGAGGTAATATCAAGTTGCGTCTAGCCAGTGGAGGGGGCACTGCCAACATAACATGGGGGGGGGGGGGGGGGGCGGGGGGCGGAGGGGTGGCACTAATCACATTTGATGAATGGAGTGTGAAATAACAAAGCGATTGATTAGGGCAAGGGCAGGGGATGGGAACTTATCCTTTGTTATCTCCTCTCTAAGTTCATTATTTAAATCATCTTCATCCTTCCTGTCCCTCTCTTCCTTTCCCTTCCCTCTATCTCTCTCACTGTCTCTCTCCCTCTCTCTATTTCCCCCTCTCCCTCTCTCTTCCTTCCTCCTTCCCTCTCTCGCTTTCTCTCTCTCATTTCCCCTCTCCCTCTCTTTCTTCTTCCTTCCTTCTCTCTCTCTTCCTCTCTCTCTTGCTCTCTCCATTCTTTCCTTTTTTCCTTCTCCCATCCTCCCTCTCTCTTTCTTCTTCCCTCTCTCCATTCTATCCTCTCTCTCTCTCTCTCTTCCTTCCTCCTCCCCCTTCTCTCTCTCTCTCTCCATTCTTTCCCCCTCTCTTTCTCTCAACTCCTTATCCATGCACATTGTTGTCTACTTACTATTGCAACAAACTCTCACATTCTTGTCTATAACGGCCATGTATTCCCCCCTCCTCAAAAAGAGATATGTGTGTTGTAGAACCTGTATAGGAAGGCAATTTGTCTACAGTGGCCACTTTCCATGTTTCCTTTGGGTGGCCTTTCTAGACAGGTTTGACTTAAGTATCACTCACTTGTTCAATAAGCCATTATCAATATAATCCAATTTATTCAAGTTTACTAAGTAACCAGCTGTTATATACTTGTATTTCAATAGTAAGAATATAAATTGCATATACCGGTATGTTGTTTCTAGGTAGGATAAACAAACTACCTAACAACAGGTAATGCAATTTGCACTCAGACTAATCAAATAAAATCATTCATAACAGGTGTATGAAAATGTTTGTATCGAGGCACCTCACACAGACATAATGCATTAAATTTGATTACATTAGGAAAATGGCCCATTCCTATCAAATCTTATTGTTTAATATACCAGGCTAAATCACTGTCATATTGTCTTCCGAATTTTATTCTTCTAAAATGATACACCTACTCTTCTACAGCTAGTGAGTATTTAACAATTATTTCAAGAGTCAATGTAGACTTCAATTGTTTCTCATAGTATTTTTCTTGTCAATGATGCTTGACTCTTGACCCTTTCCAGACAGCCAATGGTCATTTCCTGATTGTTTTCATACATGCTCAGATCAATTCCTGGTATGTATCAAATATTGAACGATATGCTCAACAAATGGAAGTCTTGACATAAATGATGACAATCAAGATGGTAATCGGAGTTCCACTTGCTCAGTAGTTTCATGCCCGTCCCTCCAATCGCAGTTGAGCTTCAGCTGTTTTCAATGTCAACAAATGTTTCTCAACTTATTGATGGCTTCATACTTCTACTACTTCCAGTCACACCATGTGACCCTCTCTATATCATAATACTTTAGTTACATTCAGAGGCACAATGGCTCGATGGTAAAGCAGTGGTCTCGTAACTGGTTGAAACTAAGTCAATTCGCTAGTGCCCATTGGTTAGGCACTGATACTCACTACCAAGTCCCATAGAGAGGACTTAAAGCTGTCACACTCTGGTTGCTGATGCTATGGTCACAAAGGTTCGTACGAACGATAATTTTGTACGAATCTCCCTGTTTTTCCATTGTCTTCCCGAATTGCCATTGTCTAAAAATTGTTCGTACGGCGTTCGTAGCAGTTCGTAATTACATTTGTGACCGAGGCTTTACTTACAAGCAAAAACATGCTTTCTTAGCTTAGTCAGGTAAAAACAAGCCATCAAACAAATGCACATACATGCACTTCCAGTCCTAACAAATCAATGCATCTGTCCACTTCCACAGAGATAAACATTACTGCTATTTCCTGTCGATCTACCTGTCTTTACATATCTCTCAGTGAGATGTGTACTTCCATGATTTCCTGTCAGGGAGTCGTAACTCTGCATCTTTGTCTTCAACCTGGTGATATTCACACCATTACTCTAGTTCCCAATGGGCACCAACAATCTTCTAGGTAGCTAACAGCTCTCTCTGATGATTGGAGTCTTATCATTTCCAATCCGGTGTGGAATGTCTGGTAGCAAGCATGGTATTGATATCCCACATCAGGTGTCTCATCTGCTCCATCACCTGTCTTAGCTGACGATTCTTAGCTTGGAGTTGCTACAAATGACAACAAAAAGAATTGTGAGTGAAAACAAAGGTGAATAATAATAACGACAGATAAGTATAGATAATGCAGTTATAAGGATTTGATACTTGATACGATGTACCACATGATCTATTACTACGTGAGTATTTTTATCATTTGCAAAAATGAACAAATACATCTCCTCTATCACACAGATTATGTTCAGGTGTCACCAATATCTATTCACCCCCCCCCCCCCCCGGCCACCAATACCACCAGATTACTGATAAATCAGTACTATATATATTATGAAAGAAAGAACACAAATACAGATACAATTTGAAATTGAAGAGTGATAAACACGAGAATACTGAAGATCTGGGCCCTGTTTCATAAAACTTGTTATAAATAAAAAATGCAAAATAACTAAGATAAATTTGCTCTCAGCCAATCAGATGCAACTATTTTAGTAACTTTTAACAGTTATTGTAACTTGCTATTGATAACAATCTTGATGGCATTGGAATTCTTTGAAGTAACTTTAAGAAGAGGAAACCTCAAAACTCACCTCCATCAGGTGTAGTCTTTCATCATTCAAATACTGTGCTTTCTCTCTTGATCCTAGAGCTATCAGATCTTTACTGCTGATTACATCTTTCCACATGATGAGATCCTGACAAGAAAAATGATAATTCAATAAAGTAAATTAAAAATATGTAAGCTATATAAAATAAGGGTTATACCAGGGTTTGGCACTAACTAGGCTCTTGGGACAATTGAGTGCCCAAAATCCAAGTCCACACCCCTTGAATTTAAAGATTGTTATATATGGCTCATGCATACAGACTTTAACATTTTGAATCCGAACCCTGCTTCAGTGAGAGTTAGTGTGGAGCCCTGGTTATACACAGCCCCTAGAGAATATTGTTGTAAATCAGAGTTGAGGTTAAGTGAAGTTTGAAATACTTTGAATAATCTGAAAATTCAAATTCAGTATATGGTTGTTTACTTTATAGGTCACTTTTGCCTGTATTTATTACATCAAACAAATTTTGTTCTTCTGATTTGTTTGCTTTCAGTGAAATTTAAGTTGCTACCAAAAGGCTTCGTTTTATTTTATTTTCCCTTTCTTTAAAATTAAATCAAAATATAGCATCTGGAAAACAGATCAGTCAGAAACATTCTCAGTGGCTGATTAATAATATAATAATAATTTTGATACCCAGGGAAGTCATATCAGATTCAATGCTATTCTTTTTGAGGATCCTGCATTTATTATTACCCCAGGAGATGTCAGGTTTCCATTATTTGCACTTGGGTGGAGAGTGGCAAATCTGGATTAATTCCTTGCAAAAGGACGTTAGTGCCTGGCTGAGATTTGAACCCTCATTCCTAAGCTACAGAGTCAAGTTAATGAACCACTACACCTCCACAAGATTGGAATCTCCATGGAAAAGGGATGTACCATAAAACTTTTATGGGGAGGGGGGGAGAGGGGGGGGGGGATAGTTGTCCTAAATTACTCTTAATTCCAAACTCACTTCACTGGGTGTATGAGTACCGCTGGCTGTATGAACTCCACTCGATATCTGGATACACTTGTCATAGAGTAGCCGTAGTTTCTTGAAGTGAACCTCGATGTGCTTGGTGATATCTTGTAGCTTAGTTATTTTATCCTGATGACTCTGCTGTGTGTTACTTCTCCCATTAGGTAGCTGGAAGATAAACAAAATCAATAGGGGTAATTTGAGTGTACAAATCATGCACCTTGAATATCTTTTAAGATGAATATGCATGTTAACATTTTCATTATCATTTACAATCACTTCATGGAAAGTGCGAAGCGATGGGACTGAACTCCATGATGTATTAAATATACAAATACACGCTACCTTAAAGTCCATCTGTACTAGTTTGGCTAGGAGGGATTAGACCCCCCAGCGTGGTCACTGACAGGTGGTTATCTCATCAACTCAGCTCTCAATTAACATAAGAAAAAGAGGATCATGGGGGACCAACAGGCACCACTTAGGCATTGTTTTCTATATAGAGGGAGAAAGTAGCTACAAGTAGTACAGTGGGGCTTTAAATACTAACGTTCTTACCAGTCTTCAACAAGCCATCTCGAGGACAAGGACCAGGAACTGAACATATATGCAAATCATTACCCGGTACTATATCACTCGGACCCATTTGTTGTTCGGACTTAAGTAAAGAATTTTTACTTGCAACATTAGCCGATTTTCAGCCCCAAATCTTGTTGCGTGACTTGACTAATCGTACTTGTTTTTACGTACTGCAATTGATTTGTAACCAGAAGAAATCCATTCAATCATAGCAAATAAACATTAACTAATTTGTGATTTCCTGATATCAATGACTGTGTATCAAGATGGCAATGTAAATCTAATAACTGATTAAGTTCCCAATATCATGGTTTTATATGATGGGTCAGTTAAAAAATTACTATATTAGCCATTATTAACTATTATTCACAAAATTGATATGCTGATGACCTGATGTGATAAATGATAACACAAAATCTGCGAGCATCTAGGGTGTTTCAGATCTGAATTATGAACTCCTTTGAATGCTTGATCAGTGATTGCAACTTGACAATAAGTAGTTTCTTAGAAGTAACTGACACATAGGCCGAGATAAAGAACATTAACAGAACTCCTTTTCCATTACCATTCATCCTTCTACATTCAGTATCTCCCTTCTCTTCATCCGTTTTTCCTGTTCTATTCTTTACTATTTCTTACTTCGATTTTGACCCATATACATTTTTCCTTCTGTTCTCAATGACTTCTACCTTTGCTTTGTTTTATTTATTCTACTCTGGGCGGAAATTTTGTCAATCGTATTATACTCATCATTTGAATAATGAATCACATTTTACATGCCAAATCTTGGATCATTCTTTTATTCCTTGTAATATGTTGGTATACAGTGTAGTGTGGTTATATGCAATGTGTTTTTTAATAAAGATTTCATAAAGAAAACAATTTAAAAAATAAACAAATTATATGCTGACTCGCTAAGGGGGAAAAGGGCACCAACATAATTATTTTACAGAGTTAACACCCTTCTTGCTCCCAGCAGATGACTTGATGGGCGTTAATTACCTGGACTCCCTTGAGATTACTGAACATATCCTGTGTCTCTGTCACAAGATCCTGCACAGTCTCCTGTCCAAGACGGCAGAGTGACGCAGCATTCACCTCCTTGGTTGATGAGCCTCCCAGTGATTGCCCCACACCTGACATGATGAATAAGTCCTCAAAGAAGTTTGGAAACGCTATTTTTTTGGAAAAATAAACAATTTGAAGTTACAAAAACATCAATAAAATACACACAACTTTAAAAACAGAGACCCTATTTTGACATTCTAATATCAAAAGCATGTGACATGACTTTAGCTATGGTTATTTAAAAATATGAAGTCACAGGTCTAGTCTATTTACAGATCAAATGTGAATGTTTTGGGAGCCGTTTCTTTTTCTTAAAAAGGTTTGAAAAATTCCTAATTTTGTTAGAAATGGGCGTGGACTTAGGATATCCCATCATACTCATGAAACGAAGCCACCCACAGAAAACCGAAGAAAATTGAAAAGAGCTGTGGATAAAATTTAAAAAACCAAACAATATCACTACTGTCCTGAGACTGAGTACAGCTCTGCTCTTACAGCAACAATATTTGTTTGTACATTGTAATCCAAAATGAGGTTCTGCAAACAAAAGGGCGTTTTGAGGCTGTGCTATCACAGAGAGAGACAGTCCAGACATGATTTAGACTCTAACATTAGATCTACACACAATCAACCATTAACCACATGCCACAGGCATAGACTTCTTCTTACACAAAATTAAACATATGGGCACGCGTTATGACATGGCTTTGACAAAGGAGAAATTGGATGAGAGGTTTTATACTGTTTATACGGCTGTATTTGCCATTTCAACGAAACTCACGAATCTTTTTCACATCAAATAATAATAATTACCTAATTCTTAAAAAGATCTTTTGATGATCGAACATCCAAGAATTGAAGATCAAGATCAGACAAGAACGTGCCAAATTGAAAGGACATGGACTGAGCAGCTGAGCTGAGGAGTTCGAATTCGGGCTGGTTGCACGATTGTCGAATGGATTTTTTAATTTTTTTCCCTGAATGTTATGGAGATTTACTAAGGTCTGACATTATTTACTCTTTCTTCCGTATTCAAATGTACTACTGAATGTCTTATGAATTATTTAAATTGCATGTAACATGGTCATGGACAGAGGCCAATTGATCAGTTAAATTACAGCCCCACATACTATAAATTGTGTATAGCCAGTTTATTGGGTATGGTGTCTCTGAAATTTAAGTGCTATGAAAAGCTAGACCCAAAATCAGTGATTTTGATTCAAGGGAAGATAATTGCATAAATTTGCAAGTCAAGATATTATACAATCATTTAATTGGTATCACATTTTACTTTCAATTTTGTTGACATAATCTCTTGAAATGATTTCCAGACCCTTGCCTTGTCGATAATACCTTGAATACTGAAGCTTCTGGAAGAAAACCGTCTCCAGCTGCCAAGCTTTCACTTTCAGTTTCAGATATAACTTCAAGGGGGGGGGGGGGGGGGAGGATGTCCCAGCTTCCTGGTCTTGCACCATGGTCATTTTACATCTGTATCTTATAAGATCTTATAAGATTTTCGGAACAGAGGCAATACACCCTCTCACGTTTACAAGAGTGAGCATGCCCTGACATTCGCACCTTTTTAAATTACAAGTAAACAAAGTTGTTTACTCGTAATTTAAAATGGCGCCCATGTCAGTATGATGTAAGCGCACAGCACAGGCAGTGATGCAACAATGCATGCACATCTTAAAACATTGATGACGCAATGTTTACTCGCAAATTAAAATGGCGACCTTATAACCGTGAAAGGGTGTATCGCAAAAGACTGCAAAATTTGCTGATCTCTTGTCAATATTTTCATGATTTCACACACTATTCCAAAGAAAATTTCAGCACTAGGTCTAGTTCAATTTATGTTCTTTTTTCCATTGCCATTGTTAATACATATTAGATTTTGGAAATATTACCGATTTAGAAAAAAGATATGGAACTGCAACTGTCCACGAATTAAGGTCATATATTATGGGGGAACTATGGTCACACCACTGTAATATTGTGGCTGAAATTAAATGCCTTTGAAAGTGGTTTAAACTTCAATATAGTATATGCCCTATTTGTGATTGAATACTTTGCATTCACCTAGGCGTTAATTCATTGTCCATGTTTCAATATTATTTTGGGGATGGAGTGGGGCAACAAATTGTATTTTTTTATTGTCAAAGACGGAGCAGTGAAATATAGTTCTTAAGTTTGAAGAAATGATTCTCTTTTCTTTGCTTCCAGGGGCTTCCTCATCAAGATAATGCATCTAATAAAAACACCAGTTGTCTTGAACGGTTACACGTACCGGTAATGAAATGGAGTCATTCAGGATTCTGCATGAGAACTTGTCACAAAACTGCTGCCTATGTCACATCGAGACAGGAACTATCCTAGACCAATTACATCTTGGTTCACTTCTTAAAGGTCAAGGGTTAGATGAGGAGATTTCTATGTCCACCAGGGATCAGGTCTTAGTGAAGTTAGGCTTGATCACAAGCCTTTCTGAGATCAACCATTGCAGCAAATTAAGAGAAGTGCAGCAAGCCCTCCTTTCATCCGAAAAATTTGAGCATCTAGTAAGTGTGTTTCTTTAAAGTAAAGTCAATCCATAATAGTTTTACTTTTATATAGAGAAAACTCCAGAGACCTATTTGTTGTATAATATGTTCTTACTTTAAGTAGACTTTAGCAATGAATAAAAGACTACTTGTGTGCTTATTTTGTTGTGCCCAGGTGGTTGTGCCACCTTTCCTTGAAGTATAAATCTTTCAATACTACTGTACTTTGTCCATCTTGGCTATCATGAGATCATAATTTTGTTTCTCTATCCAATTTTTTGTATCGTGTCAACATTGCATTTCCCCAATGCTCTATCCCAGAATGGAACGGCCTTCCATCAAATGTAGTGCATGCTGACAGTTCACAGAGAACCTCCAGGGACTACTCTCGAGGCATCTAATGCCCTTATCCCATTAAACCTCAATTATCTTCCTTGCACCATTTGCAATCGTTGATTCATCTTCGTGATTGGCTACATCGCCCCTTAATGGTTACAAGAAGAAGAAGAAGAAAAAGAAGAAGTTCTATCAAAGAATTATGTAATACTAATTCCAACTACATTTGTTGGCAATTAAGGTGAGAGCTTACAGTTTTGAGTTACACAATTGTTTCAATACCAATGCATATAATCGTGATTGCTCAAGTCTCAGTGAATATCACAAATTTACCATCTATCCTGCAGCTTTCTATGTTAAGCTCAACTGATCAGCTAGTTGCATATAGTGCCAGTAGATGCCTTGAAGTTCTTCTGCTGAAATTAGCCAAGATTGACAAAGATAGGGTAAGTACTTAGATACTACACAGTGGGCTTCACGGAAGGTAACATTTTGATTGAATAGTTGATTAACAACATTCCAGGGGGTAGCTTGCATCTAGAATATTCTCTCTTTAAAATGGTACATTTGCATCTGGAAGAAACATTCAATTGTAATGCAGGTGAATGAAATTGAATCTTTGTAAATCTGGCAGCAAGTAATTCATGAACTAAATGATGTAAGCATTATGATACAAATTTCAGCATTGATTTATTCTTATTTTTTGTGTGGATGATCCTATACTTGTGACCATTAGGTTATCATTGCATATCGGGCCAATAAATGCCATGAGGAATATCCACCATTCCATCAAATTTGTGATTTTATCGCAGTAGTTAGTCCCTGTTTGCATTTGCTGTTGGTAATGGCTTAAATTAATTGTATTCCATTCAGTATATTTTATTTAATCGTTTGCAGGCCGAGGGTTTTCTGAGGCAAGCCATCAAGTTCATCCTTCATCCTAGAGGAGACTTGGAGCAGAAGATGCCTTCAGTCATGAACAGGATCATCTTCACCTTGGATCTCATGACAAACATCTTGAGTGGAGAGTCAGTGAAGTCAGACAAACTAGATGACGACACGCCCACTCTTCCTTGTATGGGAACATCTACTTCAGCTGCAGATGAGGGCAGTAGAGTGATAACGCAGCCTAGTGATGAATGTTCTTCTGGTAAGATATAGGGCTACCTTGTATTTTATGACCGGATTGTATGTACCGGTAGACATATTTTATAAAATTTGACCACGTTTGGTGTGATTTGAGGACAGATTTAGACTTTTGTTTTAATCACCTTGCCATCTGTCAAGATCATTTTTCATTCAAAGAGCAGCCCCCCCCCCCCAACCACCATCACATTTTCTTTAGCAGCTTTCATGATACACAATAACTTTCAGATTCATATGTTTAGCTCATGCCAATGAACAATGATATCATTTTATTTAAAAGAAAGTTGTTGAAAAATTGATGAGCATTTGAAGGAAAATATGAGATTCAGTTGCTGGAATAGTGGGCCAAAAAAAAAATCAAAGTTGGCTCTGAATATAGTTAATGATGTAAGGCTCAAAAGAAGGAAAACAATACATGTTTAGGGAAACTGTGCATTATGTTGTTATTTTATATTTGTAAGTTTTACAAATGTTAAAGTTATTTTTCAAAACCAATTATACTCTCCAGATCTTACCGTATGGTGCAATGATGTAATCAAGGAGAACATCCCAGAGCTTTGTGCCTTCTTTTCAAGTAAGTTTGACAAAGATTCCAACCAACGCTCTGTCACTGCACACAAAACATCCTCCATCTTTTGGCTTCATTCATTGAATATCTCCTCTAGACGCAAGATCTATCATGCTTTCCTTAGACTTCTCTACTCATATACCAAAGTACATATGAAGAGGGATCTTCACAGCATGTTACCTTTCATGCAGGTAACCTTGCCTCACCTCCAGGCAGAGCTAATGACTTACTGCCACGGTAGTGTTGCCAATTTGAAGATGGTGCTCAGCGTACTGATCATGTGTCTGAAGGCATGTGTGAAAGCTTGTGAGAGTGCAACGCACAGAGGGGAACTTGAATCCAACAGTGTAAAGTCACTGCAAACATCGCGTGCATCATGGAGTAGACTTGTAGTGGACGTTTGCGAAGAAGGATGGTTAGAGAAGATGCCTTATCATGAAGGACCTGTCGGCTTGGGAGGATCGGTGTTTGCTGCAGAAGAGGAGTGTGGGATATCTTCGGAGGAATATGTCAGAGGAGACAGGATGATTCTAAGAAAGCTTGCTCAGCTTGTTATACTAGGTACAGAGTTAGAAGCGGTCTCATCTGGAACGGCAGCAAGACGGGGAACCACCAGACACCTCGATCAAATGTCTCGTTTCATCGTCTCAAAGCTGAGAGAGACGTCACTGCAGACGGAAGAAACTTTTAGTCAAGGAAGATGGGTCTTTGCAATATTTGGGGATCAAGATGATGCTTTGATACAAATAATGCTCATCCTTCTCAAGATTAATCTGTCATCGAAGATGCATATTGATGATGACAGTGGATGCACAGGGAAAAATGAGGATGTTAGTGACCATGGAAACAAAATTAATGCTGAGGAAAAGGGGGAATGCATCCTTGATGCTCATCATATCTTCATCTCTTTCTTGGATCATATGTCTTGGGATCATAGCATCTTGCTCGATCTGCTCATCTCAACGGAAACAGATTTCCTGGAGTACTTCATCAGGTATCTGCGTTTTGTAACGACTGATTGGCAGGGGTTTGTTCAGTTTCAAAAGCTTTACATAAGGAAAGAAGAGGACAAGAATAATGTAGCATGTCAGATGCTATCAAGCGATGACAATAGTGATGATGGTGATGATGATGGTGATGACAATGTTGAAGGTAAGGATGATGTCAATCATAGCAATGAAGGTTGTGATGGCTTTGGTGATGATGATGATATTGATGAAGATGATGATGGTTGTGATGGTGGTTATGAGGTTGGGAATAGTAAAGAATTTGCTGGAAAGTGCACTGATGCTGACAATGCTAAACGTGCTGGTATTGAGAATGATGTCAGTAGGAATGTAATCAGTGCAAACAATAATGATCTTTACGGACAAACTGGATCAGAAGGACTTCCAAAGTCATCAGAAAATCTTCCAGTTAAACGAAAATGTGATCTTGAAGAAGTGAATGAAAATGCAGCTAGGAAAACAAAGAGAACAGAAATAGAAGGGCTTACTAATGTCATTTTACCACTAGAGGATGCGGAGGTTAGTTGTGGAGACCTTACTGTGCACGACGGGAAGAACAAAGTCTGTATCCAGTCAGTATCCGAGTTGGGTTGTTTAGATGATACCATGACAATCTTGATTCGACTCCGTCTTGCCATAGAAAGGCTTGATAGGAAAGGCCTTTTCCCGTTCTCAGCCACACCTCTCATCAGAATACTTGTAAAGGTTGAAGATATGTATGAGGCTGTGGATGGATGAACATTACTTTTTGTTCTTTTGGGAATTTGTAATTCAAGGGGTCAGTGACACAAAGAAGAAACTCTATTTTGGCCATTTTGAGAAAAAGTGGTTTATGTTTCACTGAGCACTTGAGCCTTAAAGAGTTTAGTCTATGTTTCACTAGCCATCAACTTCAATGGGGTGTTAGGTGGAGTTAAGTCTTTGTGTTTCCTGGAAAGCCCACATTTTTCTGAACATTTTGATATCAAATACTCATTTTGGCAAAATATGGAGTTACGTCTTTGTGTCACTGAACCCTCAAATTATAGTTTTGTCAAAGTGTGTCTCAGAATCTACTGTGTTCTTGTTTCGTCTTTTTTTAATAAGATTTGTACTGTGCTAAACTTTCCAAAGACTGGAATTTTGGCTGGTACTATATTTTCCTTGTTTCATACATATCAAGTGCAATAAAGATTTTCTGCCAACTGCAAACAATATCTAAAAGAGAATTCTTGATTGTGCCTTTAACTTGTATTTGTATTTCAGTACAACAATTATACAATTGCTGCTGTTAAAAAATATTCAAAAATGACAAATGTTCTAATTTCAGTCTTTAACTAAACCAAACTGAAAGAGTAGTTAGTTCACTAATTTATGAAGCACCAAGTCTCAGCTACTTCTTCATCCTCCTGATATATTAATTTATGTAAATGAATAAACAGACAATACATAGCAGTGAAATGGTATTTGCATGTTCTAACTGAATTCATTTTAGGAGTATTAATAGACCGACACTTGCCAAATGCAATGAAACATTGAACTATGTTGAGCCAGGTTAGAATATAGCTGGTAGTCATATTTTATGTTTACAGTACTCTGGACACCAAGAAAAAACAAAAAGGAATCAGTTAGAATACATTTGAGGATATTTTTTTATTTACCAGATGTATTTCAAAAATAGTATTTACAAATTTTTACACAAACATGTCTTTGAAATTAAGATACTTTTTTTACACAATGTATACAGATCATTGTTTCCAAGTGTGTTTAACAGCCATCACAAGATGTAAAAACCATGATGATCATGCATTATTTATGACTTTATGATCGACTCAAATACATGTAAGAGAAGAATGAAGGTCATTATGAGGAGTATTAGGAAAGAAAGAGAGATGACATAGGAGAGTGACGATAAAGTAAAGGCTTGTTCAAATATGGCAAGGTAAATCGCCACATAAATACGTCATAAAAAAAGCTGCTGCGGTTTCCCTGCATCATATCTGAAGAAGCCTGGAGAGGTTGATAGTGAGGAGAGCAAATGATAAAGTATGTTCATACATCAAGAGAATAAGTACATGAAGAGAAATAGTGCAATGAAAAGAAGGGTTTCAAGGTCTGAAGAGAAAAGGAAAGTACATGAGGTTTTTAAAAAGGTGTATATTACAGAACAAAAACGCTTAAAAATAAAGTTGAGTTCTAGTCTTGCGATTGCATTGCTAAAGGAACCATGGGCAATTGGAAAGGTTGAAATCATCAAATTGATAAGAAATTGGCCCAGTTTTGCTAAAGCTAGGTCACATGCCATGTACACAGATATGATGGGACTACACAAACATGAGGGAGGAAAGTGTGGTCTCCAACCTTTAGCTGTTACATGTCATATTTTGAATATAAGGGTATTTGAAGAGCCATCCTTTTGAAGAGGTATTTTTTTCTTACTTTAATACACTTCAGATCTAACAAAAAAGAATAAAAAAGCTCAAAAATTATTTCTCCCCCTTTTGGTGAAAAAGTTGTACAATTACAACAACCATTACACCTATAAAGGATAAAGAAATGTGATCTTGTTTATCTTTCAGAGGTGAACAAGTCCTCGAACAGCGAGTCATGAAAACTCAATAGGTTAATGCTAGGTGTATGAATTCACTGTCTTCTCTGCTTAATTTGCACTCTATAAAATTGTAACTTTCTATCACTCAACTAAAATGAAAAAGGCCAAACAAATTTATTTTGGAAGATTCAGAAATGCTATATACATATATATGGACTTAAATCTAGTGGATCTACTCCATGCGCACACATCCATGTACAATAAATGCTCAGCCACTAGTAATACACTTACTGTCCCTCGAACCAGTAAACAGATACATGATAGGGCTTTTTCAGTAATTGCCCTCAAAACCTGCAACTCCTTACCCCAGTTCCCATAAGCAATGGATTAATGACATGTTTACGGGAGGATGTGTCTCAAAAGCATTGACACTCTATGGCAGTTGAAGAAAAACCCATAATGTTAAACTAAGTACAGTGTGTTTGGAGAGTCAAATCCCATCATCTGAAATAACATTTCTGAAGGACAACAACACCATTCGCCTTTGCAACTTGAGAGATGACTTTAATAGCTCTTGATATGCCACACACATAATCTCCCTGTGCCACACTGTATTTACAGTGGGACTGATATGCCCTACCATAGGCTACAAGATTGTTTAACTACTTCCAGTGCAAGACTTATCCATACGGGTGTTAGGGTTCTCATGGAGCCAATCAACATTGGAGATGGGCAATTTGCAAAGCCATTGTGTTGCACAAAGCAATCCTTCCGCCAATTGGTGCCTTTTGTTTTGTACCAATCTGCATGGGTGGCAAATGAGCAACTGGCGCAATTGGCACCAATGACAAATGAAAAGTTACTACAAAAGTGGCCTGATATTCCACAGAAGTTTAATCTTGATGTTACACAACTCCAAGCTATGTATAGATAATAAGCACTATCAATTCCAATGCGATATAACATGATAAACAGCTTGAGCTGAAGTCTTCATCTCCTATGGTTAACGGCTTGAGCTGAGGTCTTCATCTCCTGTATCTGTATCTCTTGAAGCGGAACCACAGCTGGAAGATGCTGTTACTAAACTGACATCGGAAACCATGACGATGAGAGTACTCCCATTCACGATTCACTATCTTGAAGGCTATATCCTGTGAAGGCCACAAAAGATAGAAACACAATGGTTAACATGATTTTTTCCTCCCCCTCGTCATTAGCTATATGTACAATGTACACATCACCATCCATCTCAACAATAATTCTGTCATTTCCAACGTTCTACCCATTTTCAGAAAGCTGCAGCACCAGCATACTGTAATAGTATCCCCTATCAAATTTTGAGAACTACTTATTCTTGCATGTCAGAAATTTAGGAAATCTGTATCCCCAAATCATATAATTTTTGATCTGTCACTGCATTAAAAGTGAATTTGGACACATTACTTTGATAAAACTTCTGACACTTCTCAGAAAGAACAGCACTGGTGATGAATGATGAGGCCTCCCTGGGTGAACAAAATCATTATTTGTATGTACCTTGAGCACCCTTTTTGAGTAAATAGGTTGCACATTATTAAGGTCTGTATTATCATTAATAGGATTATTTGCAAGATGAAAATCGATGGAGGTTGTAATATACAGTCAAACCTGCTTTAGTGACCATCTGTCTACAAAGACCACATTTTTTGTTTTCCCTTGAAAATGGTTTCTCATTGAAACATGTACTTAAGGAACCTGTCTACAAAGACCACTTTTTGTGTTTCCCTTGGGCAGTTGCTGTAGACAGGTTTGACTGTATATAGAGGAATAATTCCTACCTCATAGGGTGGCCCAGCACAGAATGTTAGGATAGCAAACTCTGGAGTTAGAGGGATCGGTGTCAAGGTGTACTCTGGGGTCTTTCTCTTGTCAATTAGATCAGGAAAGAAGATCTGGAGAGAAACAGATAAATACAAATTATTCATGAATTGGAACACAAATTCTAGGAACTTGGGTAGTACCAGTTTGAAATGGGGGAGGGGTCCATACTGGGCTGATATGTAAGTAAACATTAAATTCTTAGTTGGGTAGTTGGCTTCACTTGTTAATAAACTTAATCAAGAGGATATATATTTTATAACTAGAAGAATGAAAATGTCATTACTGCATCGTAAACCTTGACAAGAATACATATTGCTAATATCCCATTCCTAAATAGCACACAATGACAATAAAGACTAATTAAAAATGAAAACACAAGTGTAATTCAGGCAGTATACAGTGCAATGTCATAATTATTGAATTCCACTTCTTTTCTTGTTGTTAGTATCATGACAATAAATGCAATCTAATACGCTTCTAATAGAATACTGGATTGTGTCTAAATTTGATGTTTTAATTAATAATGTCTTTTGTGTCTTATTTGTCCAACATTTTATTATGTCTATGCCACAGGCACTAAATTCTTTGATGATCTCAGGACTAAACACGAGAGATGAAGTGAAGATTGAAGTCTTCAGCTTAAATGTCACCAATGTCAATATGCATATCACTACATGCTGAGTTTCCGATAGGAAAGACCCTAATTCTCAGTAACATGAAAGACGCTATAGCAAACAATGCCTAATCGGTGCCTGTTGGTCCCCCATGATCCTCTTTTTCTCATGTTAATTGAGAGCTGAGTTGATGAGATAGCCACATGTCAGTGACCACACTGGGTGGTCTAATCCCCCTTGCCAAACTAGTGCAGACAGGCTTTAAGACCAACTAATGCGGATGTACTCACATTAAACTTGTATCCTTGAACAATCTTTGGAGGAGGGTTATCCATGTCATAATGAGTCTGGTTGTACTTGTTCCACTCAAAGCCCTGGTGAAAAAACGAAACAAAGTCATCGTAAAAACATGCTGGTAAATATGAAGATGAATATATCTATAGAGAATCAATGTAGTATCTTTGAATGAAGGGATCGATAATTAGCAAAATCTGACAAGAGTCCTGATTATTAATAATGATAATAATAATTGGATTTATGTAGCACTTTTCCAGAGGATAGGAGGCGCCGTCCCTTGGTCTTAGAACAAATCAAGAGTTAATAGAGGTATGATTTTAGATGTGTTTTTTTTAAAAGGCAAGTGAAGTACTGTTTCTCAGAATGCAGTGACTTTCAATTTCAATTTCAATTTATTATTTCATAAAAAATCACATACAATATATATACATTGAGAATTGTGCTGGATCATTTTACACCCGATAAAGCCAATGGCTTGAGAGAAGTGGGTGGACCCATAACAGAGTTTGTTCCATACGCATGGGGAATGGATTGAGTGGGTACATTTTCCTAGTCGAAACAACTTACATGAGATAATAAAATTAAAAATGACCCCAAAGTAACATCAATCAGTCATTGTAAACCTGGTCATCCTACAAGAGAAAAGAAGTTGTGTACTCACAGTGTGTACACGATTGAAGAAGCGTGGTTTACGAGGTCTGTACTTGTCCGACCACATGTAAGGCTTCTGTTGCAAGTTGACCTCGACGGCGAAGGACGATTCATCTTTACCCATCTCTCGCTTGGCTTTCTTGATGAACTCTGTCTCTGCATCAGTCTGTGGAAGGACAAACAACATGATTATTTTATAGTGAATCACTCAATAGATCAGTCGTTCATTTCAGCCATGTATGAAAAGATAAAGCAAGTAAAAAATCCACTGAATTACCCCCAACCATACCTATCTTCCTGTAAAACTACATTTTTGTTAACAGGAGCTATTCCTGTATTTCCATTCGTGTTTTGTTGATGTTTTCAAGACTTGAGCTCTTAAAACAAAAAAAATAGCACTTTTTGAGCCTCTGCACACCAGTGAATGTTTTTTGTGTTGTTACCATTGCAGAAGACCCTATATTTTTGTGCTGTGGAAAAAGAAAGCGAACAATGGTCCAGGAAGTAAAAAGAATGGCTATTAATAGTAATGATGATAACCGTTTCTTATATAGCGCCTTACCAGTAATAACCAACTAAAGAGCTTCCAGTATTATAAGCTTGGTCACAAGTTTCAGGAGGTTTAATACTTTTTATGCACAAATAATCTTACAGTGCCTCAATTTATTTATCACGGGACTGATATACCAAAGGCTTCAATCTTATTCGTTTCAAGTACAAGATTAATCTATACCAATGTTAAAAGGGTTGTCATGTTAGTAGCTAATCAAGACTGAAAATAGTTAACTATGCAAAGCCCCTGTTCTGCAGAATTTCCTCTTCACTGCATAAATTACGGCTCAAATCACTGTTTTTTGGACTTCGTTGGTTTCTTTATTTACACCACATCATTGAAAAAGTATTGGTTATCGTTATGGGAGAAGTTGAAAGGTAATCAAATTGATTATTCAACCTGATTTCTTAACAAATTTGTCGCTAAAATATGGACACAAGAAGTCAATTCGAACCCATGGCCAGAGCAGGGGGGCAGTCAGAACCCTCCCTGACCCAGGGTAAACCAGCTGGTCAGTCGACTGAGACAGGAACAATAGAACTTGACTGAACTTGACAGTCATGGCGGCCTTAGTAACCGCGTGAAAGAAGCAGTATTAGAAGACTTAACTCAACGCGTCTACTCCTCCATGTCGCTGGATATTGAAACATAACAAAAAGGAAATTCAAGCGCTATCAAAGCAGTTGAAAGACTTGAAGAAGAAGTTTAAACGCGTCGACTACGAGATCGAAAGCCAGGAACATTATCGCAGAAGAAACAGTCTGCGTTTCTATGGAATCAAAGAATTGCCTAATGAAAATACTGACACACTGATTATCAACACAGTCAAAGATAACCTGGGGATTGAACTACATCCTACAGACCTCAACAGAAGCCATAGGATTCAACGCAGAGACAAAGACCAGCATCCTTTGGGAGTACATGGTGTGAATGCTAAGAAACCAAGGGGTATCGTTGTAAAGTTCACCAGATACAACGTTAGACAATCAGTGTTCCAAGCCAAAACAAAGTTGAAAGGTAACATTATACTTCTCTGTTAATTATCTACTTTTGATTCATTATTGTTAATTTGTATTTTGTACATTATAATACTTCATGTTTTTTTGTTTTTTTGTTATTTTGATTCGATTATTTTGCATATTTTATGTTTTGTTATCTTTTGTTACTCATACTGGATTTTGTTTGTGATATAATTTGTAATTTTTTTTAAAATTCAGTCAACACAGACTTTCTGAAAAACAACCGTTTAGGCTGAGAGAGTTACTGTGTTTAAATAAATAAATAAATGAAATTAAATGAAATGAAATGAAATCCTTCCATCAATTGATGCTTATTGTAATGTGAAAATTGCCAAGTGGTAAACGAGCAAATGTGCAGATGGGCAGAGAAAGCAACCAAAGTGTTAAATGCAAGAGGGTCAAGACTAAATCTCACCTCCGCTGATCCTGTACTGATGAGATGTTTCCTAGCTGTCTCCAGCTTGAGATAATCCTCTTCAGGATCCTGCACAAAGACTTCAATGGAGAGATCTTTCTGCTCCAGGAGCCTTGGGCTGTAGTTCCCTTGGACATACTCCACATAGTTCTCCTCTTCAAGATCCTCCTCCGTCAAGATCGACTCTGGTCTATTGGTAGAGATAGAAACAAATGAAAGATTATAGTAACAGTAGTTTCTTGGTTTCAAATATTTCAATTGAGAGATCTTTCTGTTCCAGAAGCCTTGAGATGTAGTTGCCTTGAAAGTAGGATACTCCCCCGCTAAGATGGACTCCGAGATAGTGATAAAAAGACAGTTCATGGGAATATATCCTTTCTTGGTTGCCAGTATGTAGATTTCAATGGCTTTTTTTACTGTCAGGTCCTCATCTGTTTAGATGGCAGATACAATTTTGGATCATGATAATAAAAGTTTCTTGTAAAGTGATCATATTTATAAAAATATTGTCTGTTCAGGGCCAGAAGGGCATTAACTCTGTGTTAAAATCATACAAGTTATCACCCTTCTGGCTCCAAACAGACGGTATGACTTAATGCTCCAGGTACTCTAATTACCCCACTGGATAAGACTGAATATGTCATGCCATGCATTTTCATGTACACAAGCTCAACCTGTGAATTATCACTCGATTGGTAAAACATCCCCTAGCTTTAGTATGACTGCCGTGTCAGCTCTAAAGTATCTCCAGGAAACCATTTTAATGCATTTTATTCAATTTCATTAACCACAGAATGAATCTCCACATTCAGAAATCAACAAGTTAATCAGTATAGAGATAAGTTACTCCTGGGAATTTAAACTTACTCTTCCTCTGCTTTTGCTCCACCCACAGCTCCTTCTTCTTCACCTCCAACAGCGCCCTCTACAGCTTCTGATGAGCCAGGTTTCTCTTCATCTTCCTTGGTCGGATCCTCATCCTCCTCCTCATCCTGCGAGGGTATGTCTATCTCCGCACCCTCTGCAGGTGGGTTCTGTCCAGCTTGGGTTGGGTCCCAGTCGGCTGATGTGGATCCAGCCGAAGGGAACAGGGGTGCGGTTTCTACCCCTTGCTGTATGGATAATGGTATTGATTATCATTCTCATTATCATAACTGGATTCATGAAGGTCTTCATATTAATATAATTCTAACACAAGCTAAAGCCACTAGTTCATAAAGTGCTTCCTACCAGCTATCCATCTACTACACCTGGGTTCAGTAGCACAAGTTGACTTAAAGAAAAAGTTGAGTTCTGGTCATGCAATTGCATTGTGAAAGAATAACTGTGTGGAATCGATCAGAAAAAAGTTGATCATGTAACATATCAGTATTGGTGAGTACTGCAACTGGAATCATCAAAAATGACATAAATTTGGCCCAGTCTTGGTAAAAGTAACAAGCACTGTACACAGAAAGATGTATATGGGACTACACAAACATTCGGCATAAAATTTAGTTCCTCATTTTTAAGCTGTTACATGTCATATTTAGAATATGAAGGCATTAAAAGAACCATGCTTTTGAGGGAACATTTTTCCACACTTGCATAATACAATGATAACGCTCACAAATTTTATTTCACCTCTCACCAGAACTTAAATGTCTCTTTAAAAGGCAACAGCTGGGCCTGTAAAATCTTGACAAATTTATCTGTATTCCCCTGCAACATTGCATACAATTATTTGTTCTCTGGCAATGATCTCAACACTGATCTACATTTGTCTATCTGTACCAGGGATAAACATCCCCACTGGAAGCAGAGTTCTGTTGTGAATGCCACTAGCATATGTCCTCATGATTATCATACAGTAAGGAAACTCTCCACTGATTTGACAAGGTGCACATCCTGTTCATGTACATAAGTCAGATGGCCGAAGAAATGGTAATGGTGACATGGTTAGAGAAATTCGAATTAAGAATCTAAATCCACATTATTATTAGCATCACGATTAGGCCTAAAAAAAAAAAAAGAAGGATGTTGTATTGCCCTTTAGGTGCCAAAATATGGGTTGGTCGGTCTAAAATATTTTTTTTTTCCCTCTTGGGGCTGATATTTCTCAGTTTTTAATGCTTTTTTTTCTCTAAAAAAAGGTGTTTTTGGGATTGTTTTTTTTTAAAGCCGACCGTAGATTTCAAGATTTTGGGTCGGTCGCAAAGGGCAATACAACGTCTTTTTTTTTAGGCCTTAGATGAAAATGATATTGTTCTTTGGTTGACATACCTGTTGTCGGAGAGCTGCTAATTTACTTCTGAGCTTCTCTTGATGGAGTTCTCTCAGTCGAGCTCTGGCCATGTGAGCATCTAACTGCTGCTGTAACGACTCCCAGTACCCTACATAATCAAACATATACATATCATAATAGCACATTCTCTCTACAAAGTACATATTGAATTAATTGAATTCAATCCATTTTAGTTTATTAACAATACAAGGTAGTAGTCCAGGGACTAATTGCACAATGTTTCTAGTGTAAAAAAATGGTCATAAAATATGATAATTGATCAAAACAAAAGAGAAAATCATTAAGTTCATTATTTGTTTTTTTGTTTTGCCTGACTACTAAGAAAGCATGACTGCTTGTAAGTTAGCAACCAGGGGACCAACAGCATTAAGTCCTCTTGGAGGGACTTGGTAATGAGATTTAATGTCTTATCAACAGGCCCGTAGCCATGGGGGGGGGGGCATGTGCCCCCCAAAAAATTTCCAAGATCGGTTTATTTTTTTTAAACCTCTCCCCAGGACGTCGATCAATTACATGCATGTGCCCCCAAACATCAAACTCTGGCTACGGGCCTGCTTATCAAAGGGCACTAGCACATCAACTTGATTTCAAACTCAGAACCTCCCGCTTACAAGACCACTGCTCTACCACTGAGCCATCGCGCCTCCCTCATAACTGAACAAAATAAAGTGAAAACAAGTAAAGTGATGTATTTACCAATGTCGACAGCATCGCCACTCTGTATCCTCTGGACGATCTGAGCCTTGAGTGCTAGAAGTTGGATATGAGTTTTGTTTTTGAACACGGTGGCTACTTCAGAACTGACAGATGAATTGATGCCTTCTCGGCGGTCAGAAACCTCTGCAAACAAAATATATATCGAGATTTGAATTGTAATCAGAGCAGTACATAAACATGAAATATTTTGAAAATTTCAATTGAACACATCAAAACTAGAAAGAAATTGAATTGATCAAAACCAACTTGATTAAAACTTAGGTGTATATTAAAAACAGAATCTAATCAAACTTGAAATACACTTGAAAGAACACAAATTGAATGAAACTATTAAAAACAAACTTAAAAGAAACTTGGATTGAATATTATCATTATTATCTTTTTATTTGGCACATAAATACAACGATACAACAATACAACAATATAACAAACATAAATTGAGATAAAATCAATAGAAAACATATATATATTGCAATAGCAGGTGCATCCGGTCAAGCTGCCCGGGTATTAGTGGAAAAAGTTAACCTAATAACTATGATTTGCAGACGTTCCTCTCCACCCCTGACTAGATGCACCTGATATTGATTGAAATATTTATGTTAATACATCAACAAATACTACAAATTAAACAAAAACATCAATTGAACACAGTAAATTTGAAGTAAACTTAATGTCGGAAGAATTTCAATATTCATGTAACCTAAAGATGTTCTTGCATGGGTATATAGTCGTTCATGAAGTAGGCAACTTGGCGATCACTACAAAACACTGAGCCAACGGGTATAACGCTCCTGTGGGTACGTCCGTGTGCTGCCCTCTATATACCCAAGCTTGAGCAACTTTAATTCTTACCCTGTCCTTCAGGAGTGATCTTCTTGAGTTTAGTAAGTTCATCTTCAGCGATGACGGTGATATCTTTCCAGAATTCCACATTCTTCCCCTGCTCCAACTCCACGTACACCTTGATGTCTTCCATCAGATCTTCCAGATCAGTCATCGTCAAACCCTGCGGGGAAGACAACCAAAAAATGTTGATTAAAACTGTAAATAATCTGCAACCTGCTACATTCAGTAATGATAATAATAATTGGGTCTAATTTATCAAAGGTAGCAACATCAGTATTGAAACTGCTCTTCATGCAAGCCCTACAATCATTATTACCCCGCAATAAGCCAGTTCGTAAATAGCTTCGGAACGCATGACCCGAAAATATCCAGTTCTTTTACACAATGGATACGTCTCACTTGTGCATTTTAGAATAATCACTGCTGAAGAGATGGAGGTGCTTCATGAATACCTTTTGTTTGCTGCTTGAAAAGAATTCTTTCACCTGTGTATCAGATAAATGTACTGTCGCCGCCATACATGAATACTGATTTCATAGCTTTCATGAGCACGATACCAGTATTTGTCTCGATGGGTTTTACAATTTGGGAACAAATGACCTTGATCTGCCCATGCGCCGATAGTATTTACAAACTGGCTTATTGCCACGTACCCAGAGCTGCCAACCTCCAGAACAGAAAATCAGTAATCACAAGGCTCAAAATCAGTAATTTGGGGTATAAATCAGTAATTTCCTATGCGGCGCTATGACTCTTAATAAAAACGGCACGCCAACATTTCACAGACACATGATTATCTGAAATTTTTGGTGATTTTACTCACACAAAGTTGTTAAATAATGAGTTTCATATCATCACAACACAGTCTTCCAGGAAAAATGGGGGGGGGGGGGAAATTAAATCTGTAATTTTAAACAACATTCCGTAATGGTCGTTAATTTCCGTACCAATTATGGGAAATCTGTACTAGTTGGCAGCTCTGCGTACCCATTAACACCTGGGGGAAGGGTGGCAAATAAAGATTCACGTCTTCCCAAAGGACGTAAGTGTCTGGCTGCCAATCAGAACCTCAACCCTTGGATTGAGAGTCAAGTGACTGACTGATGATTTGGCATCATCTGCCTTGAAGGGAGCAAGCAAACTAACTACATTTGCCACACTCAACCCAGGTGAGGTTAATGGGTACCTGGTAGGATTATTTCTTGAAATGCACTGTGCGCCGATAACGGCTGCGGGAGCTAAAGCTAGGGTAATCATTTCCAAAGCTCTTTGGAAGCGCATAGAGATGTTATTTCTTAACGTATTATGCGCTATACAAGAACTCAATATTTTCATTATTTATAATATCTCTTTTTGAGGCTACCATACCTTAAGAACGTTATACGGTTCTTGCATCTCTATGGAGATATCTTCGTCGTCCTCCGCACTGATGTACTGGCCTAAGAGATCAATGGGTTTACCTGCAAGGGATAAAAAACAAAAATAAAAATTAACAAGAGCTTGACAATTTTGTTAAAGGCATCGTTTAACAGTGTTAAATCTAAGATGCACGGCCCTACATGTTATCAGTGTCTGTGATATGGTGTAATATTGAAGTCCTAAATAAGTTGCGCTTCAAAATGATCAGGAAGTGCCTGAAAAAAGTAAAAATCTTTGAGTGACCGGTTTTACCATCCTCATTTTCCCCAATAGACTGTAGTGTTATAAAAACCATTCTCTCTCTCTCTCTCTAAGTGCCATATCGTTTGACTTTGGCGATCATGCTGTTCCACAACCCTCGGCTCCTAGCCTTCTGTATTAGTACCACTCCCAGTTCTTTCACTCCTCTCTCTTCCAACAATTTCTGCAGACTGTCCATCCAAAGTATCCTCCTTCTTCCCCTACTCCTTCTTCCCACAATTTTCCCTGTCAAAGCAAGGTTCTCTAAGCCTTCTTTACGTGTAATGTGACCCATGAACTTCAACTGCCTAATCAACATCTCACGTAGGCTTGAGTCGGTACGGTCGATCACACCGGGACGCGACCGTTGCCGTCGGGTCCCGGTTTCGTTTTTTGAGAACCGACGCTCCGAAAAAAATAATGAAATATGTAAGAAATTGCAGTTTTGCACACCACTAAAATCATTCCACCTTGAAACTTAAGTATTTAATTGTTACCAATCATATTCTAGCTCATCCTGAATCAATCCGAACTGCTGATATAAATATGGGTTGCAAAGCAGTTCGCCCCATGGGGTTGTTGTTGCCATCAGCTGCTAGCTAGCTACTGTACTGGCCGGGTCTCTCGGCAGGATTAATAAATCAGGTTGAAAGAAACGGCTTTCTAAAAAGTACTTCTTTACAACATACCGATCGAATAATTTTAAAAAGACAAAATGGATATTATTTCTTTGATTTTGAACACTGCATGCTTCTTTTAAAAGCTGAAAATTACTTGGTAATCACAAGAAGTTTCGATACGGATAGCTGTTGCAAGGCAAGTTCAGATTAGTCTCGGAAAAATGTGCAGTGCTCCGTAGTTAGCTGTAATCCGTGCCAGAACGAACCCAAACATAGACGTGATCGTAACGAGAAAAAAATCATTAAAAACTACGAGAGCACAATTGGAAAGACAACTACTCAAAATTATCGTAAGCAGATACATAACTTGGAGGAATAATACAATAGTTGTCCAAGAAAAGCCACAGAAATAGTGATATTTAAGGAGTTACTATAGGTACAATCATTATCGGAATGGGCCTGCTGATATGTCCGAATTACACGTTATTTGGTTTCTAGCCTCGTGTTCTAACACGAGGCTAGAAACCAAATAACGCCCTCTACGGTAAAAAGCAGTATAACAAAGGATTCAAGTATTTGCAGCAAGCCCCTTGCGATAAAAATGTACCCAGTTACTCCTCGATTATCACAATTTCTGTGGCATTTCTTGGGCGATTATTGAATTCTTTGTCCAAGTTATTTATCTGATTATCGTAATTTTGAGCAGTAGTTGTCTTTCCAATTGTGCTCTCGTAGTTTTTAATGATTTTTTTCTGGTTACGATCACGTCTTTGTTTGGGTTCGTTCTGGCACGCATTACAGCTATCAGTATCAAGGAACACTGCGCATTTTCCGAGACTAGTCTGAAATTGCCTTGCAACAGCTATCCCGTATCGAAACTTCTTGTGATTACCAAGTAATTTTCAGCTTTTAAAAGAAGCATGCGGTGTTCAAAATCAAAGAAAAAAATATCTATTTTGTTTTTAAAAATTATTCGATCGGTATGTTGTAAAGGAGTACTTTTTAGAAAGCCGTTTTATTATTCAAACATTAATGTTTTTTTACCCGATTTATTCAACCTGCATGAATCAAAATGGCGGCTCGATCGTTGTCTTTCTATTTTTGCTCCAGTTTTTTTACTTTTAGAGGCACGATAATGGCACTAAACATCGCCAATCATGGATAAAAATTATGTCAAATGGAAGAATATACCGATCTGTGCCGAGGTATAAGGTCACTTTTAAGGGACATACTGATGATATGCGCTTTTTATAGAGGCAAGTGACAAATCCTGCGAGCTGATTTCGGGACACCGGGTCCCGATCGGTGCAAGGCCGTCGGGACCCGGTTTATGAAAATCCCGACATGACTCAGGCCTAATTATTCTCACGTATCATTTTCCTTTGCACTCCAGCTCGTGTAAGAGCTTCCTCATTACTAACTTTGTCAGTCCAGGGGATTTTCATCATTCTTCTTAGAAACCTCATTTCGCAACTTTCCAAACGCTTTTTAGTATCAGAGGCTAAAGTCCATGTTTCACTACCATACATAAGTACTGGGTAGATGTAACAATTCAATACCCTTATTCTGGTCCTCATACACATTGTTCGATTTGTCAGAATTTTGCCTAACTTTGAAAATGCAGATTTAGCGAGAGCTATCCTTCTCTTGATCTCTGTCTCGCATCTGGCATCTTCGGTAATCATGCTGCCGAGGTAGTTAAATGAGGAGACTTGTTTAATAGTCTGTTCTTTCAGTTTCAAGTTACATTTTGGACTGCTCTTCTTGGATACCACCAGGCACTTTGTCTTGGTATAGTTGATCCCTAGTCCCATTCTCTCACTTTCTTTTACAACTACATTCAGGAGTCTTTGGAGATCTTTCTCTGATTCAGAAAATAAAACAGTGTCATCAGCATATCTAATATTTGTGATTGAATGACCACCCACTTGTATCCCATTTTCATCTTCCAATTCTCTTAGAATGATTTCACTATACATATTGAACAGGTCTGGCGACATAACACAACCCTGTCTGACTCCCCATCTGATGTTGATATATTCACTACACTCTCCTTCTACCCTGATGCATGCAAACTGATTCCAATATAGACTTTGTAGCAGTCTTAGATCTTTCCTATATATATCAAGCTTTCTCAGCTCTTCAAAAAGTTCTGAATGTCTTACTTTATCAAAAGCCTTTGAATAATCAATAAAACACATGTACACATCCTTTTGCATTTCGACTGCTCTCTCCGTTATATTTCTAACCACAAATATTGCATTTCTTGTGCCCGCATCCTTTACAAAACCAAATTGTTCCCTTCCGATCATGGGAGTTATGCTTCTTCTTGCTCTCAAAAGCAGAATCCTCAAAATAATCTTAGTGATATGGCAAATAAGGCTGATTGTCCTATATTGCTCACAATCCACGGCTCCCGGTTTCTTTGGGAGAGTAATGAAAATGGATCTGCCCAATTCATCTGGAAATGTTCCGTCATCATATATTTTGTTGATAATTTCTGTTAATCTATCAACACCATATTCCTCTAATGCTTCAAACATTTCAGTGACCACTCCATCTGGTCCAGCTGCTTTGTTCTTCTTCATCTTTGACCGTTAGGAAACCATTAGGAAAACAAATTTTGAAATTTCGATTTCCAATCATAAATATCTTGAAAATCAGACAGGCGATCTGCTTGTAAAAATCATGGGGTTCCTGACTGACCTAAAGGTTTATAATTATCATTGCAGCATGAGCTAAATCCAGGATTTTGTTTCAGAATCTGAGGCAAAGATATCCAATCCCTTTAATGACTGGGTGGACCATAGGGCTTCACAACATCAATATTTTAAATGCACTCAAGATAGTTCCTGTAACTCTGAATCAGTTTCAAAGACATCTATTTCTATACCACATAATGTTATCTGATGTATCGCTTTATTGTTTTATCATTTTACTTTATTTTGTACTCTTGATGGATTTATACTCTTATTCTGTCATGATTGTATTCCGTTTTGTATATTTTATTGGAATTGAATAAACTGAATTGAATCGAGTTGAATAATCATATTTTAGTCAATAAAACTATTTCAATGAGCAAGCACACACTACTGTATGGGTATATACTTGTGTATAGTCATTATTGCAGATGACAAAGGAAAAAAAAAAGAGATTCATCATGAAAAACAAACAAAAAGTAGTTCAATTACAATACACATTCACACATGCATTGCCAGCTGATTTTCACATGATGTAAATTCCCGGCATCTAAAACATCTCCCAAAATTGACAATAATTCAATCTTTGCAACAACAAAAAACTTCATCACTTACCTCTGCCATCTTTGATTCTGACCTTTGACCTCAGTTTAGCTTGATTCAGATGGAACTGGAGGGAGGAAAACATGACATTACTTGACAATACTTCAATTAGACTCCTCAATGTCAAAACTGGATGAGTAGCAATATCTACACCAATTAACTAATGAAACATAAACTATTGCTAAAGCAAATCTTTATGCAGAAGAACCAAAAATTAAAAAGACATTCTAATAATGATAATAATAAATACAGAATTTGTTATGCGCCATTGATCTAGTACGCTATTCTGAGGCGCAGAGAGATAGAATTAGAATGAGTTACATAGAGAAATGAAAACAGCATAATATAGATGTACATTCAACATAATTATCATTATTATCATCATTATTACTATTTATTATTCTTGTTCCTTTTTCTTATTTTATTTTCTTATTACATTATGTTGTTATATTTTTAATGTACTGAGTATAATTTAGCATAATATTGTATTATGTTTTACTATTCATTGTTCTCTATACAAGGGAGGTATTACTTCCCGATAGGAAATTATAATAAACTAAAATGACATGCAAACATATATGACTTGAGATTCTTTTTAAATGTTTCTAGGGATTCTAATGATCGGATCCTCGGTGGAAGAGCATTCCAAAGAGATGGCGCTGCAGGAATAAAAGCCGTTTCTCTAATAACCCTGACCCGATTGTGGAATATATTCTTTTGAACATATCTTGATTTTCACAGACCAATCAATATCTTTGGCTTGTTTCATAGTATACAGGTAATGACATGAGAAGTCTGAAGTTATCTGAAATATCAATCTAGCCTGAAGTGCATAAATGGATTTTAAACATTCTCGAATTACTACCAATCAGATGAACCACTTCAGGGATTCTGTCTAAAATAAATAAAAAACAGGGGGCAACATTTTAATCCAAGTCTTAGACGGTCCTTCCTCCCCATACAACAAGTACTAAGACGATGAGTGACTTACACTGTCTTCCTGTCTCTCCCATTCCTTGTAATAATCTGCTTCTCTTGCTCTCTGTAACTCCTCCTGTTAACAAAAAAAGAAAAAGAGAAAAAAGAATTTCACGGCAAGTTGTACATGTGTCTACCTTTAATAGATCATGATATTTCTCCATTTTATTCCATTGACCGTTTCTTTATGAAGCGTTGAATGTTTTCCTCATATGGATATGATGGTCATGATCATTTGATCGAGTGAAATTAATTATATTCGATCATATATTCTAACTAGGGAAGACAAGAAACCTGATGATATTGAGAAAGTTGTATGTATTCGTTTAAAGGGATTGGTTAATATCTTTGTCTCAGATTCTAAACAAAATCCTGGATTTAGCTCATGCTGCAATGATAATTATAAACCTTTAGGTCAGTCAGGAACCCCATGACTTTTACAAGCCGATCGCCTGTCTAATTATCAAGATATTTATGATTCAAAATCGAAATTTCAAAAACTGTTTTTATAACACTACAGTCTAATGGGGAAAATTTACATGGGGTTATTATTTACAATTTCATAACTTTAGACTCAATTTCAACTGCGACAACGATCACTTAATATTGTAGGATCGCATATGCTTCCGATATGTTCATTTGAACAAAATTCATGACCCCAAACCAAAACTTTGTATTACCTTTAATTTCGGTACCAATTACGGGAAATCCGTACTAGTTGGCAGCTCTGCCTCAGTACTACTCAACCATACCACTTTCAATACAATAGCACAATCAGAACTACTTTATATGAAGCCAATACTCGATGCAGACAAATGGATAAAATCTTACCATTTCCTTGTCTCTCTGTTCTCTCTCCTTTTCTCTTTCTATTCTTCTCTGTTTAACTTTCTGAAGTTCCAGCTGTAAATATGGAAAGAAAACCAAAAATGGTTAAAAACACAAACATTCATTACAAATCTTTTCAGAGGTTGTTGCAAGATATATATATATATATATATATATATATATATATATATATATATATATATATGAATACTAAATTAACTCCCCCCCCCCCCCCCCCTCTTTCTCACTCCTTTTTTTTTTTTTGAGGGGGAGGGGCACGAAGAATTGTTGAGAAATGATGTGTTTCCCCATAACCAGCAATCTATGATGGGAAGTCTAGGAAGGAAAATCTAGCAGCATGTCAATTACATTGAGGCATGGCACATAGATATCATGAATGCAAATGTGCATGGAACCTGGGTTGTAACAATTGTTATCATTGCTCTAACTTTCTTGTGAAAGAAACCAACATATTCATAATTGGGCCAGAGTCATTTCAGTTTTTTAACCGACTGTCGCTGTTGTGTTTTAAGTTAAGTTTCAGGTTAGGGTTAGTCTAAGGTAGTGTGTTTGGTCTAGGTTGACTCATTTGGTTAATGTAGAAAATTACTATGGAGCAAAACGTTGCGAGGGCATGTGATGTAGAACCTCTTGTGATGTTTCCTTTAAAGTGATTCAGTAACATTGCCTCAGATTCTGAAACAAAATCCTGGATTTAGCTCATGCTACAATGATAAGTATAAACCTTTAGGTCAGTCAGGTGTCCCATGACTTTTAAAAGCCGATCGCCTGACTGATTATCAAGATATTTATGATTGGAATCAAAATTTCATTATCGTTTTCTAAACAGTTTTTATAACACTACAGTAAATTGGGAAAAATTAGTATGGTAAAACCGGTCACTCAAAGATTTTTACTTTTTTTAGGCACTTCGTGATCATTTTGAAGCGCAAATTTGTTAGGGCTTCAATATTAAACCATATCACAGACACTGATAACACGTACATGTAGGGCCATGCATCTCAGATTTAACATTGTTAAACGATGCCTTAAACACAACAAGTTTGAAGAGTGCTTCAAATATCTCACCCTGCTTTCAATCTGCTTCTTTTTCACAATCTTCTTCATCTGGTCAGGTTCAACATCCGCGATGCCAAGTTTCTCATTTTTCTACAGAGATAAGACAAAAAAAATTGCACATCTTACAAAATACACTCATATATGGTATCCATTGATAAACAAAATTCATGTATCTCTCTGTAAAAGCCCCAAGCATTTCAGGTTAATTGTAATAATTTAGTTGATCAATTCATGAACAGTTAACCAAATGGGTTTCTTGTACGTGCATAAGCTATTCCAGTAGTGAAATTAGCTTAGGTCACCGATTGTTACGTATTACCTATTCTGCTTCCGAAATTTTGAATTAATATCACCTGAAAATTAATTTAAAATCAAAACAAAATATAAAGAGTTCAGGAAATGTAATACTTACACAAATGAAAGGCTTCATACTATATATACTCAATACTGCAAAACTTTCAATAAGTTTACTTTGTCTTGAAAATTGTCTCAAATTAGTAGCTTAAAAAACATTAATAAATTTATCTGTTACATGCGTGTAAATGTAATATTTTAAACCAAGAGATGGGGAGAAACAGTTAACACTTTAAGATCTACTACATGTACCAATATTTTATTATTTATTGCTCTACAGTAACAATATGTGAACTGGTCATTCAAAGGATTAGCGATGTTAGACCAATCTGATTCACTGTTAAATGTAATTCATCAGTGTTACATAAAAACTGATTAATCAACAAGTAATGATAGCTAAATATTAAACTTACCTTGACCCACACAAATGTATCCAGTAGATTAGGATCTCCAAATGGATTGTCTTCATTGGTATAGCCCTGCAAAAAAAAAAAAAAATACAATAAATATATAGTCTAATCATACTACTCACTATATGTCATGACACAGATTTCCAACAAATTTTGAGTGGGAAAGCTTCCCACATAATTTAGACCAGGGAGATTTATCTCAGATAATGCGTTTTATTTTAATAGTAGATCAATTATTCAAAAACAAAAATTATTAGCGCAGATATTTGTATAAAAATAAAGAAGTAGCTCCTTGTAATTGTTAAATTTCTTTCTGACCTGCTTCCGTTTCACAATTATCATTAGGTTCCAAACTGTGTCCACTAAACACACACAAAGACTGCTTGATTGACGCAAAGGATTATGCACAGAGTGTATGCTCGAAAGTAAGCAACAAGGGGACAGACGGCTTTAAGTTAGCAGTAATAAAGGAACCGGCATACTGTTTCCATGAAGTGGTCGTTGTGTGATTGTATGTTTCAAGAGAGCCTGCTATTCACATTGCTTTTCAATCTTACCATCATTTCTTCATCCCATCCCATCTGCTCCTTTCTCTTCCTGTCTTTGACCTCTTTCTTGTTCATCCTCCTCACTCTCTTCTCCTCCATCGTCTCGGTTGCTTTTATCATCGACTTCTTCATCCTGATGAGAATAATCAAATCAAATATTTAAAATGAATGGTTAAAGTAAAATACTTTCAAAGTAATGTGGTTTTAACCTGTCTAGATGAACACACTATTTTACCAAATCCCAGACCTTGATCAACACTGTTGATAAGCTCAGAAAACTTACAATTGTAAGTAAGGAATTAAAGATACAATTTTAACTAGATGGAACTTCGACTGCACGCAGTCGAAAATGATGCCTCCGCCATAGAGCAATTTTACAAACCAAAACGGAAGCAACTTTTAAAATTCAAGTTTGATTGTAATCCATCTGTCGTCTTTAATAATGCATTCACAAGCTATTGATAGGCATCCTTAATGAGCCCCATGACCTTTGACCTGATGACCCTAAAATCTAATCACTTCATTGGCTCTGCAAGATACATATACATGTCTTGAGTTTGATAGTAATCTGTCTTTTGGTCTCATGATAATGTGATCACAAGCTATTTGAGCATACATAATGAGCCTTGTGACCTTTGAACTTTGACCTCCCGACCCCAAAATCTAATCAGTTCATTGGCTCTGCAAGATACATACATGACCCAAGTTTGGCAGGAATCCATTAATCGGTTCTAGAGATAACGCGATAGCGAGCTATTTTGCATACGCAATGAGCTCTGTGACCTTTGACCTTGTGACCCCAAAATCTAATCAGTTTATTGGCTTTGCAAGATACATGCATGATCAAAGTTTGGCAGGAATCCATCGATCAGTTCTTGAGATAACACGATCACGAGAACGGGACGTACGTACGTACGGACGGACGGACAACCAGAAAACATAATGCCTCCGGCTACTTTGTAGCGGAGGCATAAAAATCCTGAAGACATATTTACTTTTCATTGACAGCAGGATTTGGTCTGACATCAGGTTTTTGTATGGGAGACCGAGATCTAGTCCGACTGCGAGATCTTCTCTTTTTGTGCTTATGGCTGTGATGACGATCTCTGTCTTCATATTTTGCCTTGCCCCTAGACCTAGACTCGGATCTGGACCTAGACCTGGACCTGTGCTTCTTCTGCTTGTGTCGTCGTCTCTCTGCCTCGTTATCACTGCTCTCTGGCGTCACACTTCTATAAAGAGGAAATTAAAGCCAATAACAGGTACATCTCAGCAAGGAGTTTTCAGCTAAAATGTCACAAATATCACACAACACCACAAAATCTAATATAAATTAATAAACCTTGCCAATTTACACTAATCGCTATTGTTGTAAAGTAAGCATCAAGTCGACGTTGGTAATGCAAAATCATTCATTTTTGCATACACAGCATGTACAATGTATATGCATTTCCGGCAAAACCAAAATAGTGAACAAGATCTGAAGTAGTGCTGTAACATCACGGATATCTCCAATTCCGTTTAACCGCCAGTCAAAACCGGACGGTTTTCGGTTAAACGATTTAAAAAAAAAAAAAAAAAAAAAAAAAAAAAAATATATATCGTTTTTTTTTTATAATTTTTTTTTTTACCGACTCTGTCGGCAGCAAGCCAGAGCCGTGTGAAAAAGCGGAAAGCGGGAAGGACTTTCATTTAACTGCGAGGTGCATTTGAAGGCGCCGATTTGTGCTTGTGAACTTGTCACAAATAATAGTAACAATGTTGTTTTTAGAAGAATGTGTAAGATCATTAATGTAAATTAAAAACAGTAGAGGACCTAGGATGGAACCTTGTGTTAAGGTTGGATGAATTATTATAATAAACTACATATTGAGATCTACTACAAAGATTACTTTCAAACCGAGATGACAGACAAATTGGAGTGTTGTTCTAGATTCGGAGTGGTGAGTCAACACACAGATTACTGAGCTGGGAGACATTGCCAGGCATAGTGCGAGGTGGAGGGGTATAAATCGAAACTTAAAAAAAAAAAAAAAAAAAAAAAAAAAAAAAAACAGGAAAACGAAACCGTCCAATTGAAAACGGAATCCGCCATGGGCGGTCGGATACCGGACGGTTAAACGTTTGACTACAGCACTAATCTGAAGTCAGTGTTTTTGTAATGTAAATGGAATAGTGACTTATTACCAACAAGAAATGGTGGAAGGTATCATGCAAAGCTCTATCATTCCAGAATTTTTCGCAGTTTTGGTTTAATTCTTGACCAATTTTAAAGTGCTTTGTAAGACTCTAAGAAAAGAAAGAAAGGATCAACTATCAAACACAGAAGCCAGTGCGGGAAGGGCATGGTGATTATGAACGCATTTTAGATTTTCACTAAATGACTAAGCCTTTAAAATTAAGGCTATTTCTGTCTACTGTAACCAATCATTGGATAGGGGGCCGATCTTGAGCCGATCAGGTGAGAATGTATAATAATTTCCGATCACTGATCAATAAAAATGATTGGGAAAAAAAATTTAAAAACTACCAATCACAGGTGCGAGGGTGTGGCTCCAATCTTCCGATCCGATCAATGCCCCAACTTATAGGGTTAGTTCTGTCTGTCTTCGGTAGGGGCGCTGGTCCAAGAATGAGGATTCTCCGCATAAACAAGGATATCCTCATATACGCGGACAACATGCATCGGCGCTCTGCAGGCTTCGAGTTCGCAATGCGAAAAAAGGAGTCCGTGTAATAAAATACCCCCAGTCCCACTTCTCCGTCTTTTTATCGCTCATAACGTGAAAGTCACGGCGCTTGTTCAGAAACCTATCAAAAATTTGACCCGTAACTCTGGCGTGGAGATACCCTACTAAAACATACCCAAAATGAAGTAAATATTCATCAAATGTTTAAATAAACTCCACGCCGGAGTTACGGGTCAAATTTTGGATAGATTTCTGAACAAGCGCCAAAGTCTCTGTACAAAGACAATGGGAAATGCATCAAGAAAATCATTGCGGAACCAGTTTTTTGCATTGCCAATGCGCGGATCGGAAATCAGAATCGTCAGCGAAAATGCGGACGATCCTTCCTTGACCTTGTTTGTTTGTGCGGACGATCCTTATTCTCAGACCATCAACCAGCTCCTCCAGCTCCATTCATTCAGACAGATTTATCTGACTTTTGTAGACTTTGTAGATCTACGTAAATTTTTGTATTTCTTTAAAGCCGAGACACATTTCCTATGAGTGCACTGATTGTTAATTACACAACAACAAAGACAACCATAAATCGCATGTAGATCTCCACACTACACTACACAAGTCCATACAAATTAACAGCACATCATTTGGAGCACACGGGACCACAGTAAAACCATCGACGTTGTAACTACGACTGAAAAATAAAAAATAAAAATTGATATAACCATTTTCATACCTTTTTCTATGCCGTGAATGGTCTCGTTGTCTTTCTCTTGACCTTGATCTACTTCGTCGTGTTTTCGTGTCACTTTTAGATCTACCCATTTTGAATTTAACTCGGAAAAGCTCCAATCGTGAACGCAACAAATTAGGTTATGGTATCTTCGAGAAATGAGAAAGCAAAAAAGGAAAAAAGAAAATGGGGGAACACTGATCTGTACGGATTTGTTTTTGTTCGTACAGATCAATGGGGGAAATCGTATCAGGACCATTACATCCTGCACTGGCGTACTGGTGGGGGAGCTTGGGGGGGGGGGGGGCGCCAGCCCCCCACATTAAATTGAACCATGACTTATTTTCAATTCCATATACAAGTGATGTATAGATGTTCGTGATATCACATGATTTTCAGCAAAATGCGCGTTTCTCCATTTCTGTTGAAAACCGGTAGTGAGCACTAATTATTTCTTTTGGTCCTCGAAAATTTGAAAAATTGCACGCCCCCCCCCCCCAGGGCCAGGGGGGGGGGGGCCATCTCCAAAAAAAGGTAAAATTAACGTTAGAAAATGTAAAAATACACTTTTTTCCGACACTGGGGGGGGGGGGGCAACTGAATTCAGACTAGGATTAAGAGTCGAGAACGGCACAACGAATCGTCTTCCTTCTTTAAGGATTTAATGAAGTGTCAAAGCTTCCGCGCTTTGCGCGGGACGGGGGGGGGGGGGGGGGGGAGGGGCGGTAGGGGGGAACTGAATTCAGACAAGAACACGATACAACGAATCGTCTTCTTTCTCTGATAATTTAATGAAACGTGGAAGCTTCCGCGCTTCGCGCTGGATCGGCGAAAATGAATTCAGACAAGGATTAACAGTCGGAACCGGTATATGAATCGTCTTCTTTCTCTAATAATTTAATGAAGTTCTTGTTCTTGTTTCTTGTTCTTGTTTTTTTTCTTCCTGTTTGTGTGTTTTTAGGGGTAGGCTTTTAAGGAATCCTTCCTTTCTGCCTATCCCAAATGCTCTTATAAATTGCCATTGTTTTTTTTATTTTTTTATTAATCCATCCTGTATTTGTATGTTTTAAATGTTTTTATGAAGAGTGTTGAATAAACTTTGAATTTGAAGTGTCAAAGCTTCCGCGCTTCGCGCAGAACGGGGGGGGGGGGGGGGAACTGAATTCAGACAAGAACACGATACAACGAATCGTCTTCTTTCTCTAATAATTTAATGAAACGTGAAAGCTACCGCGCTTCGCACGGGATGGGCGAAAATGAATTTAGACAAGGATTAAGAGTAATGATTTATTGAAACGTCAAAGCTTCCGCGCTTCGCGCGGGATGGGCGAAAATTAATTCAGACAAGGATTAAGAGTAATAATTTATTGAAACGTCAAAACTGCCGCGCTTTGCGCGGGAGGGGGGGGGGGGGGAACTGGATCCAAACAAGAATTAAGAGTCGAGAACGGTACAACGGATCGTCTTCTTTCTCTAATAATTTAATGAAGTGTCAAAGTTTCCGCGCTTCGCGCCGGAGAGGGAGACTGAAAAATAACTTAGTTACCGACCCCGGGTTTATAGGGTTAAATTTGTAGACATTTGGACATTGGCATTAATATATTTGTCGGTATATTTTTTGCTCGTTTTGTCGGTAATCGGTGGCCTCTATATACACCCTCCCCACTCCCCCACTGACACAGATCTAGCGACGCCCCTGATAACGACACAGTTTATACACTCGAGAAATGTTTTGCAAGTAGGCCTACTACTGATGAAGTACCGGACCACCGTCATTGTGCATTGTGCGGCATCAAAGCATATACAACGTCTCAAGACGTGACAGATCACATTTCTCTAACTTCTAACCCATCAGAAGGCCTCGTTTTTTTCCAGGAAGTGCCGGTGAACATTAATGCGCCAAATGTGGTTCTCAAATTGCAAAAGATCCCTACTCTTGGAAGGGGTAGGAGAAGACAATTTTAAGTCATATTACTCCAGGAAGTGCCTGAAAATGCGTCTAATTTGGTTCTAAAATTGCAAATGCTTCTTACTCAAGGAGGAGGCCAGAACCACCTCCCAGACCCACCCCCGCTTGGTCGCTCCGCTCCCTCGCCGCTAAAGCCTCGTTCTGTCGCTTCATCGTTTTACATATATTTAACCCCATGCCATTTCGTGCCTCCCCCCCCCCGGTAAGAAATTCCTGGATCCGCCACTGATGCCCATACCCCTTGAGCTTCCGGGGGGCTCCGCCCCTTGACCCCCCGACGGGGCTTTGCCCCTAGACCCCACTTTGCGAAACGTTCAGCGGGGCCTGTATGTTAGAGTAGGGTGGTGCGGATTTTTTTTTGTCAGCCCCCCCAAACGTTTTTGCTCATTACGCCACTGACATCCTGGACAATCAACCCAGAAAAATACCCCCGAGGGACAATAACCCGGAAAATTACCCCGAGGACAATTACAGGCCCCACCCCTGAAAATTCAGACAATTACCCCCCCCCCAAGAACAACCAAGGATAACCACCCCCAGGACAATTACCTCCCATCCCTAAAAATTATTCCCTATGACAATTACCCCCCCCCCCCAAGGAAACCCCCCCCAGAAGACAAGTTGCCCCCAGGGGGGGGGGGGGGTCACTCTTATAAACAAATACTACCCACCCGTGTCCATCAACATCTGAAATGGACCCCAATGGCGTATCGCACCTTTCTTAAAGAAAACGTCGAAAACGTAGACGACGCCGAACCTGTGAATCTGAAAGGTATCCTCCGTATTTTGTGCGATCAGTGCTTGAAAAAAAACGTCGACGCCGCCGTATAGCTGAAAAGGACACCCTTTCGCCGCTTTTTCTGGACGCGGGTGCGTAGCCAGTCATTTTGGGAGTGACCCCCCTCCCCCCTCAAAAAATGATAATACAAAAATTCAAACGTGGTTTATTTCTAATTCGATACCAGTGATTTACAAACGTTGCTGAAATGTCAAGATTTTCCGGGCTTTTTTTCTCACTTTTTTTGTAAGAAAGTCACAAATTTACAGTCAGGCAAAAATATCCCCCCCCCTTCCCGGGCCCCCAACAAACAATTAAAAAAAAAGTATGCATTAAATCTTTCATCTATGGCTGATCTTCAACGAAACGGGGTTCATTCTTTTGTCAATTCTGTTTGTTGCTACGACAGGCAACCAGCGAAAACGAATTCATTTAATAAAATTATGGAAATGCAAGCATTACTTTAAACAAACAGAACAGTAGCATACGAAACGTCGTGATCTTTTAGATTCCTTATTGACCACATTGCGAGACAAACGAATATCACTAGCGATATTATTTTCGATACTATATCCGCAATGAGTAATATATTTAGCATTATTAAACAGAACTTTGTTATTCATTTTTCCTGATTGAGGTGCCATAATGAAAGAGCAGAAAATGAACTTTCTAGAAATGTGATTTTCTCTTTGAAATTCAGATACCGTCCGCCAAATCACTTTTGGTACCCTTTCTTCGAATCAGATTCGAATTGATTTTAATCACTCATGCATGAGGTGCATCAAAATGAAAGAGGAGGATCTGAGCTTTACAAATATGTGTCATTTATTAATTATAATGGTGACTCAGTTATGATAAAACATCTAAATTCTCGGTTTCGTATTTTTTTGGACGCACTGTATAATTGACAGTTCCATGAACCAAAGTTGAGTTTGGTCAAATGCATTTCCCGCCAAAATTCGACCCCCAATTTAGTATGTAGTTTGGTTTCAAAAGTGTTTCTATCTATAGGGAACATCATTATTAGGCCTAAAATAAAAACTTGTTGTATTGCCCTTTGCGACCGATCCAAAAATCTGAAAAACTACGGTCGGCATTTTAAAAAAGTTTTTTTTTTTTTAAACCGTTTTTTTTGCATTTTTTGTATTAATGAATAAAAAAAATATGTATTTTGTTTGACTTAGGATATAAATGCATAAAATCAAATTATTCCAAACAATCTTCACATTGCTAGCAAGTTTTACAGGTAGTTGAAAACCAACTTCGTCAGCAGGAAAGCACAGAGTGTTGTCTCAACACAACATTGCAAACCATGGATTATTATGAGGTGAAAAATATATGAATGGAATGATGACTCTGAAACACAAGTATTAAAGCATAAAAAACTGAGAAATATCAGCCAAAAGAGGGCGGGAAAAAAACACACATTCAAAACTGAAAAATATCGGCCCAAGGAGGGCGACAAATAAAAAATAAAAAATAAAAAAAAAGATTTTCTGACCTACCGACCCATGTTTTGGCACCTAAAGGGCAATACAACAAGTTTTTATTTTATGGACGGTTTGGACCAGTGAAACCCTAGGGATGGTGGAGCATAAAATCTCGGAACTGTTAGAAAGACAAGTGTTTACAATCATGCAGTGACGTAAATCGTTCGTGCAACGAAAATAATAATATTGTCTGACGATTTTTAATCTCATATTGTCAGTAAAATACCTGATAGTTACACGACTCAGACCCGTACAGTGATATTACCCAACATAAATATTCGTAAATAATGTTTCTTGCTTGGTACATTAACCTTTGCCCGTTCTTCGTATTCGACCTTTATTCCGAATCAGATAAAGTTTATCACATCGGTATCATCACAATATAGGCTTATCACCTTGGTCACGTGATGAGCATACAGTCTGGACGTATCAGGTAAATTAGTGTTGGTTTAGTTATCTAACGAGCCAGCTCTGTATTAAACCCGCAAGAATCAATCATTAAAATTGAAGCGCGACATGCAAACATATTATAATAGGGATGGGAGAATCATGTCCGATCCGTGTAAGGATGAATTTAAAATAGGGTTCTTTAGAGCTGATGCCACGGAATTAATGTTCGCAGTTTGGTGATGGTCGCCTCAACCAACGTCCAAGAAGTCTGATTTAACCATCGAGTAGTGTCGAAGCATGAGGATCGAAACCACTATAACAAGCTAAATCATTGCCATTCTCATCCAAGTCAACAAAGTAGTGATTTTGAGTGATTGACCAACATAATCATCGAGTATAACCTCAAAATGACGATCACCAGGCAAATTGCATCACTTCTGGTTGGGCTTCTCTTCATCTTCCTTGGTCTTCTCAAGGTCGCTCCAGTGGAGCTCGATTACGGGTTCAGTCACGAGGATTTTAAAGCCATCTTCAACACCTACTTCGACGTCATACCCATCAAGAGTGTGTTTAAGGTCACGATGACGCCCGATATATACATGTCTGTGGTTGGATTTATCGAAGTCGTCTGCGGGACGATGTTAGCGTTTGGTCGCTCGTCATGGCAGAGGGTTGGAGTGTTCTATCTTTTGATCATCGTGGTCGGAGCGTACATCGCCCAGCAGCAGGTCGCGGGTTCGAATCTCTACATGACTATTCCTACATTCGCTCTCGGCATCGTACTGGCGTTTATGTTGATTCGTAAAGATGACGATTAACCAGAAAGCGCAGGAAGAACATAGCGAATAGAAACTGGTTAGCCAAAACTGAGGAAGCATGATAAAATAAAAGAAACGCATTATAGGCTACTGACATTATCATATAATGTTGCTAATACTAAAAACGTTGAACTTCCAAATAAGTGTGATAGAAAAAAGAAATTTAAAAGATCTTATCCTTATGAAGCAGTATTGTATGGTCCAGTGTCGCGGATTACCAACTTTCAAATTTCAGGTTAAAATCACTAGTAACACTGCAGTTTACATTGCACCCCTGTCTAAATGAGAGAGAATAGCAATCTGGTTAGATAAATGAACTTTTAGCGGAAAATATTGTCAATTTGTACAGCCCTGGTATTTATGAGAATGTTGAAAAAAGAATGCTCCAAATTGAGAGGAGAGGGTGCACACAATGGTGGTACAAAGAGTTATCGTAGGCCGACCATGAAAGTGCAAATTTCCAAGTACAGTGCTAACTCATGCTGCGTGCTCAATAATTCCCTGACTTAATTTTTGTTAATGATATTCCCGAGACTCTGTTGAAGGATGTTTATACTTAGGATTCATTTTATATATCCTGCGTGATCATTTTGTATACCTTTTACGGTCACTTCCAGACAAAATGTTATTGCTATATTTTCAAGATTGGTTAAAAACAGTTTATATTTCAGATTTTTAATCTTCCTGTTTTGCCTTTTTGCTATATCTAATATAACATTTTGACCACAAAGGCATTCTCCCCGACACTGAAAATTGCTTGATGTTGTACTTTATTCTCCCTCTAAAAGCTGGACAAGATGATTGGCTGTTCGTCACTGATTGCTACAGAAAGAAAAAAAATCGTATAGCTGAGTGTCGTTCATTCGTTTAGCGCCCTCATGCATGGGAGCTAGTGTAATAGTTCAACTTATAGAGAGGATCGAAATGACGTCTTTGCGATTATTATTGGAAATGGTTTAGAACGCTTTATTAGGAACTAATTTGTTTGTTTGTATAATTGTTTTGTTGTTGTTGTTTTTATTTAGCACCGGTTTGGCCTATGCTTTGAAGGAATCATAATGATTTAAATAATAGAACAATCTAAATGCACTAGAATGATGTATATAGGCCTAATCAATTTTTTTTAAATTCACTTTGGCCTATATAATATTATGGTCGCACCAATTTTCTTAGGGTGAAAACAAAATATATTATTTTATTGAACTTTTATTAGAGCTTGAATTGAATTTTGATGACTAACCACATTTTTACAATTTCGATAAACTGTTATATCGTACTAAATACCTTAAAACGTTAGTTATCATGTTTATCATTATTATTTTAATAGCTTTTATATTGTAGACTTCTGTTTAACATTCAACATTGTCGGAAGCATCAATTTTCAAACAGACTTTTGTCATCTAATCCAGGCAAATATTGTATGTACTCTGTTTGTATTGATACCAACGTTTTAAACTTTTATTATCTAATATAATATTATGGAATTATAACAGGCATAATTTACAATCTATGTTGGAAATGTGTCGGTAACTGGTCTGACAACCAACCCACCCCTCCCCATTAGTATAGTAAAGACCCTGTCTGTGAGTAGGGTCCATGGTCTGTGTAACCCAGCCTTTTTCTCAATCCCTCCCACTCTCCATCCCTCCGTAAAACCACATGCATGTGTCACTGGTTAACCGTCGGCGTCGTGTATCAGTCCCTTGACGTGAAGCTTATATCCACAGGACCTGGAAAATATATCCAAGTAACAAAATCCATGCTTTTTAAAGGGTAACATCGGGATAGAAAGAGAGAGAAGTTGTATTTCCTAAAAGAATGGAATTGCTGATTTCATCTATATACTAGTATTTTCTTACTGGTATTCAAGAGAGTATGCATGTAGATACGTATACGGTATACCATAGATATTTATGATCACATACTTCTATATTTCCGGTGTGTAAAAAAGTTCTTGTTAGTGTCTTGTTAGTATAAGAATGGTAGCAAGAGTCTTATTTATATATATAGAGTAATACTAATAAAGAGTACGATTTCTATACTATTTATGAGGCCTATATTATGTGATTCAAGGTGTTATGTTGAACTGTTTTTGTATGTTTGTTTGCTTGTTATTTGCTAATCAGCAAAAATGACTGATTACTATTCAACCAATCGCATTGATTATCTCTTTCCTTAAAGGTAACTCGACTTTCAGGACAATAGTGTGTTTTTTTGTTTGTAAGTTCAGTATATTATAGGTTAAACCTGATATTATTCCAACCCCACTCTGGCTCTCTCTCTCTCTCTCTCTCTCTCTCTCTCAGACTCTCTCTCTCTCTCTCTCTCTCAGACTCTCTCTCTCTCTCTCTCTCTCTCTCTCTCTCTCTCACGCACGTTTAACACCTAAAATACTCGTGGGTTATAGTCTTCATAATCTAGACTAGTTTAAACTCTTATAGTGAAAAAAAAGGAAAGGAAAGAAGGATGGCGAGGTAATATTCGATTGAAAGCGATGCTAGCAGCCTCCCGAGGTATCCATGGTATCGGGAGACTATTCTGGAAAGTCGGGGAAAGGTCGAGACGCGTGAGTGAGTGACTGCCAATGTGGTTTTAGATTTCTCCCTAATTTTGAGGGTATATCTCTGAAGCAAATCTCATGTCTGTGAGGCGGCGATTACAGCCCGAATTCATGGGCCGGGTTTCCTTCTTGTTTCCTAGTTAATCCAGGGCATCTAAAACATCTCCCTGGTTAATCATATACAGATCCAGGCACGTTTTAATAGAGAGAGAGAGAGAGTGTGTGTGTGATGGGGATAAATATTCATTAGCAAGAGATGGAGAGAGAGGAAGAGGGAGGTAGGGAGGGAGACCGAGAGAGGAAAAAAAATGAGAAAGAGAAAGAGAGAGAGAGAGAGAGAGAGAGAGAGCGTGTGTGCGTGTGTGTGTGATGGAGATAAATATTCAATAGCAAGAGATGAAGAGAGAGGAAGAGGGAGGGAGGGAGAGAGAAGGGGAGAGAAAATGAGAGAAACCGCTCCTCACCCGCATCTCTTTCTCTCTCACTCTCTCTCTCTCCCTCTTTCTTTCCTATACCCCTTCCCATCTCAATCTTCCTCACCTTCGCTCAGTCTCTGGTTTATTTTAATCACACTATGATTATCAGCTCTATATTTGGCTGTAATCTTGGAATTGTCAAAGGCAACCCAATATATGCGTCTTTCCTTTCTGCTATGTATGTATTGGGCTCCAAAGTTAACATCGAATTTTATTTTGAAACAAAAATATAAGTAAACTGATGTTTTAAAAAAATGTTTTAAAAAAAAAGGAAAGAAGAAACCCTAACATTTCACCATAGAGACATTGTTTCGCTATTCATGATATCTTTCCATTTTATAATTATAAAATATATCGACTTGTTTTGGATTGCAATACCATTTAATTGCCAACGAACTTCATGGTCATGAAAACACAGAATTGCATCATCTTCCAAACGGCTTCTGATTTATTGTAAACACTTCACGCAGCCTTCCAACTATATTAGGATTCTCCAGCGGGAAAAATACAGAAGAGCTATTTTGGTCACGTCCACGTCTAAAGAATGCACACAACAATACTGCAAATGAAGTAGGATGACGAAAGCAGAACCTCAGGTCAATTTGTTGCCATGGTGATTTTGAATAGAAGTGGTTGTTTACGAAACGGAGCATTTAATCTCGCACGAGAAATCTGGCGAACTGTAAATACGTGTCTAGAGGTGACGTTGATCAGTTCATTATTGGATAGATTGAGAATATATTAACTTTCTTATCTACCATTCTCAAGGATTCTGGTTAATAATACAAGATTGTGAGAGCACAGAGAAAAAAAACTGTTGCTTACGATTTACTCCACTGTCTTATCACGTTTACGCTCATCAAGAAGTTACTATTTGTATTGTTTTTTCTGTTTGGAGCCAGAAGGTTGTTAACTATTATACATTTTTCACGAAGTGTATACTCTTCTGAGTTCTGACTATAAGCAGACATAACTGTATTAGACAGTGAATAAAATTAATGTATAGACGTCCCCAGCATAACATGATCGCAACTAACTACATGTACTTAAAAAAACAACTCATGGGCAATTTCGATACGCATGTATGTCCCATAGAAATCAAGTTCGGATTACATAATGCGTAATTGTCATGGTCCCACATTTCAATAGGTGACGCAAAAGGCTATTGATTTAGAACTTTGCGATTGTGTTTCATTTAGTCCTACATATAGCATCTCCAATTATATTAATATAAAACAGGCATTACTGTGATAAATATAACACCAAAAGATTTTGTTTGAAAAAAATATTGTTTACGTACACAGAGATTTTTTATTGAGTGTTCCATCCCCCCGTGTATTCAATCAGATGATTATTGGGATCGACCTTGATTTACCCATAAGACGCGACTGACGGTATAACTGCTACTTGTTTGTTGTGTATGCAGACTAACTTGAGAGAAACGACCATGAGACCGACATACATAATATACAACCCTCGATAACGAGATGAAACGGACTAATCATAAGAAGACGTCATATTTGTTTGTGTCCAATTAACATCGTAGTCGTCATCCATCATCCTATACTAATCATCATCCAAAGAATAAATTCTCAACATACTGTCTTATTTCGCTCTGGGTTTCGCTTCCTTCTGTACAGACCACAACACCCAGAGCTGCCAACCTTGTGCGACCAAAAAAAGGAATCATGATGGCAAAAAAAAGGAATTTCAAGCAAAAAAAAGGAATTCATAAAAACGAAACTTACAACCACGCACAACACACTTCCAATGCAGAAATTTTCATTCATCATGCTGATTTTTCCATACAAGCAGGTAATTTTTTTGATGGTTATTTTGGTATTATCGGCTTTTCATTTTTTTTGGAGAATATTTTTCTCTTAGTATGTTTAAAATTAGTTTTCTATTGAATTTGTGATCAAATCACCATTTTAGGGCAGTTGTTTGACGTGTGGTATGTAAAAAAAAAAAAAAAAAAAAAAATTATTAAAAAACGTAATACCGTAATTGGGAGGAAAAAACGGAGTAATTCCGGCAAAAACGGAATGGTTGGCAGCTCTGATGTAAACCCATTTCATTATGGCTCCACCAGGTCAAGTCGCTAAGAAAGGATCTATATAAGAAAGCAGTCAAGGGCAGGCCCCTCGGACCATGCAGCGCGGGGGTGCAAGAGGAGGCACAGGAAAAGGAAGAAGAATTATGGAATCTATAAGGTCCTGGTTTATCCTGATACCGGCATCTCTAGTCGGGCCATGATTATATCATGAACTGCTTCGTCAACGACATCTCCGAGTCACCATCATCAGGTCATCGGTTAACACAAGGAGATAAAATTCCGGGGGGGGGGGGGTTTACTCAGATTTGGTTTGGACGGGGTGTGCCGCTAAAGCCTCGAAACCCCTATCCTTTATTAGGGGTCCTTTTGGGGCATTTTTCACAATTTTCGGGTGTTTTCGGGTATGTTTTTGGAGATTTTGAAAAAACGAACCTATTTGTATTGGTACTGCAGATGGAGATGACATCGTATTCCTCATTTTGATCTCATCATGTCATGCCATATAGTCCCAACAGAGGAGTCGTGTGATCTAAACACACACACACATCTCTCTTTCTCTCTCTCTCTCTCTCTTTTGGTATTGAAGAAAAAAATTGACAATTTTATTACGTAACTGCGATTCCTGTATGCAATACAATAGTTGATGCATCATGAAGCCTGTTACTTCTTCTTCTTTTTCTGCTTATTATAAATGTGTGATTTTTGTTTTGTTTAATATGTAATTGTTTATCATTGTATTTTGTTTGTTATAGCGCTTAGAGACTTCGGTGGAAATCGCTTTATAAATATACCGTTTGAATTTGTTATTACATGTATTTATTATTCTTAATATTTATATTATCAATCTTACTATTTGTATTATTAGTATTATTATTATTAATATTATTTTGTGGGCGTGATAAATGTGAGCGAACACAAAATAAAAAGATACATATATCTGCTAAAAATTGTTATGTTCATCAAACTCGTGTCTTCTTCACAGACCGGCTTGACAGAATATCCTTCAACCACCGACTGATGATCACAAAGAGCGATTTATCAAAATTATTCCAGTGGTACGCCATGAATTTAAGTTGTCATGGTAATGATTGATTAGTGTTCGTTCACTATGCTTGTCAGAAAGAACATATTTTCCTCACTTTTGGAAACAATTATTCCTCGTAATTGTTATTGACTTATATACGCGTGATTGTAATTTTCTGTCCCAATTATTTTAGGCCTTGAATTTAGGCCTGCGTGCCAGGCAAACATGTTTTGAGTGTAACATCAAAATAATATAATTTCTTTTCCATGTATCTGTGGTATAAAAAACACAATTTTTTGTAAAAGAAACAAAGAATAAAATTAACCCCTAAAAATACTACTACTAGCCTAATTAAAGTTGAAGCCTTAGTTTCCGATGGATTCTACATTGAAATCCTGTATTGAAAGAACAATAATGCTGGAAAACGCTTTATTTAACATGTTTAATACTTTTTGTAGGAAAACATCTACAAATACAATAGCCCTGTAAGTGTGGTAAGAGTTGGGGAGAAAAGTTATAGGATTACCGATATCTAGATAAATATATTGATTTTGTGGATACCATACAACTTGAAGAAATTATGGAGGGGGGGGGGGGGGTAGTTATGTTACCGTAAAAAGATTGTTAAATTGAATGCGAGTACTATATAGCATAAAATTATGACTCACAAATGGCTGAATGATAAATCCTGTAGATCTCCAATTCGTTTACATCAACTTTACATACTCCTATGATTTCACTTGCATCTCATACACCCTATATATCTTCATATCTTCACCTCAAAAGTGAACCCTAAAGGACCTTAACAAATGTCATCATTTGTCTTAATAAATCGGCATCACTCGTTTGGTTTCGACGAAGCCCTGACAATCTTGATCTCGAAAGAGAGTGAGACAAATAAGCGATAGACAAGCCATTTTGTTACACATCCTTGCATAGATTTATTGTTTTCAAATGATTCTTACAAACATCCGTCATTACTAAATTAAGACTATATTTGGTATGCAGTGAGTATAAGAGGAGAATAGCAATGACTATTTTCTTCCCAAAACCACGCCACAAAACATCACTACAATAACGAACAATGCCGCCCTTTTATCCATCAACAGGGATAAATATGACGACTTCATAATTCTTCAGATGACATATACATGTAACAGTATGACTCACACGAAGACAAAATCAATGTTTAAATGCATGGCAAAACAAGCATTTATAAGAAATATTGCCGCGTCGCTATTCAGTCATCAATCTAATAGTGATTCACAACCTTGGAAGGGTCTGACATCAGAATGCAAAGAGTTACTATTAAACAGTGCAGTCAAACTGTGAAATTTCAATTAATAAAATGTTGTAATTCATGTGTATTCATTGCATAAAATGGGATCTAATTCAAATTGAAATATGACATAATTCATTAAAATTCATTGCATAATGAGACAACAACTGGACGGTTTATTTCCCAGTGCAATTTCTGTGGCTACGTGTGTATATTACATTGAACTCATTACAAACATAGTTACCATGACTATAGTTTGCATACATGACTTGTACTTCACGCCAAGACACAGTACGTGTGCTTACTAAACATGAACAATAACCATGCTTAAGAGCATTATAAACAAAATAGTTTCAGCTCTTATGTATCTATACAAAGATAATATAAGCAATACCCTCCTAACAATGAAAGTTGATTGATCTCAAGGATGAGAATAGCATGAAACCACACCATGTTTAATTTACTTGCTATTCTGTTGCCACATTTAGCGACCACCTGTATAGAAAGACCACCTGTCTATAAAGACCGCATTTTTTCATTTCCTTTGAACATGGTTTCTCATTGAAACCTGTACTGAAAGGAACCTGCACATAAAGACCATCTGCCTATAAAGACCACTTCTCATGTTTCCCTCAAGTGGTCTTTATATACAGGTTTCACTGTACATTATACCAACCCCTTTCCCCCCAAGCCATGTGTATGCTCTTACAGAAATGATCTACATCTGTCATCTGGGGCTCCTCTCACTTAGACATGAATGTTTAAATATGTGTGGTATCCGTTAGCAATATCTCTGCCAATAAACTGCATGACATCTTTTGAAGAAGAAAAAAGCTCACATAAAACACCACAGCAAATCACCATTATATTCATTTTGGTTAGGGTATGCAGGGTTTAAAAAATACATAACACTTCCAAGTACCAAAATATATTTCATATAGGTTTCAAAATCAAATTTCATTGCTGACATGGCCCTCTCCCCTTCCCACAACAAGAACAAAAAAATAATTAACCCCTTTGTTCTTAAATCATAATCAACTTGATTCATACAATGATTACATCATCAAATTATATCCTTTCATCTTAACAATTGGTACAAATGCTGAAATCAAATCACATAAAACCTCGGCGCCAGACAAGGAAGTAGCTCTTAATGTCTTCCTCAACCAACACGCAGACATATTGCACACAAAAATATCTTCTGCCCGTCGTCACACATCAAGTGCCTTGTGGGTAGAAAGACTGCAATCACTACACAATACAACAGCATGATGACTATAATTCTTGGAAGTTTTTAAAGAAAAATCATAATCTTATTTTCTGATGATTTCATTAAGCAGAGTTCAAACGATCGTAATTATTTTCAAAACATCAACTCAAGGGCAATTTCAATAACCTATTGTATACAGAGCTGCCAACCTTGTGCGACCAAAAAAAGCAATCATGATGGCAAAAAAAAAGGAATTTCAAGCAAAAAAAAGGAATTCATAAAAACGAAACTTACAACCACGCGCGACACACTTCCAATGCAGAAATTTTCATTCATCATGCTGATTTTTCCATACAAGCAGGTAATTTTTTTGATGGTTATTTTGGTATTATCGGCATTTCATTTTTTTTGGAGAATATTTTTCTCTTAGTATGTTTAAAATTAGTTTTCTATTGAATTTGTGATCAAATCGCCATTTTAGGGCAGTTGTTTGACGTGTGGTATGTAAAAAAAAAAAAAAAAATTAAAAAATTATTAAAAAACATATTTTTTGAAGAAAAAACGTAATACCGTAATTGTGAGGAAAAAACAGTAATTCCGGCAAAAACGGAATGGTTGGCAGCTCTGTGTATATCCCATTGAAATCATGTTCAAATTACGTAATAATTCATTCTAATGTTCGCACATTTCAATAAGTGACATTCAAGGCTATTGAAATTGCCTTAGTTTGATAAGAGGAAAAAATCATTAAATGACAAAGTTCATAAAACACAAAAACAGATATAAAACATAATCACCCCTTGAAAAAGCCCAGACTTGGAAAAGCATTTGCCCATATTAGTCTTAAAACATCACTTGATTACTGATGTTGTTTTTAACATCATTTGACTATTACATATTATTGTTTTCACAGGTACCTTGCTCTAGAACTATTCATAGCATTCATCATTTTTTTCTCACTAGCTACAAGATATTTTGCTTAAATATTTAAGAGTGAAAAACTGATTTTAACAATCTCCTTTTGAAAACTGAAAAATAACACATGATGGAAATAATGGGCATTCTATTCCTGTCTTGCTTATTTTTGTAATGTCTGGAATTCTGTTTTCTATTACATCCTCAACTAAGTGGATTCTAGACTTGATGCAGAAGAATCTGCAGACAGTGAAGTTGCCGATTTGATACGGTGACATGCACTGATTGGCCCTTTCCTATCATGCTTATTGCACATGGTTCCTGTCGTTTATCTATACTCCATCCTGATCTACGGATAAGTGCGAAAACACAGGGAAACTATAAACTATAAATACTTTAAAACCAGTTACACCATAGGAGTTTATCACGAGACAGCATCTCAAATCTGTCATGATTATTAATTATATCACACTGTGTCTTATCTTTGGGGGCACATAATTATGAAAGCTAGATTTTTACAATGAACTACATGAGCGCACATGTATCTGTCTCTTATCCAGGGGCACTTTTGAAAACTAGATTTTGATATGAACTACATGTATGTATACCTCTTTAATATGTCTTCAGGGCATTTTGAAAACTAGATCCATCTATGTGTACATCTGTGTTATATCTTTGGGTGGCACTTTTCAAACATGATATGTCATGTATCTCAGTGACTAATCTCTTTGGGGGAGCTTTTGAAAACTGGATTTGATTATCAAGATTATACATTGTACATGTATGTCTAAAGTCCTCATTACGGCATCTTAGAAGTCTTACAGTTACATCCTGTAGATTTTATCATGAACTGTAGAGCCCTTTCTCTGCGCTTCATCTGCTCTAGTTTTCAAACCCTGATCAAAACTAGATTAAGAAACGATCTACTGTATCTATGCTTTATCTTCTTACTTCAAGAAACTGTAAAATCTTGGTGCCCATTCTTGTTTGTACACACACACAAAACAGCAACAAATCCTATTAAATCAGATTTAACTCATATCCTCAAATCAAGTTATTGATCCTATTGCCATCATAGGTGGTATTTTGTTTTGCCTATGGGCTTATATAGGGTTGAAAACACATTGGAACATATGAAGAAAGATGCAAAATTAGAATGAAAATCCATACTTTACAGATGGGTAAAATATGAAAAATGAGATTGTTTCTCGTCTTGGAAATTCCCATCTGGTTATAAAGATATTCATAGTTATTCAATGACAACTTCCATTCTATAAAGACCTTCCTCCTTACTTTAAACAAATACTAATATTTGTATAAAATGCATTACTTTAGAGTATTTAAGCTAACTATGTACCCAACCTTCAAGAATAACATTAATGTCTGTTTTTCATACATGGTGCACATATCACATGAATCAATATCTCTACATGTACATGTAGGTACCGTATACCGGTAGGTTTTTTAAAGTGCCATGAAAATTATCACCCTAGCCTCGGTTCTAGCAGGTGATTAATTTCAACAACAAAAATAATTTTCTGATAAAAACCTTATCTAGACAACTAGACAAGGTTTTGAATCTTCAAACTCTTAATTGACACTCTAGTGAGTGTACCACTATAGCCACAGTGTTCCTTACTACCAGTAAAGGGACCTACAAGTTACCCCAGGTTAATTCATTAAGAATGAAAATATTACATGTGCCTTAAAATGGTAAATTAACAATCTCCATGGCTGGAATGCCTGTAAGAATCAAAATAAAGACTTTTATCCATCACTTTGACTAGTTATGTAACTCTAAAAGTCGGCAAGGACTAAATCAGGTACCATGACACAAGTCAAACTGACAAACACTGTACATGTATCGTCTGCTTGGCTTGGAGCCTGAAGGGAGGTAACTCACATACGCGTACTTTACCACAGAGTTGACGTCCTTCTGTCTCCGAAGGAACGATATATGGTGAACACTCAACAGGTCAAATTGGTCATTTGCAGATGGAATGGAACAGATTGGCTTAATTGGAAATGTCATCGTCATCAAAACAAAGCATGTTTCTCCTCCACATGAGGAATGACTGGCATTAATGAGATAATTGGTTTGGGTTCCTTGGGGGTGGGGTGTCGTAGCAGGGTGCCATGATTCTGCAGTTAAGTGAATGAGTGTTCCTGCCCCACCACCTGTTTGTTCCAGAAATTAAAGTGGCATCAAGCATTGTCCATTAGGCCCTGACATACATGTATAAACATAAACCTTATTTGGATTTTGGACTTCGAGTGACAGATTCTCATGATGGATATTAATTGAAGGGGAAACTGGCATGAATGGATTTTGAGTGAACGTGTATTATGACATTTCATTATTTAGACATGCAAAAAAAACACAAACTAAAGAACACTTTATACTGGAAATCACACTCGCTGAAAAGCAAAAGTCAAATGAAACCATTGTTATGCAACGGATTGGGGTTACTTGCTTGAATTTCTTTTCATTATTTTGTTTCTTGATTCTTCAAGAATTCTTTTAGTAATCCATTCATTTCATTGACATCTAAATGCTTGAGTACCGTACACTATTCTGCAATTTTCAAAGCATTCCAAAATCTTGCTAGTACATTATATAAATGGAAATTCATTGACCTTATTAAATGGGAACCATGTTTCTTATGGTAGCTAGTCTTTGAGCCATTTGGCTGGTAAGACTTTAACACATAGTTGACTATTTGCTGACAAGTTATTATTAAGTATTCACTTGTATGGCACATATATCAGTTTAATTTTCAATTTCCATTTGCCCAAATCTAAATGTACACTTTCCCTTCAAAGCTCGATTCACTGTTAGAGACACATTTATTATAAAGTTACAATACATTTACAAAACACACCACTAAAAACAGATACAGACAGATGACACACAACTTCATGCAAGAGACAATCTGAACATTAGACCACACTGGTAGAATGGCTACAGAAAGAAACACAAACATATAACAAAGAAGATTTCAAAAATTCATCTAACATGCAAAAAACATTAAGTGGTTGACTCAAATTTCATCATCTGTCCACATTTGCACAGTTTTTGCATCATTTCTTGTATCAAATGTCTTTTGGTGTTTTCCATCAAACTCTATAAAAAGGAAATCATCCAAGGCATTCACTTCCTCAAGCAGTCTGAAGCTGCTTTTTCGTTCCTAACCTTTGCAGCATTAGCATCAGAAACTGAAAGTCCTGTCGACCTTCAACTTTTCTGGCTCTTTTCCCAATATTGTCAAGAGTCCATAACTTTGGAGATAGCTTGGCAGCATACATTTTGTTATTAGTTTGGTTCTCTCTTCACATTCATGTGTTTCAGCGACCTTTTGACCCTTCTTTTCCTTTACAATTCCATCTGTCCAACAGGTGTCGTGCTCCATGCCATTCTCAATGACGCATAGACAACCATCGTGAGGGGCTAGCAGATTGTGTTTGTGGAGCCTCTCTCCTCACCATTCACACACACTAGTTAATTAACCAGGATGGCAGACCTCATGGGGGTCTGTCCTCTTTGCAAGGTCTCCCATGATGCACCTCCCTCTAGGGGGCGCCGTATCCCTCACACGACGACGAGGGGACGAAGAAGAAGCCATTCAATAATTTACTCGGGATGACACACAAACCACAGACGCATTGCAGGTTGCCACTCCCTAGCTTGAGTCACACACATAACACAGAGAGCGTGCGAGGAGCAGGGAGGGAGGGGGAGTCTTTGATCTCCGATTAATTTGCTCTGTCACTTTTTAGCTCACGATGATGACGACTCACTATGTTGCTTCTTAAACACCCTCCTGGCTATCTTGTGCAGACTCATGCCGCGGCTCTTTCTCTTCGATCGCTTCTCCTGTGCCTGGATCTCCGCTCGCTCCTTTTTCCTGATCTCTCTGACCAACGTGTGGAAGACGTCGTCCACAAAGTGCCTCAGAGCTGCGGAGGTCTCAAAGAAAGGACAGTTGAACTCTCTAGCCAACGCATGACCTTCTTCAGGTTGCACCTAGAAAAGAGAGAGAGACAAGAGATATGTTGTTTATTTATCTTTATTCAAGAAAATACATATATCATAATGATAAAGATGTTACATAAAACCCAGGACAGAGATTTGAATTACATTGGATGCATCTCATGCAGGGTTAAACAATTACAATACACATTACACAATAACAAAACGGAAAAGAGAACCTCATAACGCCAAGAAAATAATGTTCATCATAAACACAGTTACATGTAAATGAAATCATGAGGGTCTACATAATGCCTTAATGGGCAGTTTTCTTCCCTTTTTCATAGTTTATTCTACATACCCTACACGGTGCTGTGTGTTAATTTCTTCCTTTTTGAAGAAAAGTCGATTTCAAACAAGTTGACGTACTAGCCCATTTCTCTTTGTAAGTTTAAATTAATAAGGCATAACACGTGACTGCTTGTTCTTGACAGGATTGGAAAAAGCTCACAAGAAGACTGTCACATATTAAGAATTATTGATTGATGTTATAATAACTGTTCAAAAAATTGGCAATTTTTTGGTTAAATTTTGAAATCTTCTTTCACATCGGTTCATTCAATATTTTTTTCCTTCTACATGTTAATATGAAAGAATAGAAAATAAGTTTTAATGGTTGCTAATGTGAGGAGGGAACACTGATTAATTTAGAAAATAAGAAAACTTTGAACTGTTTTGAATTGAAAAAGAAGAAAACAAAAAAGAGAACTGAATGTACATACCACTCTCAAGTGCTCGAGGTCATATTTGTTTCCGACAAGGACGATGGGTATATCCTCGGTGTTTCTGACTCTTTCAATGTCTTTCTTAAACTCTGCAGCCTCCTGGAAGCTTCTCCTATCAGTGATAGAATAACAAATGATGAATCCTTCGCCCCTCCTCATGTACTGGTCACGCATCGCTGTAAACTCAGCCTGTAAGACAAAAGAAAAAAAGAGGGAATTCCCCTGATTGTAAACCTCAGTCTGTACAAAATATAAAAAAAGGAATAACGGCAACATTAGTAGTTTTCCACAGCTGTAAACTCAGCCTGTGGCCTTTGTGGGACAAAATAAAAAAAGAAAATGTCACTAATTGTAAACCTCAGTCTGTAACACAAAATAAACAAACAAAGAATAATGGCAACATTAATAGTTTTCCACAGCTGTAAACTCAGCCTGTAACTGTAAGGCAAAATAAAAACAATATTAATGGCAACATTATTAGTTTTCCACAGCTGTAAAAGCAGCTTGTCAAAGAGATTAAAACAAGAATTGCATGAATATGTTTTTAACTGTCAAAAGAGGTAGGGATGTGAGAGGAAAGGGAAATGATTGACTAATTTTTCAGCAACAACAAGGTCAATTACTACATGTACCACTGGTCAGCTTCCTTAGTTCAACCCTGGGCCAAACATTATACCAATTACCAATCCCTAAGCCTTATGTATGTCCTACAACTAACATTCAAAATAACTTGCACCTCATATCTATGATGGAATATACCAAAAGCAAATGTTACACATGTAAGGACTTTAGGACCATTGTTTATTTCATCACAAACCTTTCCTTTTCATAAAAATTATTAAAAAACGAAAATGAAAATATAAACCTACAGGTACATCTAAGAAATAATCGTGAAGTGATTATAAATTTAAAACATATCACTGTGCATGAGCATGGATTTTGTATAACCTCTTTCCTTTGTGTATTTCTTGTAACAATACCCCATCTCCTCTTACAGGTCATTACCCTCTAATCTATCTGTCATTCTGAATAAAAATTGACATGAGGGGGCATCTCTTTGTTCTATCTGTAATTCAATACCCTCTTATGGGTACTTTATAATATACAATTTATAAACCTGTATCTCTCTCCCCTCTCCCCTCTCTCTTCTTCATTTTTGTGAGCATGTCCTTCTCTCATCTTTCTCCTCATCCCTCTTTATTGTCTTTTCCTAGCTTTATAATGCTAACCTCCATCCTATCCTCCCTCCCCCACTCCCTCTCTCTCTTTCTATTTGGTATGTATCTCTCTCTGCCCTTTATTCCCTCCCTCCCCATTTTCTCAGTATGTGCATGTACATGTACATTTATGTCTGTCTGAATCTTTTTTTCTCTCTCTCTCTCTCTCTCTCTCTCTCTCTCTCTCTCTCAATTAAGTGTTTAATCCCCTTTCTCTCCCTTATTTGTCTAGTTGTCTACCTGCACCTCCTTTTGTTAAAGCCTCTTTCTCTATTTCTCTCTCTCTCCCATTCCAATGCAGAGTGCCCATACAATATGTATACCCCTTCTTCCTCCTCCTCCTCCTCCTCTTTGTACCCCACTCCCTGCCTTCTCTCCCTCTCCCTCCCTCCTTCCATCCATTCCCAGGGATCTCTCACTCAGCCTCTATCCAGGGTAGCTAGCATTGAGTGTCTTGGTTCAATGTCATCATCATGCCTCTCACAAAGGGGTAATACAATCACCCTGCTTGCTCCACCAGCCAGCCAACCCAGCCAGCCAGCCAGGCTGGGAGACGCTAACTCACTGCTACAGGTCAACATTAGTCTTCTTTCATTCTCTACAGCCATAGCTACAATGCATGGCATTTCATTTACTATGCACAATCACCCTGTACCTCTATCACACAGGAGTCACAAGGAAAAATAAAATCCTTTAATTACGCATCTCTCACATGTACATGTAGATGTGGTCGTAAAATTTAGAGTTATGGAATCATTCTTAGAGATGATTCAGTAATGCATGCAGGTCTGAGGCAGCCTCTACTTTATATGTGTGTACATCGAGCTCGCCTGCTTGCGGTTAGGGCTGTTTGAAAACACTCGCTGCACATGAATAATGGGTTCTGTGCACAGCCAACGAACGAACGAACGAGGTTAGCAGCACACAATAGCGTGCATCTCTGTAGGTAAACCGACTTGTCAACCACTGAGTGCACAAATTGGGTGTTTTTGTATGAGCAAGCAAGGGATGATTCATAACTGCATTGTGATTTATTTGTGGAATACAGGCTACCTTATCCCCTTTGTTAGTCACATGATCCAATACAAAAATAAAAACAACTTTGGTGCAGGCATGCATACATGTATAACATGAAGGGCATGTGTGAATGATTAGCCTACGGTATGTGTCAAATGGGATTGGTTTCTGTAACTTTCTGTAAATCCACAACCAACCCTGTCACGTACATGTAGGCCTACAGTAGTACATGTAATTTAGTAAACTGGCAAAGATGTTTTCTACTGCATAATTGCATAGAACAGACTTTTAACACACTAGGAACCCTGATAATGAAATCAACATGTCATCATTTAGTGCAATACTGAAAATAACATGTACAACGTCAAACTACCAGTATACCATAATTATTATAGTGTACATGTACATGTGCATGTATGTGTATTTTATATGTACATGTAGGTCTAGCAACAACAACAACAGTTCTCATGAGCGCTGCAAATAACTGACAACTGGTATTCTGAACAATACATGTACATAGAGCAGTGGCAAGCAACTGTTATAACTTGACCTACATGTACATGAAATCCATGAATAGTCTTGATATATTTGTTTATATCTAGTATTAGAAAGTAAATCTAAAGCAATAGCTTGCTTTTGAGTGCAATTAATCACATAAGATACATGCTGAATCTAAATGTATAGTCTTGAAATTAAACAAGAGATGCAGTTAACCTCTTGAAAGTAGCTCCAATCAATCTCTATCATTAAAAGCAGTTTCAGTCTGAGAAGACAGAGTCTGTCCTATTCCCATGATCATCACATATCAAACAAAACCAAACTTTGTACAACCACTGCCAGGTTCAGATTGCACGAGGGTTGCATTCTAGGATTGCATTAATGGGACAAATAGCTCCAAACTACAGGCCGTATAACGTCTCACATGGCACCCAATGAACCTAGAGGGTGGGATAGAAACAAGAACTCTAACCTCTCCACCGTCCTGGGAATTATAAAGTTCAAGTCTGTGTGCGGAGTGAAACACCCAAGGGCATGAATTCAATCTACTTATTTGTTTTGAAGTGGACCACATTTCATGCAGCTGAAGTAACAATAAAAGCTTTTACATTTTGGATCTGAATGACCCCCAGGTCACCTTCAATGTCTTGATCAACAAGACACTTCGATCAAGACTCAATATCTCTTATTTCCAACCTTTAAGGCCATGCAAAAAATTGTTTAAAATAAATACAAATGTAGCTTTCTAAAGTAAATGCTTTTTTCACATTCAAATGCTTTATCCTAGGCAATTTGATCATTGTCTTTGCCCTACATGTACCGGTAGCTAAATATAATGTAAGTGTGAAAAGACAGCAAGAAATTTCAATATCATCTATGAAGTACATGTAGAATGATTACCATTGCCGTTTTTTCCAAACCTAAATACAGCATATGGGTAGAAATTATTAATTCTAACTCATAAATTATAATGAAATGTAAAGCCTATTGCAGGGCTTGACACTAACAAATGCCCAGGACACTAGGGGTGCCCCAAATCTAACTCTGGACCCCCCCCCCCAAAAAAAAGTAATATATGAAGAACTACACTGTACATGTGCATATCAACTGTGAAAATTGGTGGAACTAATTTTGTTTTGGGGGTCAGGCTACGAACGTCGGACCCGGCATAGAGCCTGTGATACAGCATTAAAATAGGCTGATTGGGAGTGTGATAGAAACACATGGGAACCCAGTAGGAAATGATATCTCTCTGACAGATTGGGGTGAATTAATCAGGGTGTTCCAGCTTAAGGCCGGGGTGTATTAAGATGGGTGTTGTAGAGGTACCCTAGCTTACAGATAAGCTTGGGAGTATACCCCAGACTAGAAAATAGAAATGAAGAAAATCATTTAATTCCAAGGCTGAAGACTGACTGAGGACTGTTTAGATGGTATAGTATAGTACAAATGTAGACTGATTTCAATCTAAATCCTGAGGTGGGGTTCCAGGGAGAGGGCTCTTGAAAGTATAAATATAGCTAGTCCATGGGTCAACGAAAGAAGAATAAACACCAAGGTGTCTAAATCCTAACGTTTCACTTTCAAGATTGCAAGCTTAGTAAAATTACTTGTTAATATAAATCCTAATAATAGTCCCATACACATAATCTGTGAAATCAGAACCGATGGTATTTGCTAAAAATAAATCTTCTTTTTGCAGTCCTGACAAAAATTCATGAAATTCAGAATTCACTTTGTAATTCAATAAGTATGCTGTGGCAAATGTACATGTAGGCCACATACACATACATATTACACAAGTTTTTTGCAAGCATGTACATGTACTTTCTGGTTTTACAACAATTTAGTGGTCGCTGCGCATGTCATATCTTTTGAACCTACCCTTTCCCTGTCCAATTTTGATTGATATTCAGACCCCTTTTCCCTCTTTCCATGAAATTAGTATGAACCACAAGAAAAAAAATGTATTTCACAAAATATAAATTGGAACACAACAGGATGTAGAAATTTGGTTGTGAGAAGTTACACATGTACAGTTTCCCCCACAATTTGAACATTATATTATCATTTCAATTGTGCCCCCCCCCCCTACACAAGCCATGATCCTCCATTATACATGGATACTGAATATTTACTGATAAGACCACTGGCAGGAGGGTATTAACTTTAACTGATATGACCAATGGATGTTTTACACTGGCCACATGATTAAGATAAGGCAAATGATTGTCTGATGTCTATTAAGAATCCTGAACTGCAACAAAATGGTAGAAGATTTTATTTTGCTACATGTACATACATGTATTTAAAAATGGTACAAGAGTGAAGGTCTGTTTTTATACAAAGGTATTCAAGGTATTCAAGTGATGCAATAAATGTATGGTTTAAGGTCCTGATTTCAGTCAGTGTCATGTCGGCATAAAAACATCTGTTAAATAATGCTTTGATTATTATTTCTACTGCTAGTTTTATGTATGTACATGATGTCCAGAATTACAAGTTGGGCAAGAGCTAAACCCTGGTTATATTTAGAGAGGAAAAGTCTCATATCTCCACCTTTCCTGTTACCTTGCATTGTTTGAAACTGACCCATATAATGACAGTTTCATCAGGTGTGCAGGCAAGTCTCATTCCCTGCTCTCTACATGTACATGTAGGTGATTTCAAAAGTCTGATTTTTTTACTTCTTTGCTTTTCAATATTGTTTTATGTGTGTATAAATTATATTGTTCCCCTTAATTTGATTAGCAATTACATGTACAAGTTACATGAAGTTCATGCAGTTTTAGTTAATTTTTGCTTTCACACGAGGTACTTAACTTTTGAAGGTCGCTTCAATTTATTCACACATATAATAAGAATATTCTCTATGCAATAACTTATAGATAAAATGCAATCACCACACATAAAGCCTTTAAAAGTGGGCAGGGCTTGCCACGAACATACCTGTAGATCCCCCCCCCCCCCCCCAAAAAAAAAAAAAAAAAAAAAAAAAAAAAATTAAAATAAACAATAAAATAAAAAATAAAATCAATGAATAAAATAAATAAAGTAATACTAATAAACAGAAGCGAATGCATACAGAATTACAAACCATAAACATTCTGACTTAGATCTCCTGTGTAAGAAACAAAAATTTAGCAAGGAGCCCTGTTTTAAGATGGTCAATTTCTGCCTGGCAACTGCTACTCACTAGCCCTGTATCATTATCATATCCTCTGTTTGGAGCCAGTAGGGCATTCATTCTTACACAGATTTAATGCCCTTCTAGCTCCAATCAGATGAAACTACATGTACGTCGTAATATGATACCATTTGATAGGATTTGTTTACCTGTCCAGCTGTATCTAGGATGTCCAGTTGACCCACCTCACCATCGATGACTGCCTGCTGGAGATAGGCATCCTCTGTAGAAATATGAACAAAATATTATATTGAAAATATGAAACAACAAGCACCTTTCAGATGTATCAAAGCACTATAAAAGATAATATGTTCCGGAACAAATGAATTGCTGCATGCTGTAGCTTACATGTACATGGATCTACTCAAATAAATGTATGTTTATAGTGGGTAACAGGCGCGTAGCCAGGGGGGGGCGGTCGCCCCCCCAAAAAAAAAACGCCGACCAAAAAAAAAAAAAAAAAAGAAAAAAAGAAGAAAGGAAGAGGACGTAGGAAGAAAAAGGATTAAGAGTCGAGAACGGTGCAACGAATCGTCTTCTTTCTCTAACAATTTAATGAAACGTCTAAGCTTCCGCGCTTTGCGCGGGAGGGGAGAGGGGAACTGAATTCAGATAAGGATTAAGAGTCGAGAACGGTACAACAAATCGTCTTCTTTCTCTAATAATTTATGAAACGTCAAAGCTTCCGCGGGAGGGGAGGGGGGGACCGAATTCAGACAAGGATTAAGAGTCGATCGAGAATGGTACAACGAATCGTCTTCTTTCTCTAATAAAACGTCAAAAGAAACTGAATTTAGATAAGGATTAAGAGTCCAGAATGGTACAACGAATCGTCTTCTTTCTTTAATAATCTAATACAACTTCAGAGCTTCCGCGCTATGCGCGGAGGCAGTGGAACTTGATTCAAACAAAGATTAAGAGTCGAGGACGGTACAGGCGAATCGTCTCCTTTCTCTAATGAAACATCAACAGAAACTGAATTTAGATAAGGATTAAGAGTCGAGAACGGTCCAACAAATCGTCTTCTTTCTCTAATAATTTATGAAACGTCAAAGCTTCCGCGGGAGGGAAGGGGGTGAACCGAATTCAGACAAGGATTAAGAGTCCATCGAGAATGGTACAACGAATCTTCTTCTTTCTGTAGTAATCTAATAAAACTTCAGAGCTTTCGCGCTACAGCTTCCGCGGAGGAAGGGGAACTTGATACAAAAAAAGGATTAAGAGTCGAGGACGGTACAACGATTTGTCTTCTTTCTCTAATGAAACGTCAAAAGAAACTGAATTTAGATAAGGATTAAGAGTCGAGAACGGTCCAACTTCTTCTTTCTCTAATAATTTGATGAAACCTCAAAGCTTTCGCGCTTCGCGCGGGAGGGGGGGAACTCCCCCCTAGGGAGCGCGCTACGCGTGCTCTGTAAGTGATTTGCACGCTTTGCGTGCTCACTGACTACCGCCCCCCCTAAAATGAAATCCTGGCTACGCGCTTGGTGGGTAATGTTGGAAAAGTCATTGCAAGGTGATGTCCAATTTTACAAGGACATGTAGCCCTACACCATGTGGAAAACGAGATTGGTAAGGGCAAGGGGGTACCGGGAAGGAGGGGGCAAGGGGGTTAGGAGACGGCTATATCAGGACCCAGATACTCCCGACACAAGCACCCATTAAAATAATTTTGTTTATCTGTAGGTGGTATCGCTTAAAAGGTAAAATGAATGAAAATCAAGTAAAAACAAGTCCAAAGTCTAAGTTATATTTAAAACTCACAAGTACCTTTGGAATTGAAAATCAAAGGGTTTATTCTTCTTGTCCTAATTCATCTCCTTGATTGCTTTCACTCCTGAAAGCCAGGACTCTCATCATAAATGAAGACTAATAGTGAAGTGTATATGAAACTATGATCCCGGATCTTCTCAGAACAAGCCTGCACTTGCATTGTTATTAGAAGTGTTGGGTTCTCAGTAACTATAAAGGAACAAGGGAATTAGTACCTGGGATACAGTCATTTATACATGTACATGTGATTTGTATCAGGGTAAGAGAGTTTTGATGATAACAATAATAACCTCTGGATTTACAAAGCGGTTTCACCAGGGATACTTGTACAAAGGGCGGACTAGACAATTTGTTTGGTAGTATCTCACCAGGCCATTTTCCCAGAATATAAGCCTACATGTATTGTACGGCTAATGTACTCGAGCAATACAACAATCGTGTGCATAGATACATGTAGCTTAGCAAAGACATATTTTGTAAAGGAAACAAAAAATTAAGTAAAATTGATTTAAAATTCAAAATAATATAGAAGGTACATGTACATGTACATGGAGTTCTCAACCTCGAGATCATGCATTTACAGGTATGCAGAATGTACACATAGATAGTGGGTGGAAACTGGGCTGTGTGTTGTACATCATATATTCTTTCTTTCTTTTTCTTATTGTTTTGCCTCTGAGGTTTAATAAATGCAGGAAATGTAGAGAGGCCGATGCAAAACAAGTATGACGTGCACAGAGAGATAGAGGGAGAGAGAGAGAGGGATAGAGGGAGAGAAAGAGAGACAGAGGGAGAGAGAGAGAGGCCAAAACACTCTCTCACAGTCAATTACTGCTCCCTGTGCGTAGATTGGAGCTCTTATCTAGGCTGTACGTGCCGCCCGTCTACGACTTGACGAGGGCACTTGAACAGGACCACAGAGTTCATGCAAAGGAGAAATGCATGTACAGTGTAAGTCCCTCTAATTTGATTCTACTGCCTTCAAGATATAAATCAGAGAGCATGGCAAAATCGAGGTATTCAAGATAACAGCCTGGCTTTCTCCATGGAAGGATCCTTTTATTAATATGTAAAAATATAAACATTTTGAACAGGTTATACAAACTGCTACAGTAAAACAGTATTGTATACCCTTGCCTTGTGGTGTGAATACTTCAGATTTCTGTTTTTGTTTTTTTGCCTCTGAGGTTTAATAAATGCAGGAAATGAGATAGAGAGAGAGAGAGAGAGAGAGAGAGAGAGAAGTGAATGCAAAACAAGTATGACGTGCAAAAAGAGATCCCATGTACATGTACAGCCTACAGGGAGAAGGAGGCAAAAACACTCTCACTCTCTTTTACTATACTGTAGAAACAAAGCAACCCATAAACATTAGCAGTCAAAGAAGGTTTTTTTAACCTACATGTACATGTATACATGTACATGTCAGGTATGTTTATGAGATAATCAAATGAAAAAACATATTTTTATTAGACAAATGTACCCCTGGACATGCAAGTACATGTACTCTACATGTACAAGACTGGACATAAAATTCTCCTGGATATTGGTTGGAATTGGTATGAAACTATGAATATATTATTCAATTCAATCACCCATTATTGGCAGCATTGTTCATATGTACATATCACCTTGGAAACTACATGTACATGCATGCTTTGAATAAAGAACCCAGACTTGATAGTTACTCTCTTAAAAAAAAAGAGTGAATTTTCACTCTATTTTCACTTTCTTGGGAGTGACGTCCGTGATCACTTGTTTAGGAGTGAAAATCGATTGATTTTAGAGTCTCTCTATTTTCACTCTTCAGAGGAGTGACGTCCGTGATTTTGAAAATTCACTCTTTTTTTTAAAGAGAGTATACAATCACGATGCAAGCTACATGTAGAAGCATCTTTTAGGTAATTTTGGACATAAACTATTAAAACAGGTGGCAGCGGTGGGCTTAATGCATTTGGATTATGGATCAACAAATTTGATTCAATGTGAGATACATGTACTGTACATGTACATGTAGAGAGTGACTTCTGGGGAGGGCAGTATCACAATAAAGTCAACACTACTATGACACATATCCTGTGCAGATAAATAGAGAAAAGTTCAGGAAACCACAGCAGGGTCTATTCAGGAACAATTACAAGTAGAAAGTTTACCTACATGTACCGTAGGTACATGTATGTTTGACGACAGGGCACCAAGCTGCAACCTACATGTACATACCGTGTGAGTCAAAAAAAAGTTTACACCTAGAAAATTGCTAATTATTTTTTAAATCATCTATGAACAGTAAATTATTATACATGTTATGAAAGAGTGTTTTATCCCAAATCATTTGGTACCATTTTTGTGTGGTATGTGTTCACGCTTGAATGAACAGGTGGCATTGTTTGCGAGAGTGCAAAAATCGACTTGCGCCAAAGTGATGCCTACAGTATGTATTATGGTGGGATTAGTGGAGTAAGAGAATGAATTGAATGTATCAAATTAAATGCATTGCATATGTTTTTTGCAAAGGGCAAAGTCACACAAACCCATACACACGCGCACAAATGTCCGTTGATATTTTATATTCGATATTTGACATGTGTGGCATGACTAATTTTGTTAGGGATGTTATTTGGATCTGCAAAGACCGAATTAATACCCAAATCCCAATTGTTTTATTCAAACATCACATAGGGAACTTTGGCGCAAGTCGATTTTTGCACTCTCGCAAACAATGTCTCCTGTTCATCCAAGCGTGAGCACATACCACACAAAAATGGTACCAAATGATTTGGGATAAAACACTCTTTCATAAGACATATAACAATTTAATGTTCATCAATGATTTTTTAAAATAATTAGCAATTGTCTAGGTGTAAACTTTTTTTTGACTCACACTATATACATGGCCGTTATTTGGCCTTTTGTGTGTGTGTTTTGCATGTTTACACTCATTTGCCATACATACATTTATAATCAGTGCACTGTGCAGTTCTTACATTTTGCTGCTTTTATATGAAATTGAATGTAATCTATAACACAATATAGTAAAAAGATTGTGATGAAAGAGAGAGAGAGTGAATTGCTTCAAGATTGATAGATACAAAAAGGGCACTGCACTGGAAGAAAAATCTCTGTGAGCACAAATTGAAATTACATGTACATGTAATATGTATCATTAAGAACTTCTCACCTTTTCTGCAAAATTTAAAACAAGATAATTATAAATTATAAATGGAGAGTGGCTGCCATGCATTCAGACTTTGAGTAATTTACAATAAAAAGTAAAAACTCCATCTCGATCCCTTTGTACAAAGCACACCTGTCTGCAAAGATTTGTTGAACTTACCTATTGTGGGATCATGGTACTCCAGAAAGCTGTGTGTCACAAACTGAAGTGTCAAAGCTAGTAAACAGATAAAAGAAAGAGAGAAAAAGAAATGGGATTATATTTTATTCTCTAGTCTTATACCCATGTACATGTACAATACAATATCATACTGTGCATTATTTTCGATATCTTTTTCAAGTTCAGCTCTCCTTTTCTCTGAATTACACAAACCATCAGTAAAGAAATATTCAGGGAAATGCTATACATGTAGATACATTGTACATGTACATGTAAGTACCAGTACAAGTACCGGTACTTTACATGTACATACATGTAGATGAGTTGTATACATGTACGACCCTGGGAAGTAATGACCCCTTGTTATTGGTGTACACACTATACATGCGCATGTACAATATGATGTACAATGTATAGACCGCCGGGTGAGCCCCAAAATTTGTCAGTTTTGTGACCTCGGCTCGGCATCTACTTTTTTAATAGTGGATATTATTAAAGAGATGGTTTATTGATTTCAAACTTGACTGAATTTGGTATCATTGCAATCGAAAAATTACACTGAGTAAAATCATTACATTTGTGTAACTTGTACATTCGAGCGAAATTTATAAAAGTTGATTGAACTTGACGAAAAATCAACCCACTCAACGCCCCCAAAACATCGTAAGTCAGCTGATTTTTGAGTGACGTCACAATATGAACAGCGGGCCGCTCAGCTGAAATGATTGACGACGGTGCGAGATGCAGTTTGCATGCTATTCACATGTATTGCATTGACTCTCGAGTACCGTACCCATTTATACCTAACGCTGTTTACCTTCATCAAAATCCCCTGGAAATATGGATATGGACGAAAACATATACTTGAGTATACTCCAGAAGGTTCCTCCATGGCATGGTTTTGGTTCTTAATCTGACGTTAGTCTAGATAAATGGTATATAACTTCCAAAAAGCGAGTGAATATATCGTCGATGTAGCATTCAAGTTTCCCGTAGCTGTGGCTGTGCGTGCGTACTCTGTGCATGTATTATGTGTGCAATACACTGACCTCTATTATGCGTGCATCACATCTAGCGCAGCTTGCTAGGCAGCCTAGCCCGTAGCCCGGCGCTCGAGCTAGCCGTGAATCGCGAACCGGACTGATCTGTTTCTCTCGGTTTATCAGGTCCTATACGACTTAATTTATCAAAAATGTAAATTAATCAGCCTAATCACACATTTTTGTAATGAATATCTGGACAATTCTATGTAAGTTTGTCGCCTTTTTTACTCCAAAAGAGTCGTTAGGTCAGCATGCGAAATGTCCTTTGCCTTCCCAGATCAGACACATACACGCTGAAGTGCCCTCAGAATATGTGATTGGTTTTCCGATTTTTATGCTCAAATGTGACGGAAAAAATATAAAAATCAAACAAACATTTGTAGAAAGTATCATTTATTCAGTGTATCTCATTCAAAATGCCAAAAAAAGAGGAAATATCACCACTGGCGGTAAATATACAAACAACGTTAACCCGGCATATCTGAAAATTGCAATGGGTATCCAACATTGTCCCGAATATGTGATGTAGGTTGTTCATATTGTGACGTCATCGTTTCGCATGTAAAATAACGCCGTCAATTCACTTAGTGAGTGGGTTCAGGAAAGGGTAACAAAATTGCATTTAATGTATTCCTCACATCAGTAAGGGCTTCAAAAGTACTTTGCTCACTTTGTTAATGTTCTCAGCAATCTGTAGAGGTGTAATTTGCCCATTTTTCACATTTCAATGAACCATCTCTTTAAAGAATATATTTTGATATTATAGTCACAACTCGTCAATCGAAAAAAATGCATATAAGCTCAAAAAATGGAAAGAAGGTGCCTAAAATCTTTTTTTTTTCACGGAGGTTGTCCAATCACTGTGCATGTACATGTATCAAGTAAAGGTTACAGCGCCTCAAGCTTTTTAGCCAATCACAGTCGGTGTTGTGCACGTACCACTAGCGCGCGCTATTTCGAGCTTCAGGTGTAGTAATCTGTCGTCAACAACTGAATGTTTTAGAGGAAAACACAGGTTTTTGCTGTATGCATACAATTTCGACTCACAGTAAGGTGATATCTTTCAGTGGGAAGAGTTACAGAAAATTCAAGGAGTGTGCAGATCTTTGGAAGGACGTCAGTTTTGGGTTTGAACTAGAAAACAAAATTGCTGCGATTGCGGTCAACTTTGACTTCGACTCGTTCGAGCTGCAGACAGAGCAGTACTCGCCAATGTATTGTAGCTCAAGTCTTGTACACTGCACTGCATGTATACCTACATGTACCTGGTCCAAATCTTAGGCCCGAATTCACAATTGTGGTTTGTCGACAAACCTAGGTTTATGCGTCATATCGTCGCTGTTTTCACGAAGTGACGGTAGTGAAAATAAATTGCATTCACTTTGCATTACGATTTTCCTCACTACCGTCACTTCGTGAAAACAGGGACGATATGACGCACATAAACCTAGGTTTGTCAACAAACTTCCTTTGTAAATACGGGCCTCAATGTATGGTTCATGAGTAACTGCATGTTTTGTAAGAAAGTGACCCCCCCCCCCTCCCACACACACATGAAGAACCAGGGCGGTGACCCTCAAACCCTAGTACGGTCAGACCAGGGAGGTGGAAATACACCTCCCTGGTCAGACCCAGGGTGAGAGCTAGACCATTGTTGTTGTTTTTAAGGAACTAGGGCGGGACCTAGGTCATTCATTGTAAAGGGAACAATAGAACAAAGCATTGGTCACTCTGCAGTCACAGGGAGAGGCTGTTCATTTCTTGTTTCCCCCCTTTGTTATTGGCCTCATGCCTGACCTGGTCAGCATAGGTACATGTACTGTACATGTACAGTGTACATGTGCCTGGGAAAATTTTAAATGTGTACCCTGTATAAAACACTACTACTGTTTACTGTAGGGTTTGTATTTTGTAAATATTGCTCCTTGCAGAATGCAGATACATGCATACATGTATGTATTTATGCAGATGTTCACTGCCTGTTGCAACATCTGGTAATTATCTGACAAACTGACTTGTTTAAGCAACCTTTATAATAAATGTAATCAAACAGCTGTTGTAATCTAGACAGTGAAGTGAAATTTCCTTAAATTTACAAAAAATATAAATGTTGAAATAGTAGAGTACAATTCACAAGCCCTGAGTACATGTACACTACATGTAGACCTTTACATGTACCATCTGTACATGTCTACAGTGTACACATATGGCATCAAATTATGTGTGCATGGTGGACGGGACGGGGGGGGGGGGGGTGTGGTAATCTAATGCTAGAAAACATATGTAGCCAAGTAGGTTTCAAACCATTCATACAGGTGTAACTATACATGTATTTACTTTGTTCTCTGATTTGTGCAAGCCTGATTGATGGCTAACTTTCAATCATATCAGTCCTTCACTTTCCCCAGGCCAGGATAAGCACAGCAGATGTGAAACCCTGCACTTATTTACGAGGGTTGAACTGCAAATTAACGGTTTGTCATACACAAAGCCCACAGTTGCATCCAGGGTAGTGTTATTAATGATAAGAATGAAATCCAAGTGATGGCACACAAAAGTACCAGTATTGTTTAATACTACAGCTGAATAACAGGGATACATGTACATATACTTGTAATTTGATGTAATCTGCTGTAACTTATACTATAGGTGTAGTGTACAAAATGCAGGTTGCTGTGAAGACATGTGCATGTCCTTAATGCGTGCATTCTTCTTTAACTGCTTCACTGATGCAGGGAGAATGCTGTAAACAAACCATTTTCACAGAACTCAAACACAATTAAAAAACATGCATGAACTGATGCAGCTACTGGCTACTGCACAAAAGGTAGACTTATTCAACTGTGTGACGTACTTCAAATGGTATTTGCTTTTTGGTGAACAGAAAAAAAGCACCCATGAACATGGACATGTATTTAGAAATCGGTGTAGCCTGAAAATGCACAAGATGTCAACTTTTCAATTGTACTTGACTACTTGTTGTTGTCTTTTCTCGTCCCCTCTTCTTTCTAAAGAAACATGATCTTTTTCTTTTATGTATGGACTCATTTTATTAGCATTTTATTATTGAAAACATAAACAAAATCTACCGTCTACCGATAAGTTGTTTTTCCCTCTTATTTCTGAGGTTTACAAACTTTTATGAAACTGCAGATCATAAATAACTTTTGAACATAGTCAGCATACATGTCCATGTACAGTACATGGCACACCAAAATCAACTTGAGAATGTAAAAACATGTATTCAACAAAAGAGAGATTTAAACTACATACTGTACAACTGTATTGTAGCTGACTACATGTACATGTACAATATTCCTTGAAACATAAGGCTGGAGTATTCAGGATACATAGTTGTTTTATTTGTTTATATTTTTAATCACACACACATTAAATACCTATAACAGGAAAAGTCCAATAGTGATATCTACATGTACATGTAATGTATTAATGCTTGAGCAACATTGATATGAACAATTTATTAAATTATTTGAATATTTAGGCTTGCCCATATCTACGGCTATTGAATTATGAAGTTGATTAACCAGCTACACTGTAGACCAGGTAGACAGATGGAGAGAGCAGTGAGAGAGAGAGAGAGAGAGAGAGAGAGAGAGAGAGAGAGAGAGAAAGAGGGAGATGGACAGAGACAGGGAAAGAGAAAGAGAGGGATAGAAGACAGACCTGAAAACATTTGTCATTTTGTATTGTGTTTGTAAGCTGTTTGGTTGGTTTTAAAACTGGTAAGGTGCTACAGGAACAGTAAGAAAATGTTATTAATATCATAAAATGTGACTGTAGAATTGACTGCAGCTGCAACAAATTAGTTGACAAAACTTGACAATAACTCATCAGGAAACTATAAAGTTTTACATGTACATGTATATCATCTTAAATAGCACAATATTAGACCTGACAATTGATGATTTAAACATAATCTATAAAAAAATCTCATTTCTCAAATTGTTTGAGCCTGCAAATTAGAAATCTGTAACAATTTCATGCACATGTACAAATATACATGTACTACAAGATTATTTCAACAGAGCATGGAATCACAATTTTACATGCAGTTTATTTCTAATGCACATTTAAAAAAAAGGATCTTATTGTTCATCAGGATCTTCTTTCTTTAAATGGCTTCATAGAAATATCTGCATTGAAAAGTGACCTACAACAAGTACAGAGAAGAGTGCCAAGAGTGTAGACATTGATGTGTAATTTGCATCTGTTCAAACATTAAAAGGATTGTCCAATGAATCAGTATGACATTTTGGTTACAACTCATCTTTATCAAATATGCAATTTAAACCTGGTCATTTATTGGCCTAGGGTATTTCATATTTTTCAAAAACATGTACACTGTACATGTACACTGTACATACATGTATGTACATGTACGATTATACGGGGTCCAGACGAACCCGACCCCTGGACAACTCAACCAGGTCTACATGTACATGTAGTTGTCCAGGGTAAGGTGCTTTGTCCAGTTGTCCAGGGTGGATGTTTTTTCTTCTTCTTCGTTTTCTCCTTTCCCAACTCCTCCCTCCCCCTTCTTCCTCCTCCTCTTCCTTTTCCTCTGCTTCTTCTTTTTCTTTTTCTTTTTCTTCTTCTTTCTTCTTTTTCTCCTCCTTTCCAGTTTTCTTTTCCTCCTCCTCATTCTTCTTCTTCCTCCTCTGTCTTCTTTCCTGTAACTGTAAGTGCCGCCTGCCTTACAAGTTACAGGCCGTGTTGACCACTGTCTGCTGTTTTCACACAAGTATAAAAAAACCACTTGATTCACACGATACACAAAACTAACCTGTAGATCTAGTCTAGATCTAGTCTATAATATATTTTAAATTGCCACATATACCAGGAGACAAAGATGTGACATTTTGAGGGAAGCTGGTGAGAGGTATTATAAGCAAAACAATACAAACAAAAATAGACAAAACAAAACAATGAAATAGGTCTAGATCTAAGAAAGTATAATTTAAAAAAAAAACTGAATAAGTGCAATAATTTGATGCTCACCACTTTTCCCTACACCACCCTGTCCAAGTAATACTATCTTGTAGACCTTCATTGTTGCTTTGGTAGTACTAGCAGGTGTAGAAGTAGAAGTAGTAGAAGTAGCACCGTTTGTTTCCTCCATGCCCATCTGCTATAAAGTGTCGGAATGTCAGCGGCAGGAAAATGTTGGGGTTGCTGGTCAAACTTGAATTTATTCGTTCAGAAAACCCACGGTATGAAACTTGCAAAGCAAAGCACTGACTATAATCAGTGCTGTCATGTGTCAGTATGAGATGCTCGAACAATCAAGAAAATCTAGACAATCAAGATCCAGCTCCAATACTTGCATGTAAGATGAAATAAAATGACACCAATGTGAATGTTCACGATTGACCTATCAAATAAGAGACTGCGTGACAACCCAGCAAAACTGATGAACGTCTACAGGGTTGGTTGCGGCGTAATCAATGGTGACTGCTCCGCTTGCGGAAGTCCGGACGGATTCAAGTTCTTCAAAATAGCTTTGTAAACACAAAATTGATACCTTAAAATTGTCTCAAATAATCTCGAGCTTATTCTCTGAATAGATCAGAATGACAAGGTGTTCCAATCCATTTATCAAATGGGATAATTCTCGCGAAATTATAAAATCATGACAGAGTCTCGCTGCTAGTGAATCGACGTGCGTATTGTGCCAAACTATTACAATGAGTTAATGCGTATAATGCATACACACACAAGTACAAGTAGACGCAACGTACATACACATTTTACCTCGAGTAGCTAGCTAGCTCGTTGAGTAAACAAGTCCGTTTTTGGTGGTGCCAATTTAGCTATAAATATAATTCTATAAAGAAATTCTAAAATGTTAAAGATACAGTCATGTTATTAGTGGCATTCATTAATAATTAATATTCATCGTCCTGAAACATTTATTTTAATCAGTAAAAATATATTCAATATTTGTTTTAAATATCAAAATTTAGAAAAATTAACATCAACGACGTAGAAACACAGAGCAGTTTGGCAACCCTAGATTGAGGAGAAGTGAGAAGACAAACACAATTTTCGCTAGCCCACGGTGAACAGATAAAAATGCATATCTCTGTTACAGACTGTTTGGCTCAGCGAAAGGGGGCTGTACTACTAGTACCTTGTTTTGACTCCACCCAAACTGCCAAACTATTTTTAGAATTCAACTCCTGTATATAAGCTAATGCAGTCACTTCAATTGACATACCCCAAACTAGAAGGTAGGCCTAGGTCAGCCTCGGACCCCAAAGTTCTGTAAATAATGCAAACGGTGTCAAGGTCCAATTGCAGTCAGCAATAGACTGGATTTGTTGTTGTTTTTGTGATTCGGCATTCATTTATAAAGTATATTTACGCCATTAACTTCTTATCAATTTTGTACGGATAAAACTGTGGTTTATGCTCTTTCGCATCTTTAATATAAATTGTAAGTAGGCTACTTATATATATATATACAGGTTGTAGAGTAATCATGTACTTTTAAGAATGCTACCAGTTGCCTGATGATCGCTCGCAAGGCGTGAAACTCGGGAGTTGCAACCATGTTCCATTAGTCTGCCTTATTCATACAGTCAAACCTGCTTTAGTGACCACCTATCTATAAAGACCACCTGTCACCTATATATACATGTATATATATTTATAATTTCGCGACAGCTTAGAATTATGTGTTTCATTCAAATATATTGTATTTTGAGGCTAAATGCGTATCCAAAAATCCGAGAATACGACTTTGTGTCAGGGAACCGCAAACACAAATCACTATGCAAAATCGCTGATGAAAAGGTTGCAAAATTACTGGCCATTCATATTGTGAAAGCAAAACGTTAACAAAAATAATAATGTTGAATTAGGTATAGAAATGACTAGAGCAAATTCTGAAGAATCTGAAATTATTGTATTCTGGCATGACAACTGAAGATAACGCTCTCAGGCTCTCTGCAAAATCATCCGAACTTGAGGAGGCGCGATGGCTCAGTGGTAGAGCAGACGAGTTGTCGTCTGCTCGTCTGCCTATAGGCCTACTCGGGAGGTTCCGAGTTCGAAACGGCACGTACGTCAATGTTCTGGTCCAAGAACTCACATTGGCTACAGCGAACTTTCTACTAGCTGGTTTTCTTGAAGTCAACCAAAGATAAAAACAACTCGTATTGCATCACGTGCATGACATATATCATACTAGGTCGAATCATTATATTCGATCCAACTTCGATCTTGTTACTGACTTAGGCCTACATGATTATAATACAAGAAATAGCTGATTCAACAGAAAGAGTAGGTAGTATTGGAAATTCGTTTTATTACAATGCCACAAAACAATATAAAGGAAATAGAAACTTTGCTCATTTAAAGAGGAAATTAAAGGAATACCTAACACTTAAGAGCTTGCGAATGATTATGATTGAAAATGTTATTCTTTAGCCGGTGCATACCTTTTCATTTTGTATATACTTATGTTTTTGTACGTTATAGAAATTCTACATATTCATCATTATTTTCCTCTTCTTCCTCCTCCTCCTCTTTTTCTTCTTGTACTTATTATCATTTTTATCATCAGTTTAATGTTTTTATTATTATTATCATCATTATTATCTTTAATAAGTTTGTTTTAATTTATTTATTCTGTCTATAAATATTACTATTTTAAAGGTATAGACCAGTTCTGGTCATGCGATTGCATTGTGAAAGAAACGTTGTGGAATCGATCAGAAAAGGTTGATCATCTAGCATTATAAGTATTGGTGTGTACTGCAAGGTTCTGGAATCATCAAAATGAAAATAAATTTGGCCCAGTCTTGGTAAAGTACTGAACACAGAAAGATATACATATGGGACGTACTACGCGATATCTATCCAGTCCGGATAAATATAATAATTTACCAAATATATCAACTAGTAGGCGGTTTCCCGGCAAAATTTGGATCATCACGTGTTAGTCAAAATATATTCTTTCACAAGTCATGATTGGTGATAAGAGCTTCCATTTCATGTTTTGACAGGGAATTTGCGTTTCCAAAATGGTCTATACCTGTACGTGTCTGTCGGGGACCCCACTGGAAATAAGCTCAAACTTTTTTTGATTGGCTTGTCTGATTTTTCTGCTTTCCTTGAAAGTAAATTATTTTTCGAGTGGACTTTGTCCTTTAACAACCATCATCATAAAATCTGTAAGTTTCATTGTCATATTATGCGTTACGGTCTGAAATACGAAACTAGATAAAATCCGAGAGTTATCCTGATGTTGAGGGCGCTTGTCAGATATGATGGTATATCATGATGGAGTGACTATCCAAGATAGGACATTCTTTCACTGAATACACAACCAATACAAATAATAATTTATAAAAAAACGGTGCTTATAAAGCGCGTTCCACCGAAGTCTCGAAGCGCTATAATAAACAAAATAAACAAAATACAGTGATAAACATTTACATAATTATTAAACAAAACAAAAAATTACAAATAAACTACAAATCACTATACATATGAAATATAAATCACTGTGAACAGTTATCAAAAGCAATTTTAAGTTTTGATTTGATTGACAGTCTGACATTTTTTGACATTCAAAGGCAGTTCGTTCAAAGTTCAGCAGAAGCTTTGCAAAAAAAGCGATGACCATTAAAAAAAAAGAGTTGACCCCGAAGTAGACAAGAGGTTTAATTGTGAAGATGACCGTCGCGTGAGGGTTTTTATTCCTGGATTACTTCTTGATAAATAAATATGCTTTCCTTTGTAAACATGTATTTACAATGAATTACATTCATATCATTTTAGGATGATTTTATCAAATATTTACCCTATATGAATATATTACTTAACTTTGAAATCGACGGGAAATGTGCAAGTGCACAATATTATTCATTATAATATAGGGCCAATGAACTATGCACATCGTGAAATAATGATAGGCCTAATTGTCCTGATGGTAAAGCACGATGCGTAAAGTTAATAATATAATACTAGTTTAGCAGTTAGCAGCTTACCATGATGGGAAAAAAGGAGTGGCATATTATTTTTATCCACTTATTTCCTCTTTACGCGCATCTCTGCTTCAGGCTAGAATGATCGAAATGTTGGCAGTGTTTTTAAAACATCATATCGAAAATAGTTTTGTTAAGTTTGCGGATATGCCGAATATGTAATGTAAGCGATGGGTATTCGTAATGGGACAATCGTGATGACTATAATATAGAAGAAAACAATGGGTTTTTAAAATGAAGATTTATATGAATTTAACATTATGCAGAGGTCTGCTTTAATTGGAAAATTGATGCTGAGGAAAAAACATAATACATAGGCGGAACAAACTGATTTCATTTGTTCGCACATCCGTGACAGCGCATCATTATTCTATCAGTTTATTTTTGGAATGGTTTTCATAACCACTTATTTATGCTATAGAATAACTTATGCACGGTGCCTTAATCAACAAAGCTACCGTTTTTATTGAGACATATATGACAGCCGTAACGTTGCAATAGGAATTAGTTTCTTCTTAGTATTTTATTCAGTAATATATATTGTAAGATTAATTTTATTCCCTCTGATGTGGTGCCCTTGAATACATTTTCTGACTGTTTTTTTATAAGACGAAAAAAGGACTTTGGAATATTTGTTTTAACCCTATAAGGCCAAGTAAAAAAAAAAACATGTTTAGCGTCTTGTTTTTTTGAAAAATAGGAAGGAGGAGGCCCTTTTTTTTTTTTTTTTTTAAATGGCCGCTCAAAATGGCCGCTTGGTACATTTTCCCTAACAGTCGGGTTATTTTTCAAGATGGCCGCCGAAATTTTTTTTTTTTTAAATCAGAAATAGATTCATTTTAGCAGTGTTTTTCATGTTTTTTTTCTTTAAAAAAAAAATCTAAAAAAAATCTTTAAAAAAATCCAAAAAATAAATAAATAGGAGGCGGCCCCCAAAAAGAAAGCGGGCGGGACGCTTAACATGTATATTTTTTTTAATGGCCTAATAAACACAATTTTCCAGTGACAATATTTTAAAAGCAATCGGTTTTCCAGAACTCCATACTTCCTTGAGACAATAATTTGTTCTGAATATCTAATTAGACCTCATGCATGGTAGTTCATAACAAAATATTAAAAGGCATTGTGGTTACGTCATTTCTATTTGTGAAGGACACCCAAAATACCAGCTGTTTAATCCTTCATCCGGGATCAAATTATATTAATAGTTCGCTAATAATTTAATGAGGCTATAATTTCAGCAGCCTCCTGAAAGCACTCATCTTCGGTGAATATTCTCGCACGGGTGTATTACTTTTGAGTAGTGAGATGGTATTGGCCACCTGTCTGTGCGTAGGTTGAGGAGATCTTAATTTGGATTCGGTCGTACTCAGTTGTCAAGCGTGCTTGATGCTTATAGGATTGAATTGCGCTTGTGGCGTAGGCAGAGATGTGGGATTTTAACCCACTCTCCACGACACCTTGGTTCCATATTAGTCTTGGTTCCTAGAACATTACTGGGAAAATACCAACAAAAATATTTCTTCGATATAAAATTATGTTGATGGAAACCAGGAAGAGCAGATGATGATAATATCATACTAATTGCTACATTTAATATTGCACACGTATATTATATCCATCAAAGATATGCCCAAAGCGCCCACAGAGTATCGTATTAAGGCCCTTAAAGCAAATCATCTCCGTCAGTGAACAATTTTGTTACCAGATCACCACCTTGTTCATCATGGGAGGCTAGTTTTCATCAAGCTGGAATGAAGGTAGCCCATTCAAAGTGCATCTATGTGTGGAATGGCCAATTTGATAAGTGTATAGATCACTTTTTACACATAAAACCTCTGAGTACTCAGTAGAACAGTTGCGCTCTATAAATGGCACAACTGGGCAGACATTTCAATCCGTACCATTTACCCACGTATTCATTTATCTTATGACATTTATTGTTTTGATAAAGGAACATTCTATTTAAATCACCATCATAAAGGACATCGTTTTTGTGTGTGTGTCATGTCCAAATAATACTGTCCGATAACATTCGAAAAAACAAGTTTGTTATAATAGTCACTTCCCCCCCCCCAAAAAAAAAAAAGAAGAAAGAAAGACATAAACAAAAAATCGGGGAGGGGGGGATGGGATTGGATATGAAAAAAAAGAATGTATCATTTCTTGTAATGCTTTAGATGTAAAATGAAGAAGAAGAAAACAAAATCAGTAATTTTGCTTGCCCAAGTTTATCTTTATTGAACAGTTGCGCTCTAAGAGCACGACTGAACAGACTTATACATTCATCCCATGTACCCACGTTTTCATTTATCGATTACATTTATTTATAATTTGTTGTTTGTGTACAATCACGGAACGTAAAAGACACCGTTTTATGTGTCTAGTCTACGACTGGAATACTGTCAAACGGCCATCGGAATTTCATTTTGCTTGTTATAATGGCCGGTCACTTGTAGCAAAAACTGACGCATATATATTTTCGGCGGGAGAGGGGGCCTGGAAAAAGGGCTCTGGGAATGGGGGGGGGGGGGTGTTATGATATGAAAAGTGAATGTATCATTTCTTGTAATGCTAGCTGTTTAAATGAAAATTGTTCAAATTCATGATTTTTGTTTGTCCAATTTTACCTTCATTTGCCATATCATCATATGATTATTATATTTTATCATCCAAATATGATTTGGACCCTCGGTAGAACAGTTTCGCTGTGATGGTACATCTGGGCAGACATACACATCTGTACCATTTAGTATTTAACCACATTAATTGTTCATTTATGTTATTACATTTATTTATATGTTATTTATTGTATTTATAACGGAACATTATATTTAAAGCGTCATCGTAATTTAGGACACCATTTTATGTGCGTGTTTCGTTAACGAATACTGTCAAACGGCCATCGGATTTTTTTATTTGTTATTATAATGGTCTCTTTTAGCAAAAATTAGAGGACAATTTTTTTTTTTTTTTTTTGGGGGGGGGGGGTCAAAAAAAAAAAAATCGCAACGACTCAGCCAACCGCTGAATAAGCGGGGTGGGGGGTAAGAGGACATATTTTTAATCAAAAAAGGGGGGGGGGGAGTTTCCCAAACAACATACACAAAACATACACATTAAAAAAACTTAAGGGGGGGGGGTATCCGTACCCCCCCCCCCCCCCCCCCCCTGCGTACGCGCCTGTATTCGAATCATTATCATAAAGGACGCCGTTTTATTATGTCTATTCTACGAATACTCTCAAACGGCCATCGGAATTGTTTTGGTTGTTATAATGGTCACAGTTTTGGCAAAACATTAGACACATATATTTCGACATTCTGTATTAGTCAACAAACCTTCACATAATTCTTTCTCTTTCTCAGTTAACCTGTTTACCGCGGTACATTAAAAATACTTTTTAACCTCATCTGTTGGTACATTTTTACTAGTAAATAATTTTTCATAAAATAAAACAACCTCATGTAGAACACCAAATCGTTTCGTTACAATCTTTTTACCTTTTCGAAGTCTGGTAATGGTTTTCTTTTCAGCATTTTTCTTTTCTAAGCTCATAAAATATTTGGTGTTCTTTTCCCCTTTTTCTATAACCATTTGACTCGAGATCTGATAATTGCTCCTCTACACACTCTTTTATATAAGTTATCCAGCTTACATTTGATTCTTACAAAATCCGTTTTAGTCTCATCAGAAATTTCATTTGGGTTATCCAGTTCTTTACTAAGGTTGGTAAATATTTGTTCCAACTTTCTTTTCACTTCGATTGTTTTACTTTTCTTTCCTGCACAATACATTTGTGTAAATTCACGACACCTAATTTTTGTGAGTTCCCATCTTTCACTGAAACTGACATTCATTCTTACTATCTTTTCGATCATCATCATCAACTTCAGGTGGCGCTGTAAAGCGCTGCTGTGGCCTTCACGAGAGCACGCCATGCAACTCTTTCACCTGTCATTTGTGTTGCGCCTTTCATTCCTTGTCCAGACACTTTCTTGATATCATCCGTCCAAGATATTGGTGGACGACCTCTACCCCGTTTTCCTTCGACTGCAGCTCCTTGCAGTATTTGCTTCTCAACACCTTCATATCTCCTAACAATGTGCCCAAAATAGTTAAGTTTTCTTTCCATGATTCCCCTTCTGATGGTCAAGTCTGTTCCAATCTTTTCCAGGACCCACACATTTGTCTTTTTATCTTTCCATGACCCCTGCAACAGCCTACTGTAGCACCACATTTCAAAGGCATCAACTCTCTTTCTGTCATTCTTTGTCATGGCCCAGGACTCACTTCCGTAAGTCGCAATAGAGAAAGAAGTTGCTTGAAGCAGACGAACCTTTAGACTAAGAGATAGGCCTCGGCTCTTCCAGATGTGAGATATATTCTGTACTCTTGATCTCGCCATTGCCATCCTTCTACTTATCTCTATGGTGCTCTCTCCTTTGTAAGTGATGATTGAACCCAAGTCTCCAAACCGATTTACTACTTCAAGCTTATTTCCAGCTACGGTGAAGTCGGTGTTATTATCATCTCTATCGACAACCATTATTTATGTCTTTTGGGTGTTTAGAAGAAGGTCTTTCTCTTCACTTGCCTGTTTGATGCGATTCAACAAATCAATCAGCTCTTCTCTGCTGCTGCAAACGAGAGTAGTGTCGTCAGCATACCTTAGGTTTGTGATCTTTTTACCTCCAAACTTAACTCCCCCATTGAATCCTTCCAGAGCATTTCTCATAATGTCCTCAGAATAAATATTAGAAAAGGTTAGGAGACAGTATGCAGCCTCGACGTACTCCCCTAATAATAATATGGCAATGGTATAAAAACAGCTCTACATGTAGAGCTGTCCTTAGGCCACTCCCTACTATTCCAGATATTGCAACAGAGACGCCACATCAGGTCAGTACCTTCTTCACCTGTAGCCTTCCACATCTCGGAAGTCAAGTTGTCAAAGCCAGGGGATTTGCCATCCTTCAGTTGTTTCATTGCAAGCTCCACTTCTGATCTTAATGGAGGGGGCTCCATTTCACCACTTTCCTCCCACTGAGTGTCAACTAGTTCCTTTGCAGCAAACAGCTTGGTTCTATACTGTACCCATCTTTCCTTGATGTCTTCATTCTCCGTCAGTGTTTTACCATTGTCATCATTAATTACATCCAGTCTTGGGATTTTTTTCTTTGTGATTTCTTTCACAATTGCAAATGCTGCCTTTGAGTTGTTCTTGTGACGCTCTAGGTCTTCACACTTCCCCTCGATGTAATTCCTTTTGTCCTCCTTCACACTACTTGTAACTGCCTTATTGAGTCTTGACCATTCTCCTCTATTGTGTTTTGCTTTTACCCTCTTCCTGTCATCAGCAATGTCGAAAGTCTAATTTGAGATCCATGGTTGTTTCCGCTTCCTTTTCTTTGGGATGTGGTTCTTTGCTGCATTTTCAACTGTTTCTTTCATGTCTTCCCACAGCTCACTTGGTGTTTGCTCTGCTTCATCGTTTCTCAACAGCAGCTCAAACTTGTTCTGCACTTCCACTGAGAATTGAGAAGGGATATTTTCAACATCATACCTTGTGGGAGCTGAATCACATTTCTTAGCTTTCAGTCTTAGTCTCAGTTTAGCCACACTCAGCTGATGATCGCTGCCACAGTCAGCACTTGTCTTGTCTTGACGTTCTGTAGTGAAGTCCGCCACCTATTCTTGACCATGATGTAGTTCTATCTGGTTTCTGGCTCTGTCTCCCGGACTCATCTACGTCCACAGTCTTCTGAGATGATGCTCAAACCATGTGTTACCAATGATGAAGCTGTTCGCTACCCAAAATTCTTCCGGTCGATCACCTCTTTCATTTCTGATGCCAAGACCCTAATTGCCAATGTACTCAGATTTTTCCCTCGTTTTACCAATCTTGGCATTCCAGTCACCCACTATTATGAGGAAATCTTTCCTAGGAATATGCTGTCTACGACATGTTGTACCATCTCATAGAAATCAGTGATTTCTTTCTCCGGTGCATCTGCTGTTGGTGCATATATCTGAATTATGGAGATCATAGGATGCCCTTGTAATCTCATAGTCATAATTCTCTCGTTGATCGGGTTGTATCCCAAGACACATTTAGCTGTAGCCTTCTCTATGATGAATCCTACACCCCCTCGCTTCCTTCCACTTTCTTTCCCCGAAAAGATGATTGTGTTTCCTTTGTCTGATGTAAATCTGCCTTGTCCAAGCCACCATGATTCAGATATTCCCAAAACTTTAATATCGTTTAAATCCATCTCCTTCTCCACCATTTCGACCTTCCCATCAGACATACCACGCACGTTCCACGTGGCTAAATTGATTGGTTTCCTTAGATGGGTGCTGTTCCTTTCCATCATGGGACCTTCAAGAAAAGAACTTCCTACAAGAGGCTTTGATCCTGATCCGTCATCACCCGCAAGCGTGCTACGAGCAGTACCTCTCTCTCCCGCAGCAGCTCTTGACGTATCTTCCGGCCTGCGGGTTCCACCTTCCGATACCCACTTGATTTGTTGATTTTGTACTCTCATGATGACAAACGCGACCAATTAATAATGGTGGGCGGCCAGATCCTTCCATCGCAGTACAGAAGCCAGAAGCATTAATGCCGACCTGCCCTCTGCTCCCCCGAAGCCACCGTTGTCCAAGACTTAGATCCTCCGCCAACTACAGGTACTGCATCGCTATACTGGCCGGTGCAGGACGGGGTATATGAGAGTTTTTCAAGAGCTAACAGCGTCACCTATTAGCTCCTCTCCTCTGTTAAGAACACCGGGATCAGACTAGCACCCCGCTGGAACCCAGCCAGTATTTCTACGGTCTTGGGGTCTTTTCGATAATATGTCTTATTTGCTTTTAATAATTATCATCCTTAAGAATGTGTGCGTTTAATTTCCAACATCCTGGACCCTTATCTATCTTACCTGTTAACAACTTTAAAAAGATAGTTATTATGGCAGGCGCGGATCCAGGATTTTCCAATAGGGGGGGCCGGAAATTTGAAAATTGCGCAGACCGTTTTTCCAAGGTCATATTAGAAGCACCATACCGGTACAATTTTTGACATTATCATCGGGGGGGGGGGGGGGGGCTATAGCCTCTAGCCCGCGGAAGATTTGACCTTTCATTAATTATTAGAGAAAGAAGACGATTTTTTTGTACCATTCTCGACTCGTATTCCTTGTCTGAATTCAGTTTTCCCCCTCCCGCGCAAAGCGCGGAAGCTTTGACCTTATATAGTTTAATGAAATTATTAGAGAAAGAAGATGATTCGTTGTACCGTTCTCGACTCTTAATCCTTACTTGAATTAAGTTTTCCCCCTCCCGCGCAAAGCGCGGAAGCTTTGGCGTTTCATTAAATTATTATACAAAGAAGACGATTCGTTGTAACTTACTCGACTCTTAATCCTTGTTTGAATGCAGTTCCCCCCCCCCCCTCTCACGCGAAGCGTGGGAACTTTGACCTTTCATTACATTATTAGAGAAAGAAGACGATTCGTTGTACCATTCTGGACTCTTAATCCTTGTCTAAATTCAGTTTCCTCCCGCCCGCGTGAAGCGCGGAAGCTTTGCCCTTTAATTAATAATAAGAGAAAAAAAAATTGTTGTTCCATTCTCGACTCTTATTACTTGACTGAATTCAGCCCCCCTCCCCCCCCCCCCCCCTCCAGCGCGAAGCACCGAAGCTTTGGCCTTTTATAGTTTAATGAAATTATTAGAGAAAAAAGATGATTGGTTGTTCCATTCTCGACTCTTAATCCTTGTCTGAATTCAATTCCCCTCTCCTGCGCTTTGCGCGGAAGCATAACGTTTCATTAAATTATTAGAGAAAGAAGATGATTCGTTGTACCGTCATCAAATCTTTATCCTTGTCTGAATTGAGTTCCCCCCCCCCTCCCGCGCGAAGCGCGGAAGCTTTGACGTTTCATTAAATTATTAGAGAAAGAAGACGATTCGTTGTATCATTCTCGACTCTTTTTCCTTGTCTGAATTGAGTTCCCCCCTCCTCCTGCGCGAAGCGCGGAAGCTTTGACGTTTCATTAAATTATTAGAGAAAGAAGACGATTCGTCGTACCATTCTCGACTCTTAATCCTTGTCTGAATTCAGTTTCCTCCCGCCCGCGTGAAGCGCGGAAGCTTTGCCCTTTAATTAATAATTAGAGAAAAAAGATTTGTTGTACTATTCTCGACTCTTATTACTTGACTGAATTCAGCCCCCCCCTCCCGCGCGAAGCACCGAAGCTTTAGCCTTTTATAGTTTAATGAAATTATTAGAGAAAAAAGATGATTGGTTGTTCCATTCTCGACAATTCCCCCCTCTGCGCTTTGCGCGGAAGCTTAACGTTTCATTAAATTATTAGAGAAAGAAGATGATTCGTTGTACCGTCATCGAATCTTTATCCTTGTCTGAATTGAGTTCCCCCCCCCCTCCCGCACGAAGCGCGGAAGCTTTGACGTTTCATTAAATTATTAGAGAAAGAAGACGATTCGTTTTACCATTCTCGACTCTTAGTCCTTGTTTGAATTCAGTTTTCCCCCCACCCCGCGCGAAGCGCGGCAACGTTGACGTTTCATTAAATTATTAGAGAAAAAAGATGATTGGTTGTTCCATTCTCGACAATTCCCCCCTCTGCGCTTTGCGCGGAAGCTTAACGTTTCATTAAATTATTAGAGAAAGAAGATGATTCATTGTACCGTCATCGAATCTTTATGCTTGTCTGAATTGAGTTCCCCCCCCCCTCCCGCGCGAAGCGCGGAAGCTTTGACGTTTCATTAAATTATTAGAAAACGAAGATGATTCGTTGTACCATTCTCGACTCTTTTTCCTTGTCTGAATTGAGTTCCCCCCCCCCACTCCCGCGCGAAGCGCGGAAGCTTTGACGTTTCATTAAATTATTAGAGAAAGTAGACGATTCGTTGTACCATTCTCGACTCTTAATCCTTCTTTGAATTCAGTTTCTCCCCTCCCGCGCGAAGCGCGGAAACGTTGACGTTTCATTAAATTATTAGAGAAAAAAGACGATTCGTTGTACCATTCTCGACTCTTAGTCCTTGTTTGAATTCAGTTTCACCCCTCCCGCGCGAAGCGCGGTAACGTTGACGTTTCATTAAATTATTAGAGAAAGAAGATGATTCGTTGTACCGTCATCAAATCTTTATCCTTGTCTGAATTGAGTTCCCCCCCCTCCCGCGCGAAGCGCGGAAGCTTTGACGTTTCATTAAATTATTAGAGAAAGAAGACGATTCGTTGTACCGTTCTCGACTTGTCAGAATTTTTAAAAATGTTTCTTTGTCTGCTCCTTTTTCGTTCTATGTCCTCTTACTGCCCCTACAGCCCCTGGCTACGCGCCTGCTTTAAAGAGAAAATGAAACAATCATGATTGTGATAGCACACAATTAGAATAGTAGAAATGAAAGGGAAAAAGATCTATACACCAACCATGGATAAATCACGGCCGGGAGCGTCATAGTTTTGTGTTATCGGGCGAGGGCCGGGGCGTAGCGACCAAGCGAGATTTTGCAATGTCGAATGCTGAAATTATGCATTTTAGAAAATCCCTAAGCCTAATATGTACGTTCTTTCCGCTATATTTCTTGCTAGCTATATTTCTAAATTTCATGGGGGACGTGTCCCCCTATCGGGCTCAGGATTGCCGCCCCTGTCCATGATTACTACCAACATGAGTTCAAATACAAGCACAAGCAAGTTGGTATGAGCTGAATCCAAATGAATGGCAAAATAAGAGTTGTGAAGCGGCCCTATCGTTAATTAAAAATTTGACTGTTGAGTATATAACTTCTATTTAAAAGACATCCAAAATATTGTGCCCTTTTCAAATTTCTCACTAAAAAGCGATGACCGCAGGGGCTGTTCTTAACGTTTAAGTTTGAATCCGCGGCTCGAGATTTTATGCGGCCGGCCGGCCCGGCCCCGGCCCCCCTCTATTCAATAACGTTTGCCAAGCCTTCTGGAATGACCCCAAATCTCCCGATTACAGTTTTTCCTTATTCGTCGGTCCTGTCACTTAGCGCCATTTCCTTGTCTTTCCCCTTTTCTCACCCGACTTTTCTTCCCCCCCCCCCATCCACTCAGTGTTATCTAGGGTACGCACATGTATGTTCCCTCTCTTTGGAAGCACCCATCTATCTCCGGTGTGTAAAGTCAGTACGGGCCGGATTTGTGTGTATCACGGGCCGGACTTTGTTGAGTGAAAAGTAACTCTTTATCGAAAATGTTGGAAACATAAATTCGGTCCCTCCGACCCGGAGTGGGAGGGACGGGGGGGGGGGGGGGGGGGGGGGGGGCTTTCTTCTTTATCTTTTCTCTTCTCTTTTCTTTTCTCTTCTTTTTTCCTTTCTCTTTTCCTTTCTTTTCTCTTCTCCTTTTTTTTCTCCTCTTCTCCTTTCTTTTTTCTCTTCTTTTCTTCCTTTTTTTTTCTTCCTTCTTTTTGCGCCGCCAATAGGGGGGGCCGCGGCCGTTTCGGCCCCCCCCTGGATCCGCCACTGATTATGGTCACATCAGACTGCAGGACGTATATCACTTGTAATTACCTTAGGTTTAAGACTATCAATTACTAACCAATAATCGGGTCGTGATGCCACATCCATAAATAGATTTCTTCATGTGAATTGTTGTTTTGGGGGGTTTTGATTTCTCCATATATCACATAAATGTAAACGCTTAATGAGATCCTTTAAATTTCGTGGTGTTTTATGATAGGAATTCTGGTTTCCTTTTGCGTCTTTTCTCGGACAGAGGATAGAATTCAAATCACCACCAAGCAACAAATCATGATGTGGAAGTCTATTTGACTGTATCCAGGGGCGTAAATCCGTACCGAGGAGTGGGGGGGATGATCGGCGATAGCCACACATACTACACGCCAGGCGCGTACGCAGGATTTTAACATTTATAAATCGGGCCGAAAATTTCGCAACGTCTCAGCCGACCGCTGAATAAGCGGGGGGGGGGGGGGGGGGGGGGGGGGGGGGGGTAAGAGGACACTTTTTTTTTTTTGGGGGGGGGGTCTCCAAAAAATCGCAACGACTCAGCCGACCGCTGAATAAGCATTTTTTTTCAGGGGGGGATGCAGGGGGGGATGATATTAGGGGGGATGTTTGTACAGGCCATCCCCCCCTACTTCAAGCCAGGGAGGGATGCAGCCCCCCCACCCCCCCGGGATTTACGCCCCTGGTTGGGATCCAGTATGGGAGGTGATTTCAGTGCATCTTGTTGTCCTGGGTCGTTACGTATGTCAGGCATCTGTGCACCATCTCGTGTGTTTGGTATTCCTTCGTTAGATTGCTGCGTGCATTCGAATCCTTTGTGACCGGGCTACGAGCATTTCCTACATACCACCGTCTTCGTGCACGTAGAAGCATGATACCCATGTGACAAGCATTTCGAGCATAGGATTGGGATTTGTCTTGTCCCTCATTGTAGACACGGGCTTTGAAGGATCCCATATTCATCACTCGTGGGAGGGGTATTTGGCGTGGGTAAGATGAACAGCATTCTGTCACCCGTGTAACACTCCGTCAAGAGGTCATTAACCTATAGCTTCATTTTTTTGCACTTTGCTAATGATTTTCCTCTTTTGTTTTCAATTTCATTTACGATCACTTCATCTTTCACCGACAAAGGGATATCTTTCACGAAATACTTTCAATGATGTATTTTAGTCATGATGGTTCAGAAATGGATCAAGTCGTAGATTGGCTCCGATATCCCTCTAAAGCTAAGGCCTGATGTAATGAGGGCAATTCTGGCTACCCTATCATCAAAATATAGCCTCCATGCATAGGCCTCCTATCCTCTGCATTTGTATTTTAGTCATGATGGTTCAGAAATGGATCAAGTCGTAGATTGGCGCCGATATCCCTCTAAAGCTAAGGCCTGATGTAATGAGGGCAATTCTGGCTACCCTATCATCAAAATATAGCCTCCACAGGCCTCCTATCCTCTGCAGGCCTTTCAGGTCTTTTGTAGAGCCTAGCTGTTTGGATAGCGCGTTGTATAACTCTTCGTGTACGAGTGGTTTTCCCTCCATCGGTACATCCCTGTTTTTAAGAAAAACGGATCGTTTTCTTTGATAATGATAACCATTTTTAGTATATAGTAACAGCAGCTTGGCCACCCTGTTTTCAGTAAAGTTGGGCACAATACAGCGAATGCTCCGTTGGGCAAGAACAGAAAAAATATTATACTTCATAATTATAATGTAATAATTATATTGGATAGTTTTTATAGCTCACATAATCTAACACGCAAGGTGCTCAAGGTGCTCCAATATTACCCTGGCTCTGGAATGCTACCGTTTTAGGTGCTCACAGCATTTCAGGAAATCTGTTCAATCGGTACCCATCTATTACATGGGTGAGGAATGTCAAATATTGGTGAGCATCTCACCCAAACGACACTATTGCCGTGGCGGGATTCGAACCGCGAACCATGTGATCCACAGTCCGACGACGTATCGACTCAACCACGAGACCTCTACATGTCGTGTCTTACTGAAACCAAGTAGGCCCAAACACTGTATAATGCTATAGAAAGCTCTGAATAACTTGATGGGGAGTCCTCAGTCTGCATACCCAACATATCGATGTAAATTTGCCATGGAGTCTCTTTTTCGATTTCCTTAACGCTAGACTGATATTATTTCTTATATTCTGAAGAATGAGTGTTTACAAAAAAAATGTTATTGACATTTTAGCAAGAACAACATCAACATTTTTACTTTCTAAAATTGCAAAACAGAATTGTTCACATATTTGGACAGTCATTCATTTTACACGTAGTTCAGAATGTATGATAATTATATGACATATAGAATTTAGATGCTTATGAATAAAAAAATGGTGAAATTATAATTTTCTCTATATATATATATTTTTTTTTTGCAATAACAATGAATAATGTGTTTGTTGCGCGTTTTGTTTAATCAGAATTGTGAATAGGTGTGTGTGTGCAGATGAGGGCGCTACGCAAAAATATACACTCTCGCATAATTGAAATAACACAGCATGTCATTTTTGTAATTTGCATTCTTTTCTTTTTTCGTGAAAGGTGAATGGAATAATTCGTATTAAGGCACTTAACAAAAATGTATGCATTTAATTCGGTTTCGGAAATGGCTTACAGAAATTTCATTTGCTGAATGTAAGCCTCATCTTATCCGTACTTTCGATTTGTTTTTCTTAATATTTTTTCTCTGTCAATTGACAAAAAGTTTGAAATCAAACGTTCTCGACTCCTTTATTTTGTTAGAAATAAAAAGAAATTCAATGTAAAAGTTAACACAGTTCGAATACGTAAACAATGTAAACTTTTCTTTAGAAAATGCTTAACAGACACATTCAATTCACATTACACTAAATCAAATGTTCTCCACTCATGCACTATCATAAGAAAAATAAAGTACAAGTTATCACAGTTAAAATACGTAAAAAACATTTACAATTTAATTCAGGAAATGCTTAACAGCTACATATACAATTAGCCTTACATTAAATCAAATGATCTCGACTCTTGCATTTTTTTTTAAATATAAAGAAAACGAACGTACAAGTTAACACAGTGCCAATACGTAAAAACATATTCAATGTTATTAAGGAAATGCTTAGCATACACGTACAAGTTACATAACACTATCCTTTATTTATAAAAATTTAACACATTTTCAGGAATTCGTTATTTAATTCCCATTTTATTTTTGTCCATTTGTTCAATTTTCTAAATACAATACATGAATAAAAAAGAATATGTAAACGTAAGTTATAATAGAAATAAGCAAACAATAATTATTTCATGTCATACTGTATAATATAAACATATTATAACGAACGTAATATTTGTATAATGTAGTTTAATGAATACAAAGTATTACCCTTACTCTTTTATCTCTTCTTCTTTTTCTTCTTTGAGGTCGTGAGAGCCTAATAACCTCCAGATTCTACATGGCATTTATCTATTTATTTTAATTTCCAGGTACACAGCAACAACAAAACGATAACATACATAACCTATGAAAGAATACAAAATTGATGATTATAATAACGATAACAATACAAACAAAACACAACAACCAATGCCTGGGGATTGCCTCAAAGAAATATTAATTTCTCAAGGCCTCCCCTCATAGGTTGCTGTTACTACAAAAATCTACTCCCACCACCGACAAAATACAAAAATATTTGTTTATACATACAGAAATGTACCAGAATAAAGAAAAGAATGTGGTAGGGATCCAATTGCTCAAACTATACTGTAGGAGGCATATCGACAGGATGACAGTGTAAGACATTAACGAATGGCCTAGCTGACAAAAGTATGAATAAAGTAGTCAGCTAATGAACGGAAGAATTTCCCAAACATACAAGAAATGTGTTTAAAGGGAAAGAACACCCTGATATGTAGTTGGTTTGTATAGAGAGGGAATATTTAGTTTAAAATGGAGCAAATTCCGATTAAGACAAATTAAAAAGTTATACAATTTTAAAATTTCGATAATAATAACAATAACTAGAAATTTAATTCGTCATGGGGACGAATTAGGTGGTCTGTCTTCTCTTCTTATGATAGATTTGAGAATGGGAGGAGTTATATAGACATGTAAACAATGATGATCATGATGATGATGATCATGATGAACATGATGGTCATGATAGTAATGGTGATATTGATGATGATAATGATAATGTTAGATGATGATAATAACGATAATGTTAATGATGTTGATGATGTTGATCATGATCATGATGATGATGATGTTGATGATGATCATCATCAGACCATGATGATGATGATTATGATGATGATGATGATGATCATGATGATCATGATCATGAGCATGATTCCTGACATCTGATTGAAAAAACGAGGAGACATTTAGATAGCACATAGTCTCATGCAGCTACAACATACTCAAAAATAAAAAAAAACCAAGCAGAAACTATATAGAGAAAGGGAGAAGTTATATAGACATGTAAACAATGATGATCATGATTATATTGCTCGCGAAAGACGGGAATGTAGAATCCAGTTTTGAGAAAAAGTCATGTCCCATAGAGAATATATGCAAAATGTGAAAAATTGACATGCCTCCTTTAATCGCAATAATACGCCATGATGCTTTGTCAAAATGAAAAATTGTGGTGACTACATTTGTAGAGAATTGTCTTAGCTAGAACATATCAACATTTGGAAGAAAATCGATCAATATTTACAGAGAAACAATAAATTTTTTAAAAAATATGCTGACGTCATAATATGCAAATTAAAATTTTGAGTTCAGAGGCCATTATGATGACGTCATGAGTTCATTGAGGGTCAAATGAGACATGAAATTATATCTACAATTCATACTCTATCCAAATATGAAAATAAAATAGGCATGTTTTTGCCCATAATTATGGTATTTATTACAAGAGCTCGCACGCACGGACATGTATCTTAAACGGACGCTCATTCCGTTATTAATGGTCGGAAAAAGGTGAATAAGGTATCAAAATGCTTGGAAAAAATTTGCCAAATATGATGACAGAGAAAATTTGGCGATTCTATGCTGCAAAATATCAGTACGCGCAAAAATGCGCGCATGCGCGTTTTTTTTTTGCGAAATGCTTAAAATGACGTGATTCGTAATCTCGTTTAATAGTTAAGTGATTTTGAGCAATTTTAAATTTTGACGCGCTCGTTTGCGCGTGTCATGACCTTTGTTTGACCTTTGATGACATGACCTGTTGACCCTTGACCTGAAGTATATGTGATATGAATATGAATGAACTTTGAAGACGCATCATAAAGATATGATGGATAATGTGATTTCACAAAATGGCGCCTGAATGACGTCACGATAATTTGATGACCTTGCAAATGTTTCTGTCACGTCTCATGACAATGACCTATAACTGTGCCAAAATTGAAAGAAATTAACACAACCGATCCTGAGTTATCCTAGGAACAAAAAAGGGGGAGAAATAAATAAAAAGAATAAATAAATAAATAAAGAAGAAAGAAAATTCTGACGAAAACAATAGGTGATCTGTCGTTAACAGACCATCTAATAATATTTAATTTTTATATAGCGCTTAATACAATTGTCTCTAAGTAAGCGCTTTACAAATATACTATTACCCCGGTCAAACACGAATTGCCAGCTCTGTGACGTATCTTGCGATGTCATCTCTCATTTTATCTGAACAAAGAAATCAGTCATTTTTATTTTACTCTCCAAGAAATATTTAGTTATACATGCGACTTAAATATAATTATTGCAAATATGTGTTTATACAACCCCTGTATAAAATAAATCTATTCCGTCATCAATAACTGAGGAAATGCAAGTTAATGAACTTTTTTGTAAAGAGCATATTGTAGAGAACCTCACAAGATACGCCACAGTTTCGCCAATCTGTGTTTCACTATTAAATGACTTCTGCAAAAATGAATATCATTCCTACTTTTACTCGGATATTGCTCAAACCTCACTTATTTATTTTGCTTAGGTTTGTACTTTTGCTGATACCAGCTTATTATCATTTTATTTTTCCTAAATAAACCTGAGTATTTAAAAAAAGAAATTATGGCGATTTCGCAATAAAACAAGAACATGTCAACTCTGTCAATTTGGCTTAGGGAGGTGCTGTAAGTAAAGAATATTTGACTACAAAACAGAGGGACAAATAAACCAGTCTGTCGTATATGTATTATGTAGGAGACAAATTAAAAAGAACTAGTCGCTCATGATTTGACGGAGACTTTGCACCTTTTAAAGAAATATCTAGTATAGTGTCTGTGCACAGGTTATAATGATTTAATGTGGTTCTTTTAACAAAGTAACCAAACATAATCGAGAATTGGATGAAAGAGTGAAAATAACATTATCTTTAGGTTTACTGGATTTCGAATTTCGAGTATTGACAGTACGACGCTTAAAACCAGTCATTCCAGAACATTTAATTACCATGCTCCTGTGATGGTGTGATATAACAAAACTTTTTTTCCCATCACATTCTTCTATTTTGCTCTTTTCTTCTAATTCTTTCTAGCTTGGGAAGAATCTGTCCCTCAGGTCCAACAGCCCAGCCGTCGTGAGGGCGTCCTTCAGCCTGTCCCGTTGCTTTATGACTGCTGTTCTGGCCCTCCAATCCTTCAGCATCTGACGGGTTCCTCTAGCCGTAAGGTGACCTTCCAACCTGTTGAGCCCGTGATACCGTGACTGTGACCCCTGTGTGACCTCCAGAGCTTGCATTAACATGTCAAGATGTTCATCAGTCTCGATTTCTTCGACGATATCGTAAAGAAGTTTGTCGTCCAACCTTATTGGGGTAGCTGGTAAAAGATAAATTGATTTTAAACGTTATAGATGAAACATATTTAAAAGCCCATCAAAGAACGATTAGTGGTTCCCACAAAAGTCATATACAATACGGGTCACGCTACTAAGGATATTTTAATATTTACAATGCTAACGATTATTATTTAAAAAACTCGACAAGCAAAAGTGACTGTTTTTTATTCTTCGTTTATCATTAAATAAGTTGAAAGACTGACCAGATGTCTAATAGAAAACGAAGACAATTTTGAAGTAAAGACACAACGAATAACGGGGACTTCATTGCAGCGTAATTTAGTGAAATGAAAGAGGGAGAAAGAGAAATGCTAATGCAATGTACGTTTCAATGTAAATTAACATCAATGATAATTTTCATGCAAGGAGACGAAGATACAAACCTGAGAATTTCGCTTTGAAGGCATGTCCCTCGTCACAATGAGGATGAAAGTTGAACTTGAAATGTACATCGTCATCGCCGGTCGCTTTCACCAAAAAAGTGACAATGTTTTGATCCAATCTACGGATGTCTTTTAATGATATGGTCTTCATGTGTGAGATAGAAACAAACACACACAATAAAGAAAACAAACATAGGAAAGACTTTCAAGAAATCAACAACAAATTATGTGAATAGCGTATTGCATTGCATGTAGAAATCACGTTCGGATTACTTTTGTAAATATAAATTCCAAAATTAAAAATGTTAATATAAAAATAATACCAAGGAGTAAGGGTTGAAAATCGGAAGTTTGTAGTAATGATGTGACATTTCTTCGTTCCTCTCACCCCCCCACCCCCCCCCCCCCCATCATCCTTGATAACATCACACGATTTCCCTGGATTTTAAACCATGCGTCCTTAAATGAGCCAGCGTATAAATTGTTCATGTACCTTTTCGTTCTCGGTGACATGACCATTGTCGACGTCGCATCTGATCTTGAGTTCACCTTTCTCACAGAGCACGAACATTTTCTTTGTCGGAGCCATCTTGCGATAATCGAGCTTTTCTTCTTCTGTTTCGATGAGCTAATTATATCGATTTTGTACAGCGAAGAAATAGAAATTTGCAAAAAGGACGAAAGAAGAAGCGTTGAATATTTGTGCCTTTCCATCATCGATTACATCAATTTATCCTGCATTTCCTTTTGGAATAGTTTCGCTTAATTTTGAAAAAGATACATCATTATATTGGTACCCCTTATAAATTTGATACTTTTGTAATGCTCGAATAGATGGACTGATTGAATAAGGGCCTTTGTTGAATACGTTTGGATGTAAGTTTAAATATGTCACAGTGTAAAGAAATAAAGATCGAGACGAATATGATTTTCACATATTTGAAAAAATACAATTCTTTTTAAGGGTACGAATAATTCAGTCTGTATAACCTTACATGTTGTATTAACAGGACATCTCTATATAAACCTTAACGGTACAATAACTGGACATTATACACAAATGCTATATTACCCTAACGCTAACCTAACCATAACCCTTACTCTACATTTAAAACAATATAAACAATTAAACTAATGACTAGTGACTTCTTTGGTCATATAGTATCATGTACATATTTAATATATCATTTAATTTTCATTTAATTTTCATTTTAAAATGTGTATTACCTAAATGTACGAACTATTACGTGTACGATTGTATTACCTGAATGTACGATCTATTACATGTAAGCTAAATAGGAATTGCGTATCATTATTGTTGTTTGTAACTAATTATTTTCACTTATCAGGCATAAATGCTCATTTCTATTCCGCCCTATCTCCATTTCCTTCTTTTCTAAGCGCATATGGACTTTCTTTGTGTTAGTGATATGCGCTATACAAATAACGTTCAAAATTATCATTATTATGAAACCTATTGTTTCTTTGGAGGCCTTTAAGTTTCCTCTGGCTGCAAACGTACGTAGAGGGCATTATTGTTCAATCGCTTATAGGATAAGCAACTGTCCATGTCTACTTTAATAAAGACTAAGTTTTTTCACTACAAATGTCCGTCTAATGACGAAAAGGGGGTTGTCACATTTTTGTAAATAACTTTTTTCGTCCAGCCTGAGCTTCTTGAAGTTAATGATAATAAACAGGATGTATATAGTGCTTAATTCGAGATACCGTCTCTAAGCGCTTTACAGATAGGCATAATTAAATAATTCGAATTACCATGTGACACGATTTTGTCATATACATTTATGTATATTTACACACATATATATGTATTTGTATATATGTGCATATAATATGCAAATAGTTCCATGGCAGTAATGTAGGTAATGGAAAAACGAGTGGGATATCTCTCCGTATAGGGGCACGGGGCGAAATTCATTTTCCATACCCATTCACAAATACAATATATCGATTATGATGATGATGATGATGATGATGGTGACAATGATAATGATAATGATAATAATAATAATTATAATACTGATGATAATTATGATAATATTATTCATGAAAACTACTAACTACTACTACTACTACTATATATTGGTGATGAAGATAATAGATTAGGAGCGAGAAAGGGAGAGGGAATAGAAGGCAACATTAAGTGGACAAAACAAGATTAATGGAAAAGAAATAATAATAAAGCAAACCCTTTCCACAACTGCAACAAAAATCATTTTTTTAAACGGGTTTTGATATTTTTGATTTGTCCTGAATTCATATTTTTCACAATATTATAAATGTTGGTAAATTACTCACATCTTCAAGGCCAGGAGTATCATTGTACAGACTTAGACGGCAGTATTGCGGTTGGAGGCGACTCATTGATTTTGGAAGGTAGGGCGTTGAGGCGACACGTTTCCCAATGAAGGAGTCGGAAATGACCATGAACAGTTCACAAATTGAGAAATGGTCAATGTAGACTTCAAGGTCATCCTTTCTTACTACGCACCTAGGTATTCCAGTTGATGACAGTTCTTTCCTTGTGACTGCAAAGGTGCGGAAGATGTAAATAGAGAAAGATACAGAAAGACATTAAAGAAGAGGGACATGGAGAAGAAAAAAACACCCATTATCTTTAAATCATCATTACAGAAAGAAAAACAAATATATATAATGATGATAAAAAATGGACCATGATGCAGTGTATCCCCGCTACGATTGCCAATATGTCACAGTGATTAACACAAGCAAGGACAGTGTGTTAATCTTTGTTTCAACAATAATGTTCTTTTTTGTGTCCACACTGTGTTTTATTGACTGTATACGCACTGTTTCATCATTGTCACTACCCCGTTTTCCAGTTTCACCAAACCGTTTTCTTATTGTTTTCAAACTTTGTTTTCACTCTCTTCACGATGGTTTTTGTTAATGTCTCCACAGTGTATTATAAGTGTGTCTCAGCGTTGTGTCTCCAGAGAGTGTTCCCATTGTTTCTACCCCGACTCTTTCTCCCTGCTGACCATAGTATTACAAGTCTTTCCCTTCCCTCTATGCTCCATAATTATGTGTATATTTTGTTCACAACGTTCCCACATTGTGTTTGCATATTGTCCAAACCTCTTAATTTGTCACACTTAATTCGCATTGGTTCCAAACCATGTGTTTTTATTGTTTTCATGCCTTAAGGCCCGGTCACACAGCCTTTCGCGTCTGTATCGCGGGTAAAATTTCGCGATTTTTTTTTGCCCGCGGTTGCCCGTGGTGGAAAATGTGCAAAATTGGCTTACCCGCGGTTTACCCGTGGTATGCCCGCGGAACAGACGCCGGCGACTGTTCCGCGTCCTTATCGCGGGTGAAGCGCGGCCTACCACGCTTACACGCGGTACACACGCTAATGCACGTGATAACAACGCGGTACAGACGCGGAACAAACGTGCTATGACCGTGCTCCACCCGCGATTACCCGCTAAAATTTCGCGTCCAATTCCGCGTGTAACCACGTCTTAACCGCGGCCGTAGCACGTCCTAGCACGTTCGTTCCGCGTCTGTACCGCGTCTTTACCGCGTGTGTACCACGTGTACCGCCCGCGATTACCCGCGGTCTAAATTTTTGGGCAGCCCAAAACTTTTTCGCGCGGCGAACCGCGTGTGAATTTCTTACCGCGTGTAACGACGGGTAAAGTACGGCTGTATCGCGTCTTTATCGCGACCTCAAAGCGTCCAACAGCGTCTGCTTCACGGGCAGAAATTTTTGGCCGTGATTCGGCCGCGATACGCCCGTGGAGGGCTGTGTGACCGGGCCTTAAGAGTTAAGGTATTACACTCACCTTTCGTATCGCCATTGGTAAAGTATAGGATGACTTTGGCCTTGGAGGGGTCTGTTAGCACCGCACAGTGAGGGATGACCAACTTTAATGGGCTCTCAAACTTGGTTCCCGAAGGTTCACACACTACACCAGGGGAGACAAGAGCTTCATTCTCTGCGAAAAGGACACCTGACGGCTGCGCTAGAACCTGAGTTAAATGGCAATAAATCAGGTGCATGAACTTACTATTTCTATTCAATCTTACACTCTTTTTTTAGTAGGCTTATCAAAATATGAAGTGTCTAAAATTATTAAAACATAATCAAACAAAAATAGATGATGGGTACTACAGGAACGAAAAATAGGAGCGAAAACAGACATCACTAAAGCTTTACGTCTTGCCCTCATCGGACTAAATCAAAAGAATGAACATAATTATTGTTGTTGTTAAAATTAAGAAGGTATTTTTCAATCGTTGAAATGATCTGCACCACAGACTATCCATAATAATTACAAGTCAAGATGGGTCCTTATATTTTTTTAGATTTCGGTCCCAGTTAATTGTTCTCTCAGCATCGAATATCCGGTTCTAGTCGTTGGTTTTACTACCTGTTTTCTTCAACATGCAAAAGGGAAATGCATATTTTACTAGTCATTAGTAATGCACTATTGCCCTCCTTATATTCTTATTATTTCTTTTCTTTCCTTTTTTTCTTTTCTTTATTTTTCTTTCTTTTCTTTCTTTTCTTTCTTTTCTTTTTTTCTTTTTACCGGTACTTTCTTTTGTTCATTTCTTTGTTTTTCTCGCTCATATACATAAGAGCCTGACAACAGAATATATAACTGAAACTTAAAGGAACAGAATGCTCAAAAACGGGATGTGAATGGTTGCCCAAGGTAAACGGAGTGCCAGACTTTTTATGACAACGGTGTCTATTAATTCTTGCTAGTACGAGGGTTATCACGAATTTATTCTTGTTCTCCCCCTCCTAGATCAAATGATAAATGCACCTCCACCCTTCCTCCCCCTCATACGATAATCTTGAATACGCCATACCTTTATGGTAATTCTAAAAAACCATCTTGTAGAGCCCAGATAAGTATGAAGAGAGAGAGATAGAGGGGGGGGGGGGCACCTCTTATCGTGCCATAAGAGCGCGCATTAAGGCTGTGCCATACATTTAGGGTATTTCTGCAATACTCTTGTAGAGCCCAGACAGGTATACAGAGAGAGGGGGAAGTGTCGGGAAGATATACACATTACCTTAAGAGTAATCTCACACTCCTTTTGCAGCGCCAATGCGGGTATGCAGAGGCTTATTCCATGGTGCGGTAGTTGGATAGTGCCCCCTCTTGGTGGGTGAATCATCTTACTTGCCACGTCTGTTCCTGGATATTGAATTTCAAATTGTACCGATCACCAGAAAAGTATTTTGCTCTGTTTGATTGGAGTTTCATGTACGAAAATTATAATCAAAGTTTGAGCTTCAACTTTTTCTTTTGTAAAGAGGACTTGCAAGTTCATACACTCTCATGCAATATGGCTCGAGAGTAGACTAATAACGCACACGTATGCTCCCCGTAGAATATGGCACGCATTTCCGACTATGGTTACGTACATCGGACTTTGTATTATTTTGATGTCATGTAATTTTTCCCCTCATATTTCTGAACTGTTAACTAATGAAATGCCAATTGAGGTATTTTAGGTTGATCTTATACGGTTATAGCTTCACACAAATTGCATTTGTAGGTGTAAGGTACACTTTAAGAATAATAATTTGTATTCATTAACATTTATGTTTATACATTGATTGTTTTTCAAGTGATTTTGAAATAGTTTTTGATTACCTTATTTTGATACTTGTGTATGTAATCGTTTATTGAAGATTTAGATTTTAACGTAGTAGATTACATTTCAATGCATTTGAATTGAATTGAATTAAATGCGAATTACTTCATTACATGCACGTAGGGTAAAGTTTCATGCATTAAGTGAAAGCCATCTACACATTATTGTAATTATGACTAATCGGATCAAAAAGCTTAATCCAGTCAAGAAACAGAAACGAACTATAAGTAAATTGTAATAATAATAACAGTCATAGTTATAACAATAACAATAATACTACTAATAATAATTAACATATTGATTATAATATCAAATTTAACAATACTGATAAAAATAATTATATTAATAATAATGATGAAAGAAAAATATATAAAAATAATAATATTATGCATATATATATTTTACCGTTTCTACAATAAAAATCATTGAATCAGCATTAGGCCGAGTTGAGAAGCTTGACACACTGTACCGTGTCCGAGCTGGTCCCTGGGCGTCCTATATAGCCGGTAGGCCTTTTGCTCGCCAGCCACTGAATTATTCAACATAAACAGTTTATCTTTTTAAAGTCCAATTTATCAAAATCTATATATTTGAAAAAATAAATATAATTTTAAAGGAAAAACAAATCCTAAGAGAAGAGGCGTAAATATTCACTTCTGAATGACAAACGCCTATAAACTAAAAAAAAGAAGAAGAAAAAAAGTGCTCTTACCCCCTTCTGATAACCCTTCTGTTCAATATTTATGACTTATAACGTGTATTTAACCTTTCATTGAAGCATGAAAATATTTAACAAGTTACAGTTAGATTGGTATGCACACTTACTCTCTATGGACGGAGAGAAAGGGTAAAATAAAATAGGAAAACATAAATATTAGAATACACTTTTATATACATATGATACTTATCGCTTTCATTCAGTTTTCTTCAAGTGGAAGAAGTTGATCCTCAGGAGGGTTAAGCCTTACAGACAATTTTCATGCCATTTTTGTATACCTGGCATGTATGTTTACAATCGTTTAGCAGATTATGTTGACCATTGTGCACGAATATTACTGCTGACCTTCTTCTTCTTCTTCTTGGTCTCCTCCAGGTTTGGAGAACTGCGGAGTGTATCCTTCGCAGATCGAGTATATAGATAATAGACAGACAATACAAAACTGGGTACATAATATCAATGATCACAAGATGTGCAGATGACAAATTATGTAGGAGCAAAAAACAGTTGATTAAAGTAAGATCAATAGATACAAAATACAATCATTACTTTATAAATGATGTAATTGTGAAATTCTAAACCTATATTTGGAAGCTATCATGAATAGGTGGTAGCATTTCGACAACACCTAATGCATCAATTTCTGGTTAGCTGGAGAAAAAAAAATCATAAAAGTTTACTCAGATAAAAGTTTACAATAATACACAAAACGAAAATAATGAGAACAACTGTAAAATACCCAACTTTCATGAAACATGGCTGATTTCATCATTTGATCCAAGGTTTTCAATTATACTCGAAACGAAATTAGAAAGAAAAATCGGAGAGAAATCCCCAATATTTATTAAAAGTAACGGATATAACCGAAATACCCAATACCCATTTATTTCTAATACTTTGCTCCAATATCACCACATTACATTTTGTTCATGTTTATTTTTTCCTGTATGTATATGTTTTGGGGGTAGGCTTTCATATAAGGAACCCCTCCTTTCTGCCTATCCCAAATGCTCTCATAAATTGCCATTGTAATTTGTTATCCCTACCTTGTTTTTTATCATTCCATTCTGTATTTGTATGTTTTAAATGTTTTTATGAAGAGTGTTGAATAATTTTTGAATTGAATTGAATTACAAAAACAAAACAATAAAAAACAAAATGAGAACAAAACTTAGATCCTTTATTATGTAGTAACACCTCTATATTACAAAACCCCTATCCTATATAACACTAATATGATGCAAGATATCTCTATCCCAAAATCCTTGTTAAAATACTTTGCCAATGATCGTATGAAAATGTAAAAATATAACATGATAACAACTTACAATAACTAAATGTACAACATGTCTTGGATCATAAAGAAAGAACAATAACGTATGTTGTCCATAATGTACAAGAATTTTAACAATTCGATATATATTTTTTTCAATTACCAAACACTTATTTCAAAGCCCCGATCTTCCAATGCTTTGCCCCCCAACAACAACCCCGAACCCTGTTCTGACAACACTAGGCCCAAAGAACCTTTGTCTTTTATAAAATGACCCAATATGCTTGTATTCCAAAACTTGTTTGTTCCACAACCCGCATTTCTACACAATCATTATCCAATACTTCACCGCTGTCGTCTTTTAATTCATTTAATGTATTCTTCTTCTCCTTCTTTCTTTCCTTTCAATTATCAATGGGGATTGGATCAAACTTTTAGGCCAGCATATTATTAAAATTAAAAGACAATGCTGGGTTTATGCTTTAGTTACAAACCATAAGTTAAGTTCTAGATATCCTTTCAGTCAGAGACAAATTCGGAAAAATGAACACAGGTAAATACGCAAAAACGGCCCTTGCTATACACGATGAATATAGAGCCCACAAAGCTCAATTCGAGGCAGTGTGCACAAAATACTTGGGATAAATATAATAAAATAGTGAGAATCATAATAATAATAATAACAACAACAAAAACAACAGAAAGGTCAAATCTGACTGGCATGAGCGCTATACAAGAACCCACTATTATTATAATAATACTAATAATAATAATAATGATAATTATAAAGCCAATAAATATAACGATAATAATAATAAAAGTAATATTAATAATAATACTAGTAGTAGTAGTGAGTGGGTTTGTGTTTATCTGTCAGACGTGACAATCCTGGCGCTCCTCCATCATTATCCCGGCTTTAGCATGGTTGTCAATTTTATAGCGCTCTAGCATTTCGAGGATCCATACCTGCTAGTTAACCATTTATCCCGCCTCGCATTCAACGATGAGGACTCTATATTCACCTTGCGCAGGTACATACCCCATTTTCGGCGTATTTACCTGAGCTCGATTTTCCAAAGTTGTGTCTAAAGGCCCTTTTACACTTTCACGGATCGCATCACGGATCATCCCGGATCGTCGCTCCAGGATCATCCGTGTTATCTCCGGCATTACCGTATATACACCGGGGAGGCATCCGGCGTGATCCTTGGCGTTCCGGCATATCTGGGGAAAAAATTAAACTTGCTTAATTTTTCATCCCGGAGTTCACGGATGAAACAATCCGTCCTCTTCCCTGTAGGCACCGTGTACCTCCGTGTAGCCGCCGAATACATCCGGGACAGTCCGTGTAGACACCGGGAGGTCCGTATTAACACCGGTTTCATCCGGGTTTGAAATTCAAATGAGCGCCTACAAGCTCAAGTCACGCGTCAACATTCCGGAGATATCCCAATAGACAACGTACACCTCCGTGTAAGGACCGTAAAAGTACCCAGTAGCCTCCGTGCTCTTCCTTGAAATCCTTGTTAGCTCCGTATGCGTTTCCGGCGTGGTCCGCGTTGCTACCTTGTCTGTCCGTGGAGACACCGTACTTGCCCGTGTATACACCTAGTTCGGAACGTATCCACACCGGCATCGAGAAGAAATCGTGGTGTCGCACGCCGGAACACCCCGGATTAAGATCCGGGATGATCCGTGATGCGATCCGTGAAAGTGTAAAAGGGCCTTAAAGCTACAGTCCCATATACGTCCCGGACCGTCCCGGACCATCCCGGACCCCATCCGGGGTGATCCGGGATTCGGTCCGTGTTGACACCGTGTTGGCACCGGGGTGGTCCTGGATGGTCCTGGATGGTCCTGGGCGGTCCGGGAGTCGACCCCGGATGTTTTTGACGGTCAAAAACTGCCGGGGTGGTCCGGGACGGTCCGGGACAATAGTTTGATCCGGGGTGATCCGTGTAGCCACCGTGCTGGGTCCGGGGTCATCCGTAGTGGCGCCGGGGCGGTCCGTGTTGATCCGTGGCAGTCCGGGAGTGAGTTATTGACCCCGGATCACCCCGGCGCCCCGGTGTCATCCGTGTTGGCACCGTGTTGGCACCGGGGTGGTCCGGGACGGTCCGTGGCGGCTCCGTGCTGGGTCTGGAATGATCTGTACTGCTGCCGGGGCTATGCACGGACGGTCCGGGGCGGTCCGTAGTGGTACCGTGTTGGGTCCGGGGAGACGGTCGGCGGTTGCGATTTTTTGAACAAAACATCCCGGACCATCCCGGATCACCCCAGACCATGGTCCGGGATGGTCCGGAGTGGTCCGTGCTCGTCCGTGCTGGTCCGGCTTTATATGGGACTGGGGCTTAACTGCCTTCGCGATCTTAAAGGCCGTCTGTACTAGTTTGGCTAGGAGGGATTAAACCACCCAGGAAGGTCATTGACAGGTGGCTATCTCTTCAACTTAGCTCTCAACCAACATATAAAAAAGAGGATCATGGGGGACCAATGGTCACCGATTAGGCATTGTTTTCTATACCGTGTGTCTCAAAAAAAACGTAACACTTTTGAAATGGTTGCCAAATTGAGCATATATAATTTTATGAAAAAATGTTGATATGTATGGAAAGCTAAAGGACCAACCTTTCATATGATATGAAAAAATTGAAAAAAAAATCATGCTTCGATGAACAGTGTTCACTTAAGTTAGAGGTATGAAAATGGGCCTGCGCAGGATTTTTCCTTCCAATTTTGGACAGGTAAGTTACTTTTAGCATACAAAATAAGTTTGATATGAGATATTCATGATCGATGGATTAAGAGTTAAAAGGATGTTTTGAATACCAGTCCTTTCTCTCTGTCATTTATCAATCCCCAAACACCACCCCTGCCACACACACACACACACACACACACCAACTTCCACTCCCATCTTATTGTATCATTGATCTGGTAGATGTGAACAGGATGAAGGAAGAATGGGAAAATGTTAAATTGAAATACCGTATTCAAAATCATAATTGACATTATGCAACCCACTCTCCTCCCCCCCACAACCTTTTCCCATCCCATCACCTACCCCTTGCCTTTTCTTTATCAGTTTTCTTCCGTAAGTTTGGTGGATCATCAATCACATTTTATTCAGGTTTTATGAATGACCCAAACATGTAATAGCTAAGTACATCATTCATTATGCATTGAAAATACCAGAATTCGAGGTATTCAAAATATCCTTTTGATTCAAAATATCCTTTTGATCCATCGATCATGAATATCTCATATCGACCTTATTTTGTAAGTTACAAGTAATTTACCTGTCCAAAATTGGAAGGAAAAATCCTGCGCAGGCCCATTTTCATACCTCTAACTTAAGTGAACACTGTCCATCGAAGCATGATTTTTTTTTAATTTTTTCATATCATATGAAAGGTTGGTCCTTTAGCTTTCCATACATATAGACATTTTTTCATAAAATTATATATGCTCAATTTGGCAACCATTTCAAAAGTGTTACGTTTTTTTTGAGACACACGGTATAGAGGAAGCAAGTAGCTACAAGTAGTACAGTGCATGGCCTTTAAACCAGAAGTTAGATTTTACTGCATTATGGATCTTACTTAGCGTTGTTTCATGTCTGGGTTGATCTTCAAGGGAGTCACCCTGTGCTTCTGCTTTGCCATCGACTAGATTAGTATCACCAATGTGACCCAAGTAAACTTGGTTTTGATGTGACACATGTAAGAGTGTAATCCCATTATTGACTTGAGGTTGCTCCCTTCGTTTTATATATCTGCAAAATGATAAACCAAGTTGACCGTGTTAATGTTTTACCTTCTTAAAAATGGGGATAGTCAAACCATACACATGTAAAGAGAAATCCAAACTTTGAAATGAGTTTATTTGTATGGAAGCAGAAAACAAGAGAAATAGAATAGAGGAAATTTGAAATAAATTAGTTAAATGATCAACTGGCTTAGGCTGTTTGAAATATGAAATCACTACATCTGTGCGAATCTCAGTTCTGTTTTACTTTCTTTCAAATCAATTTGCTATCAGAGTTCGGTTTCCTTAAAGCGTTAATGCTCCTTTTCGTATATGCTAGTATCAAGATTGTTATAACGATGAAAAAAAACAGTAATGCTAATAATTATAATACGAGTATTAATAACATTTGTTGTTGTTGTTGTTATTAAAAAGAATAATAACTATAGTATATTGATTTAGATAACAATTCTATTTCAAATATGAGAGGTTCCTTTTGTGTGCTGACCGAGACCGAATCCGAAACGGGGGTAATAATATATCTGTAAAGTACTTAGAGACATCTTTGATGTCTTCAACGTTTTATAAAGCCAGATTACTAATAATTATTATTTTTCTTATCTTCATCATAATTCTTTGTTATGATTAATATTAGTATTATCATTACTATCTTAACAAACAGCAAAGTCCTGGTATATTTCGTGTGATCCGGGATTTCAGTATTGATGCTAAATATCTACGATTGTGAAATTGTCTTACGCGAATACACGGAACGCGATGAGCACCAGAACAGCCAAAATGATACAGCCGGAAGCGATTCCGATCGTACGACCTGTATGGTTCATTGTTGGTCCTTGAAACAAGACCAAATTTATATGTTATGAGAAATGGAACAAAATGGAATGATTTCTGACTTAAATCTCGATAAAAATCTTATTCACATGGGAATGTGTAAAGAGGCCGGACTGCAAATATGTGGCCTGATAATTTATCCAAATTCTTTTTGAGATAGTTCTGGTCACATTTCGAATATGATGGCGTCAGAAGACCATTCATTATCAGGGTAAATGATACTTCCAAGCTGCATGCAAAAAATGAAAAATAAGTCGAATGAATGATTTGTCATTTTTACCAGAACTCAACCATCTGATAATTTGTGTCACGTGAGATCTCAAAGAAAATTCACCATTTTGTAAAGATTACAAGGATATCTTACGCCTTACTTATGCTTAGATTAGCAAGTGTGCGCTTGTAAAAATGACGCCTGGCTGGAATGCTCCCCAGGGAGTGGAGAATGTGCATACATTGTGTGCGGGTAAGCCTGAATCCGATGACCGGGGTAATATATATATCTGTAAAGCGCTTTGAGAGGGCCTTCGGTCCTGAAAAGCGCTATATAAGAACTAGCTATTATTATTATTATTGTCCTCTAAAATTAGTCTTGGGACAGATTTCGTCCAAGAAAGCAATTAGTAAAATTGATTTCGTAACAACTTTAGTTTGATGCTAGTGCAACACTCAATTTTCCTTCTTCTTCTTCTTCTTCCGCTCTATTCTTTATCTTCTTTCTTTCTTCTCACTTTCACTGATCATTATGATTCTTTTGTGTTTTAAAGATCGACTTTTCAAGTCCTGTCGATTAAATCTTTTGCCAGGGAATGAATCTTCACGGGGAATAAAATCATTCTGTCTCCAAAGTTATACGAATATCATTGGATGGAGGTAGACTCCTCTTTACGAAGGATTATAAACGTGAAGCGAAAAGCGACTAGTCTCGTTTATCTCGCCAAAGCTCCAATTTTAAGACGAGAAGGCGACTTGCTAAAAGTATAACTCGCCATTTGTTCGCCTTCTTTATTTTAAGTAAATACGGCAAGAAGATGAGTTTTACTGTGAACCAAGGCGCCTTTTTAGGTAAAGATGACGAGAAGGCGACTTAAAGAGTAATAAACAGTCACCTTCTCGCCTTCTCGTCACAAACAAGGCGCATTAGCGAGTTCATTAAAGAGGTCGTCTTCTCGTGACACGTTTAATAATAATAATAATAATAATTAAGATTTATATAGCGCTGGTATACAAGTACAGTTTCTAAGCGCTTTACAAAACAAGTGAAATGAAAAGTACGGTTAAACTAAATATGTAATAAGGATCAACTAGAAACGTGAAATGAACAATGCGCTTAATTTGGACGAATTACTTAACTAACAATGTATAACAATAACATGATAATGAAAAAATGAAAATGTAAATACAATAATTAAGTATCATTAATGAAACTGCAATAATTATGTACATTAAACAATAAATAAATTACAAGAAGATAGGACATGTGGTTATAAATACGGTATGATGATGGACAATTACTTCGTGTTGAATAGATAGGTCTTAAGTCTACGTTTAAAAGTGTCAAGAGTTGGGGATTCACGGACAGAGACGGGGAGATTATTCCAGAGTTTAGGAGCACATACAGAGAAGGCACGATCTCCATAGCGGGTGTGAGTTCGAGGACCAGATGATAGTTGAAGATGAGCAGATGATGATGAGCGGAGCCTGATGGAGGAGGTTTGCACCTTTGGTGAAATGAGTCCATTGATGTATGCTGGAGCAAGTCCATTACGGGCCTTGTAGGTGAGAAGCAGTACCTTGAATTGGATGCGCTGTGGAATGGGGAGCCAGTGAAGAGAACGAAGAATAGGTGTTATGTGTTCGTACTTTCTTGTGCGTGTGAGGAGACGGGCTGCAGTGTTCTGGATGTGTTGGAGTTTGGTCAGATGTGAGCTGGGTAGATTTATCAACAGGCTATTACAGTAATCAATGTGTGATGTCACAAATGCATTTATTAGGCGCCCAGTAGAACTTTGGTCTAAGTACTTTCGGAGTTTTCCGATCCGGTTAATTCCAAACGAAGCGGCTCTGCATGATTTCTGAACATGTTGCTTCATGGTAAGTTTGTCATCCACTGCGACTCCGAGATTAATAGAAGATTTTGATGGATTGATTGTAGTGCAGTCGACTTCAAAATCTGGCAGCTCACTGGCTTTACGAAATGCTGACGTCACATGCATGAGTTCTGTCTTGGCACCATTAAGCATGAGGTTGTTATCACGAGCCCAGACTTTCACATCTGCGATGCACTGCTCCAGTCTCACCACCCCACTGGCGAGTTCACTTTGCTTCAGTATCAGATACATTTGTGTGTCGTCTGCATACATCATGTGGTCTACACCCTGATGGGACCTTATGACGTCACTGAGGGGACCAGAGTAGAGTATAAAGTCCAACGGTCCCACAACGGATCCTTGTGGTACTCCCCAAGTTAGTGGAAATGCTTCGGACTGGACACCATTGAGAACGATGACCTGGGATCGATTTTCCAAATAGGAGGTAAGCCACTGCAGGACGGCTCCCTCAAATCCATACTTATTACAGAAACGTTGTATCATCATGCTATGATCGATCGTATCGAACGCAGACGAGAAGTCTAGCAGAATAAGAATAGCTTCAAGTCCTTTGTCAATGGCTAACAAGAGATCGTTGGCAACCTTCAAGAGGGCTGTTTCTGTCGAATGGAACTGACGGTATGCGGATTGCATGACAGGATATAAACTATTGTCTTCTAAGTGTGTCCTGAGCTGAGCAGCTACAATCCTCTCTAGAGTCTTGGCGATGAAAGGAAGATTCGCGATCGGTCTGTAGTTTTTAAACTCATTTCGATCCAAAGATGTTTTTTTCAAGAGAGGAGTGACGTGTGATGTCTTGTACGCTGCAGGTACCTCTCCAGAAGACAGGGACAGATTAACAAGTTCAGTTACAAATGGTACAAGCTCATTAATACAATCTTTCATGAGCCAAGTCGGTATTGGGTCAAGTCGGCAGGATTTAGAAGAACTCTCACGGATCACCTTTTGCACCTCCAATTCTGATACAGGTTCAAAAGAAGAGAGTTTGTGCGTCGTCACTCCATCCTCACAATCTGATGAGCGGCTAGTAATCCCCTGAAGATTGGTGACGATGTCCTGAATCTTGTTGTAGAAAAATTGTCCAAAATCATTAGCCAGATTTATGTCTGACTCATGGTCCGGTAGAAGATGCTGTGACTTTGGGCGGGAAAGCGTCTGAACAAGCTGGAAAAGATGCTTGGTGTCACACTGCGCAATCTCGTCGGTCAAGTACCGAGATTTTGATTGAGATAAGACTGCATTGTAGGATTTACACTCCTCTTTGAACAGTTGACGATCAACTTCCAGACCAGAACTTTTCAATTTACGTTCAGCACGCCGTTTAGATCGTTTTGCCTCACGAACTTCATTGGTGTACCAGGGAGCCTTTGGTCTGATTGTGACAAGTAGTGATCGCTCAGGCGCATGCTTGTCAAGTAGCTCCTTCAGTACGATGTTGTATTGTTCTGCCATGTCAGATGCATCTTTGGCTGTAGGAAGTGTAAGCAATGAGGTTTGTATGTCATTCCTAAGCTGAACCACATCAATGTCCCGAAGTTTCCGACAAGTTATCCGCTTCTTGGAAGTTGCTGGACTTACAAAATTGAGCGTAGTCAGGACTGCCGAGTGATCGAAAGGAAGTCCTGATACGACGTCCATGGCCACAATAGGCTGATCAACCTTTCTGGAAATCAAGAGATCTAAGGTATGACCGGCTCGATGAGTTGCACCTTGTACATGCTGCTGAAGATCAAATGTGTCTAAGATATCGAGGAATTTCCTAGCATCTCTGTCAGTTTCGTTGTCAACATGGATGTTGAAATCTCCCATGAGCACAAGCTGATGCTGATCAATTGTTACAGATTCTAACAGTGTCGGAAAATCTGCCACAAAATTTTCATACGTCAGTTTGTTTGTAGACGATGGGGGAGGCCTATAAATGTCAAATGTCCTAAAAACTACAGAAGGAGAGACGCGGAACAGAATATCCATGTGCTCAAAAGATGAGAATTTTGTAGAGCAGTCTCTAGTGATTTTCAAAGAAGAGCGATATATGATGCATATACCACCACCCCGACTCTGGCGGTGTTCATGTACCACATGAAAGTCAGGCAAAGTCGCTACAACGTCTGCAATGATAGGATCATCATAATGCCCTCCCCTCAGCCATGATTCGGTCACAATCAGAAGATCTAAGTTGTTGCTTATGATCAAGTCACAAATCATTGTCGTTTTGTTGTTCATGGAGCGTGCATTCCAGTGTCCAATTCTAAGACGAGCCTGACCAGATCGAGATCCATTAGCAGTACACCTAGGCGTTTGCTGCGATTGAATCAGATAGATAAGATTCGGATTTGGACGCGGCGATATACGTCTTACAGGCCGGTACCATGGGTATTGGTCTGAAGTAGAGACCACGACTGGGATTGGTTGAAGGCATTTTATACATTTGCCACTTCTCCTCCCGCGTTTTCTCCATCGTCGTCGTTTGCCACCCTTCCAGTATCTCAAACATGACCCATGTTGATCTACATGAACAGTGCATGTTTTACGTGATAAGTGCAGAGACTTGATCCTGAGGCACACTTCACTGTCCAGTTTACAAACATCATCAATGGGACGCAAGATGTGAAGATACAATGCTGTGTACTGAATAAGCTTCACATTCAAAGCCATGACTAAATGGGGAGACTCTTGATTCAATTCAAAAGAGTCCAGGTTGATAATAGACAGCTTATCCTCTGAGAGTCCAGTGAAAAGAATGGTAGGCGGGGCAGTCTGAAAGAACACAATTGGATGAAAAGGAGCTGCACTGCTATGTGTTGAAGTCCAATGGTGAACTGGTGCATGATGATAGAAAATGACAGCAAAAAATCAAACGATAAATGCAAAGAAATGGTGACTTCATATTTCTGACAGGAGCCATAGTTCTTGCCTATACCACTTCCTCTATGATCTGGTATAAAAATCAATATAAGAAGTCTCCTCTGACAGCTTGAAAAATGGCAAGAAAGGGAGAGCCTGTGGGAGCAGCCATCGGCGCTGCACAGCACTCTCACCTTTAAGGTTCCATACGTCTTACATACCAAACTAGAACGCACTCACCTGGGCACTTCAGATCCTCTGTAACATCCCAGGACCCCGAGGAAGCATTACATATCCAAGTCGTGCTTGCATTTTCATCGTTATTGCATGTGATGATGATTCGCTCACCAGGAGTGTAGAGATCTGTGGGATCTTCGATGTGACTATCTTCAGATTCAGTCGGTAAGGCGCATGTGATAGTTGTGTAGGATGTATTGAAGTATGAATTTAATGTAATCTTCCACGATTTTGGGTGGAATACTGGAACAGTCGGTTGTAGTAAAATTTCGCTGGTGTTTCGAAATTAGGTAGCATAGACCTAGACCCACCATCTGTGTATGTTTATTTTATTGCAGTTGACTTTAAGAAAGAGTATAAGGACGTACAGTCTTTACCCTACTTTATACACTGACTGTATATCTACAAAAAGCAGTGAATTCGATTTTCTTCTTCTTCTTTTTCTTCATCGTCTTCTTCGTCATCTTCTTCTTCTGCTTCGTGTTTGATAATAGTCGTATTTGTAACTTTGGAAAGATTGTTAACATGTTTAATTACCTGTATCGCAGTCTTTACCAGTGAATCCAGTCATACAATCGCACTCATAATCAAATACACCTAACGGATGGCATGTTCCGTAAGTGCAAGGCTCAGCATAACATGAGTCAACTGAAACATAAATGCCAGAGTTTTGTTTCGAGTAAAAATACGACATATTTGCATGCAGGAACCAATTTCCTTCTATGTCCGTTCATGATTAGTATGTTTTATTTTTTCATATCATTTCATTTGCATTCCGGGCAATGGAACATATCAAAATAATATTCAATTATATGCTTAGTATTTCATGTAAAAGGTAATACAATAACGTAGTGTGGCTATTAATTATTTAATATATATCAGGCTCATTACAATATATTATTCATTCATTCACCCACCTAATTTTAAAATTTAATTACAGGACACACATTCAGTTTCCTACTAATTGAAAAAAATGTCCTGCGGAGAATGTTTAAACGATATCTGACACAAACATATTTGGGTTTTTAACGAAAAATGAAATTAAGTATAGCTGTGGCCTATCGTCACCCTACTGTCTGTTCCCTCATACCTACAACATAACACAGTGAATGGGTTTTCCTTCTTCTGTTCCTTCTTCTTCTTGTTATTTATTTGTTCATCTTCTTCGTCTTTGATAATAGCTTCTGCTTCTTCTTAGATAATATTCGTACTTGTAACTTGATGGAAAAATTGTTAAAATTCGAATTACCTGTGTCACAGTCTTTACCAGTGAATCCAGTCACACAATCGCACTCATAATCAGATACACCTAACGGAAGACATGTTCCGTAAGTGCAAGGCTCATCAGAACATGAGTCAACTGAAATATAATTGCCAGAGTTTTGTTTCGAGTCAAAATACGACATATTTGCATGCAGGAACCAGTTTCCTTCTATATACGCCCAGGCACGATTTAATTTGCCTGGCAATTAAATATATCAAAATAAAAGTAAATAAAAAATGCTTGGTATTTCATGTGAAAGGTGAAGGGGCTTCTTTCTTCTCATTCTTATTCTTCTTCTTCTTCTTCTCCTCCTTCTTCTCATTTTCCAAAGTCAATTTTTGTAATTTTCTTAATTGAATGATATTCTCACCTACGACGTGGATGCCGGATGGTTGAGCAATGATGCTGACAGATGAGTACAGACCAGGCCATGTTTGATTGTCAGGCTCCTCTACCCCTACCCCCTTTAGCACCCAATCGCTCCACATCACCGTACCCTTGTACACTATCACACCAAACGGATGAAAGGTACCGTGGGTTCTATCAAGGAGAATCTTCCTCCCACCACCATTAAGGTCACACGATTCAATCTTGTTGAGACGAGCATCACACCAAATCAACCGATTCCCTATTTCAAAGAAAAGAGGGAACATGCACCGTTGCCTATGAAGTTGGAATAATATTTCCCTACCTCTTTTCCTTAAACGATTGTGCCACTATGATTTATTCTTCATACCTTCTTAAAAATGTATTTGATCAAACTTTGTGACACTATCAATTGATCAATAAAGTTCTGAGAAGATATTACAAATTTATATAATACCTTTAAAAAAAAATCAAATCGTCTCAATCATTTTTAATCCCATATAAGGAGGGATAATATATGGAGACTATATTTCAGGATTTATAAATGATTCCATAAAGCCTTGGACCAAGCATGGAAACCAGTCAGACACAATATTTCAAAACCGAGTAAAGGCAGATTTTTGAAAACGGCGAATAACGCGCCGTGATTACAATGCCCGTAGTGTTCAATGCGTTGCAATGTAGGCATACGAAAATCTTCCATAGTCAACCTGCTGTTGATATATATATATAAATTTATATTTATATATAATCAAAATATGGATTTTTATTGACATTTGGAAGGTATCTTTACATGACTAATCCATAATGAAGAAAATGGACACACCGTACTCTTTTCTAGTTTTAAGCTCGCAATTATTTTTAGATTCTTTTCAGCTCAGGGTTATTTAAGATTTTGGTACTACCAGTGATAATCAGTTATGGTAATAAAACCGTGTTAACGAGTTTTAGACTACCTTGCATATCGTAAGTGATACCGTTTGGCCATCCGATGTCTGTATCCAGAATCATCCGACGTCCAGAACCATCCCGATTAGACATCTCAATCTTGGGTGTACTCCCCCAGTCCGTCCAATAGAGCTTCCTGTATTGAAAGGTATACTCCAGTCTTTGTAATGAGTTAAAACTAAAAGAAACTAAAAGAAACTCAATGTGAAAGACTTGAAATAAATTGGACCGATTAATAAGGAAGCTAAGATTTTTGAAATATTATAATATAATATAATAATTCTAAGCCAATATCAATTTGGCAATTCGGTCAGTTGATTATGGTGCACGGCCAATAAGCCTCCCGTTATTACTGAAATTGCTGAAATTGGTATATACAAAATAATATTATTATACAGGTCCGCTAAAGAGAAAAGTTCCTCCTAAGTAATTCATTTTTTTTAATTGACATTTTTGCCACTTTGTGTGTGATGGGACAGATGGAAAAGTATACTACGTCGCCTGGAACTTACTCATTTAGCCATTTTTTATTCCCCATACGTATAGAGATTTCATTTTTTTTTTAAATCAAAACTTTCTTATTTGTAGAAAAATGATCCATGAAATTAAAGGACGGTATATACCAGGAAAAAAGGCTTCCACTTCTCTTCTTTTGCCCCTGCCCCCCCCCCGGCTCTCTTTTTCTTTATGACATTCCTTTTTCTCTTTTGCATATCGTTTCTTAATTAAGGGATATTGATCAAATACTTTCCGACATGGAAAAGCCCAAAAAATATTAGACGATGCTAAACCTGTTTTCTGGAACAATTATAATTGCCCTCGGCATATCTGCATCGTTTATCAGTACTCGCTGGTTCGAACCGTCAAACTGGATGGATTCGATGGTTTTGAAGTCCGTATCTGTCCAGAAAATAGTTTCGATGTCGCTATCCACGAAAAGACCGTCAGGAACTGCGTTAAATTGGAAGGAGCTTTTTACATTTCGAATAGAGGGCACTGCGAATTTGATAATACTGTATTTGATGCGCTGATGAAATGGTTTCACCGGTCCACAACCCCCCCCCCCCCCAAAAAAAAAAAAAAATCAAATCAAATAAAAATAGTAAAATAATAATAATAATTTAAAAAAAATAAAAATATGAAGAAAAAAAAATGAATAAAAGTCCAATATCTACCATGATAATTTATTTTAGTTTTTGTTCGAGTAGGAGCATTTGTAGAAGAATGTATTTATAAACACACCACACGAATATACACACACGCACACATTTTATATGTACATGTGAACCACTAAACTTGCGGTGGAGTAGGTACTTGAGCCCCTCAAAGGTAATACGAATTTTTGAGAGATTTTGACAATTGGAGTGATGGCAATTCTTGAAAATATCGATATATTTTGATGCCCCTATGGATGTATTACAAGTACTAGAAAATTTAGCCCTAAAACACTTCGGCTTTCGAGAAATAGAATAATCCAAAATTTACCGGTGCTCCCGCGTTATTTCAAATATTTCAAATAGCGCCTAAGGCCATTCCATAATAGCTGCGACCATGAAAATCTCAGAGTTCTGATATATAATTTCCGAACGAGAATAGCAAATCGGTCGATTGTAGTAAAAAACAACAATGTTTTGAAGCTAAAGTATTAAATATCAGTCTTAGGAGGACGCTCTGCAACATAAAGAGTTTATTATTTACAATTTCATCACTTTAGACTCGATTTCAAACGCGACAACGATCAAAATCGCATATGCTTCTAATATGTTCATTTGAACCAAATTCATGACCCCAAACCAAAACTTTGTATTACCCTCTATAACCGATATATTGCTTAAACGTTAGAAACACAAACCTCCAAGCCCTCGAACGACTATTCTTTGATTGGACCCATCGATTTGAGCAGCACTTAACGTCTTTCTTTCCACGTCTGTCCAATACACTTCCTTTGCTATGACGTCATACCCCACTGCTACTGGCTTTTGTACAAAGAGAAACGGGAGCTGCCTGAAATCCAGATTGTTCGCGTGTGCAACATAAATTGCCCCTCCCCATAGGTCTGTCAGAAACATCAGAGAATCTGCCAAGAAATAGAAAAGGTTACGCATGAAAGGTCAGTTTCTAATCGTTACGGAATGACATTTAAATAACCAATGTTAATTTTCAACTTTTAATTTTGAATAAATGTTACCACACCCAAAGTTTCCTTCAAACATACCGGAGTCTTCGACTGGATCGCAATTCGTTTCACCCGACTAATCGAGGCATTGTATTTATTGTATTTATTGTATTTGTTGATTTATTTCATTTCTAAATAAATTTTAATTTGATATATTTTGATCCTAAAAAGAACACGTAAAATTTAAACAAGGCAAAATAACCAATGTTAATTTTCAACTTCTAATTTTGAATAAATGTTACCACGTCACCCAAAATTTCCTTCAAACATACCTGATTCTTCGACTGGATCGCAGTACGTTTCATCCGACTGATCGATGCAGTCAACGAGGCCGTCACATTGCCATGCTGAAGGGATGCAAAGATCTCCACATGTAACTTCATTTGCAAGACACCTCTCTTTGGATCTCTTTGAGTGAGATTGGCCTAAGAAATGGAGTAAATAAGACCAAATAACTGAAACCCAACTTCCTTTCCCTACATTCTAGAGGGGAAATGGAGTTGTCAATATTCTGTTGTGGGGGAGTAATTTTAGTAACCAAATCTTAATTTTTACCTTAACTAAGAAAGCTTTAATGTTGTGATGTGTTTATGTATTTATATATGTATATATATGTATATATAGGACACAAGGTAGATAAATAAAAACACCGGAGAAGTGAATATTCCACTGACGTTTCGGGCATAGCCCTTTATCGAAGTGATTCAAGCATGAACTTCGATAAAGGGCTATGCCCGAAACGTCAGTGGAATATTCACTTCTCCGGTGTTTTTATTTACCTTGTGTCCTATTCATTTTATGCACCGACGCAGAACCATTTATTTTTATATGTATATATATATATGTATATATAAAGCAAGAGTGAATTGTGTTCACTCATCAAGCCTCCCCCTCCCCCCCCCTAATCCTTTATAAACCATATGAAGGGGCAGATTTGGAAAAGGGGAGGCTGGCTCAGAATTGTCATCTATATTACCATGATAAACATGAATTCCTGTGGGGTTTCCAAAAGGAAGAATGTTGGCCGAAGCAGGCGAAACACCCCTTTGACCGCGGAGAAAGGTAACACCTCTTGTAGCGGAATCTGTCCACAGGGGTATTCCCCTGTACCAGGCAATATCAACTGGTAACGTGCGTTCCGTTCTGAAAAGAGTCACCTGGTCCCCTCCAAGTGGACCAAAGGACTCGATGGTTTCCTTTTGGTCATCAAAGATAAAAAGGCGCGTTCCTGGATGTTACGTTTTTAAATTAGAAAAAAGAATGGAAACAAAAGGAGAAGAAACAAACAATATTAAGGCAAGCCTACTGAATATTAAGGCAATTAAGTACTGATTTTGTGGAGGCACAAGTCTCCTAAATTTCAGACAAGTAAAAGTAATACAATCTCTCATCTCGGATACGTACTAAATTTGATCGAACTCCTGCAAACAAACAAAATTAAAACACCCCCTCCCCCCCAAAAAAACAAAAGAAACTTTTGTTGATCATATTATTAGTCTAAGCCAAATGACAGGACATGTACTCACTCGAATACGTGTATGTTGATACGAAAGCAATAATCGGAGAGACCCCACGCATACGTATCTCTTTTTATGCTGCACAATGGTGTTTATCGAACTAAAAATAACCATTAAACATAATATTCTTGGATTCTAAAAACGAATGGTAACTCTGGAGGGTTAACCCTATATAGCCTGGGCTATTTTGAAACTGCATAGCCCGGGGGGGGGGGGGGGGCTTTTAAATTTTGAAAAAACAAAACCGGATCTTATGGCAGAAATTTCTATCATGGAGAGCTCTACTTCTCTTCTTCATATGATACACAACTTCTGTCATGAAATTCGGTTTCTTTTCTTTTTCTGGGACACACTGAACAGCACATCCTCACCTTCCCTGTCAAGTGTTAGACTTCTTGCAGACGTAAGCCGAGTCGTTACGTTTGTCGCTAGGGGGTCAAAACTGTTGTATAGAGTGTGGATATCTGCACTTGATGGTGTGATGTCGATCACATAGAAGTTCCTGTGTAGATAAATTAATTTGTATTGGAACATTTTGATAAAAATCAACAGTAACTGGTGTGTAATTATGCAAATCGAGGTCTAAGGACCGTCAATGAATAACTAATTTGTTGATCCAGATATGTCACTCTCTTGCGCATCCAATTTTGATCTTAATTTTTTTAGTTTTTGTTGGTAGGTCGATGATCGCAAGTTTGATCATCCTGACTTTGGTATCATACAAAAGCTAAAAAATATTTAAAATGAATAAAGATACAGTCGGTTAATGTATTTGATTGGATATTGCTTGTTTATTTTCGATGTGTTGTTGTTGTTAAATTGATTGTTTGTTTTCTTCATATTCTCCTTCGTCGCCGTTTTCTTCTTTTCCTTTCCTTCGAGAAGCATTATTGGACCGTCGCAAGGTTTTTTGCTCATATGATGATGCAGATTCTTCGTAAATAGATGAAACTTAATTATAGTACATCTCACATAATCCAAACATGATTTTTGTTTAATTACCCATTTGGATGAGCCGCTACTGTAGAAAAGCTGTTACCGGCAAAAGTTTTGCCTTGAAGACCAGACGAGTAGTCAAACAACCCTGATAGATTTCTATGCACATTGATCCAGGCGATCTTTTTCGATGGAACGTGAATTGTCAGATCAATAACATCTATGTTGAAAGAAATATAAGTCAGAATGGCAAATATTTAACTCACGATGACTTACTTCATTCCATGGGCTCTAGGCGTCGGGTCGAGTTGTCCGTTTACTCGAAATTTCGCAGAAAACATACACCTTTATTTAAGAAAGGTCGACGCGTCACTTCGTTTGGTTACACGGACTTTTGTGAAAACGTGCCCCCATTTTCACGAAAGGTCGGCTAAACTGAGTGCTACTAATCACATTTCTTTTTTTTGTGAAAAATCTATGGTACTTGAGATAAGGCTAACCCTTCTACATGTATGTTGTGAAAACGAACCCATGAAACGATGATGTTTTGATCGCTAGTATATCAATGAATTATTGTGATTATTTATCTCGTAAACAAACTATATAAAAGATAAATCAGCGTAGGTGCGGTTCTTCCTGAAGGCCCTGCAATTATCATTACTCCGTCAGTAGCTATGTTCCCATTAACTTTTAGGTGGAGAGTGGAAAACGTGTACAAATGTCTTGCCAAAGGACGCCAAGCTGGCGTTCGAGCCCTCAACCCTAGGATTGAGAATCAAGTAAACGAACCACTTTATCACGACACTTTCACCGATTCGAAAACACTTACCATGACCGGCATCCAATATCTCATAACCCGATCCATTGCGTTTAGCGCGATTTAGAGACCCGTCTTCAGCATTGACCCAAAATACGACATCGTCGTCGAAGTCATATCCGACGGCCACCGGTTGCCGTACGTTGGGCAGTGGAAGCGAATGGAACTCGAGCTCATCAGCGGTGCTCTCGAAAATGAAATTCTCTCCCGAGTCGCACAGAAAAATAACTGGCTCATACACGGACCCTTGGATAACACAAACAAATTATGGAAGTAACCTATATATTTTGTGGTTTGTATTGATTTCAAAAACTTTGACAATAAACAAACAATAACATGTAAAACTTACATAAGCGCTCACACACACAAACACACGCACATACTTTACGTTTATAGTGTAAATCCGGTCGCCATGATACATACTAATCAATAAATTAAGCCTTTTTTCTATTCCAATGGAAGATGATGTTATTCGTCGATCTCAGTAAATCCTGTAGAAATCTTGGAATTTTATTTGATTCAAGAATGTCAATGTCATTTCACATCCCAGTTGTTTGTACATCTGTCAAGTAGCAGTTACGTAATTTTTTTATCCGCAATTACTTATCCCCCTCGGCCAAACATAATAAATATTTGATGTACATTAGGATATTGAAGTTGCACTAGCCTTGATTCTCGAAGGTCTTTATAATCGCGTCATCTGTAAATTTATGTGACTTCAAATTCTAATTCTCAAATTATAATCATCAACATATTGTTGTGCACTTTTTCCACGTTGTGTAATCTGCTTTCAAAGACAATGCCAATAAAGTCCAATCTAATTTGTGTACATAAATCCGTCACATTACCCAAATTATTTTGATGAGCTGCTTATCCACATATTTCCTAAGTTTAGAAATCTAAAATAAATAATAGGTTTCTTGTTTGGTGTTAACTATCATTTTAATATTAATTTTTTAATCATAATTACAAAAATATTAGATTACTTCGTAGAACAGAAAATATCAGCCTTAAGCTGCATGTCATGTTGTTTTTAATAAACAAACTCAATTCAAATGTTCTCTCCATCGGGGTGTACCTATGCTAAAATCATTTTACCAGACACTCTGGTTGGTTTCTTCATCTTCTTGCACGACCTCCCGTTTGCCACACGTGCATATTTTCACAAAACCATAGGCATGAATGGAGGGAAGGACTGTGCAACACATTGGTTATGCAAAATGACAAATTTCCGGCCTTGATTAACTCCACGATAACAATAATGCTTATATTAATAATAAAAATAGTAATAATGGTTATAATGCTAATAATAAGAACATGTTTACAACGACATTATAATGATAATTATAATGATAGAAAGAAAGATAGTCATGCTTATGTTAATGATAATAATAATAATATAGTATTAATGACTGCTTTGAGAGAAATAGTTGTTTTATTACGCTCAAGGGAAGGTTAGAATTGTGCTATTCCCCGAGGCTTGAATAGCCCAATTGTAACCTTCCCGAGAGCGTATGAAAACAACTATTTCTCGAATATTAAAGCAGTCATTAATACTTTTATATGCCGAAAAAAAATAGACTAAAAAATAAAAAATAATAAATATTTTTCATTTTTGTCGAAGACGGGATTCGAACTCTTGCGTACAACAAGAGGTGTATCGAAAACCAACGCTTAGACCACTAGGCTATCGCGCGTCGTTAACATGCTTGGCAGTTTTCTCCAATATATACATTAAAATGGATTGAAAACGGCTCTGCGTGAGGGATGCTTCGCAAAAGCTCCATGAAACGGGCCCTTCTTTTACTTTTGCAATGCATATTGGCACGAACTTAGATCAAGATCTATCGGCAGATGTTGTTTTTTTGTTTTTGAGAGTTTATTTTCGTCTTCATGTCAACAATGCAAGATAAAATTGTCGGTAAGATCGATCGAGATTCAATTGTATTGAAATTACCGACCAATCCTTCGCACACATTACGGTATCCTCCATCGCTCAAACCATTTTTTAACATGTAAACCTATGGGGTAACCATGGAGTAACGCAAAAGCTCCATGAAACGGGCCCTTCTTTTACTTTTGCAATGCATATTGGCACGAACTTAGATCAAGATCTATCGGCAGATGTTGTTTTTTTGTTTTTGAGAGTTTATTTTCGTCTTCATGTCAACAATGCAAGATAAAATTGTCGGTAAGATCGATCGAGATTCAATTGTATTGAAATTACCGACCAATCCTTCGCACACATTACGGTATCCTCCATCGCTCAAACCATTTTTTAACATGTAAACCTATGGGGTAACCATGGAGTAACGCAAAAGCTCCATGAAACGGGCCCTTCTTTTACTTTTGCAATGCATATTGGCACGAACTTAGATCAAGATCTATCGGCAGATGTTGTTTTTTTGTTTTTGAGAGTTTATTTTCGTCTTCATGTCAACAATGCAAGATAAAATTGTCGGTAAGATCGATCGAGATTCAATTGTATTGAAATTACCGACCAATCCTTCGCACACATTACGGTATCCTCCATCGCTCAAACCATTTTTTAACATGTAAACCTATGGGGTAACCATGGAGTAACGCAAAAGCTCCATGAAACGGGCCCTTCTTTTACTTTTGCAATGCATATTGGCACGAACTTAGATCAAGATCTATCGGCAGATGTTGTTTTTTTGTTTTTGAGAGTTTATTTTCGTCTTCATGTCAACAATGCAAGATAAAATTGTCGGTAAGATCGATCGAGATTCAATTGTATTGAAATTACCGACCAATCCTTCGCACACATTACGGTATCCTCCATCGCTCAAACCATTTTTTAACATGTAAACCTATGGGGTAACCATGGAGTAACCATGGTTATTAAAAATATTGAAATGTTTTATGCATGGTTACCGAGAATTTTACAGGAACAGTTGAAGTTTATGAATGCAATTCGACCAATCAGATGGCTGGATTTCTTAAGTGAGGTATATAATAATAATTATTATATTGATAAAAATAATGATAATAATAATATCAATAACATTAATAATCAAAATAATAATGATAGTGATGATGATGAAAGTGATATTATTTATACTAATGATAACAACAACAATATCAACAATGATCACACTAATAATGCACACAGTACTAATATTAGTATTACTTCTTCTTCTTCTACTACAATACTGAACTAATAATGACAACAATGCTAATAAAAACAAATATTAAAAAAAAGAAATGGGCAAACTTACGGCTCTGGGCGGAGTACAAGAAAAACAGAAAGACAACCAGTGCGTTCGTCTTTGTAAAGATCACCATCATGATCATACACGTATCTGTCGGGAATCCAGATATATATTAACAGTCACATATCGCTTAATAAAAGTTGATGAGCTCTTAATTTTGTGATTACTACATGTTTGTCCTTGGAGTCAATTACCATTCCACACATTATATTGCACACTCACCACTCCATGAGGAGTGTTCCGGCTAGGCGTCATTTTACACGAGAACACGTGGCGAACCAACCACATAAAAAGTTCGCATCACATAGGGTAACAATTTATTACCTGGGTGGAGAGAAGCGATTGAGATAAAATGCACTGCATAAGGACATAGGCCTCTTGCTTGGGATCTCTAAACCCATCACCTTTCACACCTCTGCATCAGCTTATCTTCTCTCTGGAATTATTTACCCCGTAATAAAAATGTCATTGGATGACGGTTACTGTGTTATGATATAGCTCAATTGCATATTTATTAAAGAAATTATAATGATACCAATATTCCGCTTTTAAATTGCGCTTAAAACATCAACAAACAAAACTAATGCAAGGGTGTTGGTGTTCGGAAATTTGGTGTTGTAATATTAACAGCACAATGCAAATTAATTTGTACTGGAAGCAGTTAATATAAATCTAGAACCCTTCAGTCTATCTATTCCATTATTTATACAGCGTATCATAGGCAACTTATTGGTGTGGCTTACAATTTTGCCCCATTAAAAAAAAATTGTATTAAGAGATTGTGAAAATATAATTTATTCTGTATCTTCTCAAAACTTTATTGATCAATCTTAAAGTTCTGACAGGATATAAACTGCTAAGAAAAAGAAACAAACACTATCAAGAATAAAGCATATAGTCAAATTCGATGCACGAGGTAAGAAAGTGTATTAAGAGTCAAACATACAGGGGCATACTCACGCATACACACAACATTGTAGGATATACACTGTTGGTCATAAAGGTGGAATAATATTTGTTACCCCAATTTATGGAATGATTTTGACGATTTATTCCTAATAGATATATTATTCGCTGAAGGCAAGAATCTATTCTGTTCTGATTCAGATCTTCAAACACTTTTAAAATTGTCAATGCCGAGCTGCCGAAATTATCAAATTGGTTTAAAGACAACAAACTTTCCCTTAATCTCAAGAAAACTAATTTCATATACTTCAAAATCAAGAACAGCAATACGCATGCAAATGGTGAAATATCTTTGGATGATGAATTTGTAAAAAGAAAGGAGTATATGAAATTCCTTGGTATATCAATAAATGAAAATATGAAGTGCAATCACCATGTTAAATAATATCCAATATCATCTCACGCCAAATTAGTATATTATGTAAATTACAGACATTATGTCCCACCGAACATTTTATTTCTGCTATATAATTGTCTAATTGTGCCAATTATCTCGTATTGTAATAGGCTCTGGGCAAGTTCAAAGAGTAATGTCGATATCATTTTATTATTGCAAAAGAAAGCAGTACTTCTCTGTACTAATTCTTCTTATCGTGAACATTCAAATCCACTGTTTTTTTAACTGAAAGCTCTAAAAGTTGATGATATTTAGATCCTGCAAACCGCACTTGTTATGTTCCGCTTACAAAACGGGCAACTTCCCTCCTATTTCCCCCATTATTTGATAATTCCATCTGAGAAATCTAAAAACCGTATTAGCCTTCAAATCCATTCGAAATGCTGGTCCAGATATTTGGAATTCACTCCCTACTGTAATTCGAAATCTGAAGTCGACATACTCTTTCAAAATAGCTGTAAAGACCATAGTCAGACCAGACCCAATAACAGTGACTTGTGCTTTTTTCTTCATTGTATGTATGTTATTCATTCAACCACTATTGTCCATGACCTGGTGTCATAAACATGTTTTCTAATGTCAACAGGTGTCTGGTATTTTTGAATTCTACAGTCTTCCCTCTTTCTTTCTATCTCTTCTCTCTCTCTCTCTCTCTCTCTCTCTCTGTGTATTGCAAGTCATTCTCTATCTTTATTATGTTCTGTGTTACTTTAATTCAGATTAGTTCAGTTTAGTTTAATTAATAATCGTTTTGAATTGAATTGAATTGAATTGAATTTATTTATTCACCCCATTGAAAACATTGAAACAATATACATATAAATGTACAATGACAATATCAATATAACTTAAAATACATGTTCTACAGCGATACACATTATACAAACTAAATAAACTTTGTGTCAAGAGTAAAACAGTAAATTGCTATTTACAATGAGATTGTGATCGATGGTATAATAGAGTTTTAAAAAAGCACCTGTGCTAGTCGAGCCTGACTATCGTTATCTAAAGCCTAAAATAAAGTTTAGAAACAAATACACGATGAGTTTTAAAGTCCTATAAATAAGATTTGTCTATATCATTACAATTAAAAAAACGAGACTGGTTGCTATATACAACTATATAATTACAAGGTTATAATTCGAGTTTTTTTACGAAAAGATGTTCTTGATCTTTCAATTCTTAGATCTGTCGGAAGCTTATTTCAAAGATTACTTCCAAAAAAACGAAACAGAAAACTTTCCTTGGTCTGTTTTAAATAAAGGAAGACGTAATTGTCGACCTTGTCTTGTGGAATATTTATGTTAGTCTAATCTAGAGCTGCAAGCTTTTCAAGTTTCATGCTTACGCTGTATCCCTCCTATATCATTGTGACGTTAAATTCTGCTGAAGTGACCCCAACAGTAGGCTTAAAGAAAGGACGACGACATCCAAGTTGAGATACGTGCATAAAATGCAGTTCATCTGTAATATCAATAAAACAAACAGGCAATCATAAGCATGTGTACAAATTCACATGAATAAACAAACATCTATTGTATCGCACAACTAGCTTGCCATAAATGACCTTAATATGCATAACTGAGTAAAGAAAACCTTCAAGAATAAACTATGTGAGTGAAGCTCACTTGTGCAAACACAAACTGTATAACTGCCTCATTTATCTTAATTCTAATGAACTGTCTCAAATTCTACCTTTGTTTACAAATATAACCCTTACAAATCATACCTCTCTATCTTGTAGGTTAACGTCATACACAAATAAACCCTCGACCAGCCTTATTTCCTGCCTCTATCTTACACTCTTTACTTGGTTCCTGAACTAAAATTCCTATTTGCTTCTACACCCTTGACATTCTTTATAACCAAGGAAAACAATTCATACTCTTTGTTTCATGTCAATTATCATCACTCATTACACACAAATCCAGATTATCCTCAACACAAACTGATATATGCACAAATTGTGCATTCACACACGTTATCCTACGTTTGTCTATATGTGGTGCTACATGCACAGACAACATTTTAACGTACTTTTCATCTTAAAATTACAGAAAACTAGATTTATATCTTGTGCCATTTTTGGCCTCATAAAAACAATTAAAGATTGATTTATACAAATAACAGCTTTATAGTACTTACAACATTGGGCTTGTCTCGATTGTCGGGGATTACTGATGGAATCACTGTCCACAAAACATTTCAAATTTCGTGACTTTTAGGCTGGCGAACTACAAACGCCCTCTTACGACCAAATGAAATTATGGTTAATCTGAACCGACGTCATGACAGAAAACTTTCTAAATCTTACAATCATGTTAATTTTAGAAATAATTAATGTTCTCCTATGTATTGTCTTGTTCAAAGATATGGGTATCATGTATTGTACTTTGAAACGTAAATTATATCACACTGATGGCGTTATATAACTTTAAAATATGATATAGAAATCAATCAATCAAAGAAAAATAAATCTATGTCTCATTATTATGCCCCCTATTTGTATATATATGTTAGTCATCATGTACATGTATGTTAGTCATGCGAGTATCATGCGCATAACCCAATGATGAACATTTCATTTCCCCATCGTCCGTTATTTTACAGATTCAAGCCCTCCATTTACAAGTGCAGGTGACATGAAACCTTTGTCATGTTTATATTAACATAAAAGGAAGTTGGCGTGTAATAATATCTCTCTTAATTTACAGAACTCGTGCAAAAGAAGTGTAATGGACCGCCCGAGGACATCCCTATACAGAGCGTATAAAAAAGGTGCACCGATCTTTGTAAGCTTCTAATTCATAAGTTATAATCTGCAATATATTTCATGACAAAGAGTCACTTATACCCTGTCTGATGAAACCATATTCATAAGTGTGCTGCCATGGATGAGAGAACAGCAGTCTTTCTAAACAGAATTGTCAAAATCGGTACCTTGCTGGGGAAAGGGAAGATTCGTAATTATTTGGAACAAGTTCAAAACACTCCCAATTTCTGTCCAGTATAGGTTATGCACAACTGGACGATACGGGACTTTTCGGGACCACAAGGGACGATTCGGGACGATTCGGGACCATTTTGGACAGTCAGGACTTTTCGGGACTTTTCTGGACTGAGTGTGAGTCGTGCAATACAATTCCGGAACTTCCGAAAAAATATGGATGAATTGGAAATATTCTGGAAGATTTGGGACGATTCGAGATAAATTTGGACTATTGGGGACAAATAGGGGAATAACTGCTGATAGTCCAGAATATTCCCCATTATATACGAATGTTCCCGAATAGTTCCACATAGTCCCGTATTGTACGCCCAATGATCCCCGAATGGTTTCCGAATGCCCCCACCACCCTGGAACACACACACAAACACGCACACGCACACACACACGCGCACACACAACACACAAACACATACACGCACACTCCTCAGAAACGTTTTACTCTATTGGGTGTTTACTCCCGGCTTGCTTATACAAACACACGCAGACAACAGCGGAATTAAAAACGAGCCATCCTTTTTAAACTTGAAATTTTGAAAGTGACAATTGGATCGAAAATTAAAAAGCGCGCGCTCTAGTTGACCTCCGAGAAACTTTCTGCTTCCAGGGTCAAACGGCGCAAAGCAGCTGCGCAGAGACAAGGGCTTTATATCGAATCGTGAAGAGTCGATAAACGAGGCATTCCACAAATCACGTTCGTAAAGTGGGGTTTGATATGTACGCTGATTCTGAGTGGCAAGACATGATAAACGCACCCTTAGTGTTCAGACATGAAAAGATGACAAGGCCACGTTAATATTGTCTTGGGGTTAATATTTTTTAATGGTTTCACCAGTATCCAAAGACCAACACCGCGGTGGATTCGGCTATAGAGTACCGAAGCTGTGACATCATAATAATCTATTTTGAGAATTTCTCAAATTTTTCTTCATTTTCCGAAAGGGCATCAAATATAATGTCCAAATGTTGAAAACCAATTTAATATGTTAAAATTGGCTGAGATGTAAACATCTTTCTTTCTTTTTCTTTTTTTAATTTTCTTTTGGAAAATGAAGAAGAAAAAAAAAAATCTTAAAATAGATTTTTGATTATGTCACACTTCACCACTCTATACACGTACATCCCAAACCATCAAACTTGTAATTTCATTTATATATATATATAATAAAATATATATGGATACATTTGGGCGCTGCTATGCTGCCCGGACTTCGTGATCTGGGCAGTGGGAACAAGAGAAAGGAAGAAAGAGAAATAGACATTTAAACAAATGTCGATGAGATTTCTTTTCAAGTTGTTAACCCTAAGCAATCTAAAAACTTACAAATAAGTTGATTTTTATTCTGGATTTTCATCTTCCTTCCTCCAGATAAGATAAACTTACTTCATCCCAAATGCAAATACCTGTGTCTCCTTTTATTGCATAATTACCTTTTTCATCCACTTTCTTCTATTACACAATCTGGTTCACATTCAAATAAACGACATACAACGTACATCTTACCTTATTTACTAGTTTCCTGTGATTCGAATCTTCGTACTGTAAATTCTGAAAGAAAGTTGATCATCTAAATGCTCTTTTTTAGATTTAATAAGGTTTGGAGATGAAAAATTCAGCTACCCACTGCAATATTTGTATTAGGCGCAACTCAAAATGGCGTTTAGTTGTATGCCGTCCCACATCAAACTGATGCTCACTTGGCACAAATTTTCACACACAAAAAAAAATCCTAGGCATGTATTCACATGCATGCATACAGTGCATGAATGTGTCAAATAGAAGGCAAAAAAGTAATTCCCCCAAACACCCCAAATCCCCAAATGTATGAGCGATGATGAAATACGTGCTCTTTTGTTCGTTTTGAATAGATTCACATGAGTTTGAATCATAGCAGTATAACGTTAGATCAATGCATTTACATCCCTCGTGATCTCAATAGAAGCTTTACAGAGGGGACAAAAATATGTACACAAACAGCTGTAGTTAGACAACATTCTTCAGAGTTAAATCTCGGTGACATGACTTTGTATAACAAATATTTCCTGGGTAGAGAAAATAATATCATAAGATCAATGTTTTCTGATGGGTTTGAGAGATCATGAAACTCTACAAACTCTGGATAATGTGTTCTTCCATCCTCAAGACAAAGTGGGTGGAGAGAATCTTGGCTCACCCACGGCTTCCCATGAAGAATGGAGATAGCAGATCAGTTGAAGTATAAATATTAATCTTGAATACAGTGTCTATTTGATTGGGCTTTAAATCGATATTTCTCTTTCTTTCACTGCAGTTGTGTATAGTGCTTTTATGTGATTTCATCTCTTGCACTAGGGTTCCTTGAGTGTTTGATTTTCAAGTCACTTCAAGATTCTCACTACAACAAATCTTGAGAATTACATGCATGAATTTTCGCATAATGGCATGTACATAGGCGCCGGAAGTGGTGGGGGGGGGGGGGCAGGGGGCAGTTGCCCCCCCCCAGTCAAAAAGGTGGTGGGGGGGCAAAATGCATTTTTGCCCCCCCCCCCGAAACGCCCCTCCATGGGGCTCTGCCCCATGGACCCCACCAAGGCCCTAAGGCGGCCCCCTGGATGCTCATTTGACCTCAATTAAATACCTAAAACCCTTGAGCTTCCGAGGGTTCTGCCCCTGGACCCCACCAAGGGCACTAAGGCGGCCCCCTGGATGCTCATCTGACCTTAATTAAATACCTAAAACCCCCGAGCTTGGCTCTAAAGCGGGCCTCTGGATGCTCATCTGACCGTAATTAAATACCTAAAACCCCTGAGCTTCCGGGGGCTCTGGATTTTCATCTTCCTTCCTCCAGATAAGATAAACTTACTTCATCCCAAATGCAAATTCTTGTGTCTCCTTTTATTGCATAATTACCTTTTTTCATCCACTTAAAATTTTTCTATGACATAATCTGGTTCACATTCAAATAAACTACATACAACGTACATCTTACCTTATTTACTAGTTTCCTGTGATTCGAATCTTCGTACTGTAAATTCTGAAAGAAAGTTGATCATCTAATGGAGCTCTCACACTCTGCCGTGTAGGCCTACCGTCCACCTGCCGGGCTATTAAAAAACAACAGATTCCAGAACGTTGGGTTTTGAGCGAACTTGTCCCCGGCCGCAAACAAAAATTCATAAAATTAATCTTTTCACCGTTTCGTTGCCATCTTCTGGCCGTTTTCATACCGGGCCCATACCGGGTCTCGAACGTGTGCACCGGGTTTGTAGCAGCCACCTACCAGTCACTTAGCGTCCCCTCACCGCTCGGAGCGTCCTGTGAGCGAGTCCCCGGACTGCTGACGTCATGACAAGAAAAAGTAAAGCTCATCTGACGAAACCCCTCTATATATACCCAACAATTAGTGACAAACGGTGGCACACGGTGACAAAAGTAAATTTGTTGGTAATGGCACGTTCATATGACGCTACTGTAAAGGTAAGGACACGTTATGGACCCGTTATAGGACGTTATGGGAACGTCAGGGCGTTAACAGGATGTTACCCATGCGTTAGGGAGGCGGCGCCGTAGTTAAATACTAAAACCCCTGAGCTTCCGGGGGCTCTACCCCCTGGACCCCATCAAGGGCCCTAAGGCGAGCCCCTGGATGCTCATCTAACCGTAATTAAATACCTAAAACCCCTGAGCTTCCGGGGGCTCAGCCCCTGGACCCCACGCCAATTTACGCTCTACCTGATCGATAATACACCACTTTGAAAAACGTTCCGCGGGACCAGCATGTAACGTGTAAGACTGGTGGTGATGCAGATTTTTCGTCTGCCCCCCCCCCAAGTCCCAAACTGCTTCCGGCGCGCCTGGGCATGTACCCTAAGTGTTTATTGCGCCCCTCCACTCTCTGTTTACTTCTATCTTCTACTGGTGCTCCCTCATTGGCTGGACACATACTACAACACTGTAAATATCTTAACAAGTTTTTCTCACGTTGATTGAAAATTCGATTATTCGTTAAAAATCAACCAGCAATATCAAACTATATATGTATTAGGTGATTTCAACATTACTTCACGAACATTTCTTTTCAATCTGAATCCGTTTTAAATACTTAGAAATATAAGTTTAGGTCGTTTTGAATTGAGTTCATTTGCGCGTCTCTTTGTGTTTACGTGCAAGTAAAGAAATTCCGGCGCTGGATTGTGATCCCCTCATCATACCCCCCCCCCTCCGAACTTGCCCCCAGAACTTCCACCACAGCCCCCAGCAAACACACATACACACACACACGCACACACACACGCACGCACACACGCACACACACAGCACACACACTCCCTATAATTCATTTACGCTACTGGGTGTTTCAGGTTTACAGTGTAATTCCCGTCAAAGGGGAAGTCCGCGAACAGAGCTCCGGGGTTAATGGCTGGATTGTAATAGCATTTAAAGGGATTGGATAACTTTGTCTCAGATTCTGTCAAAATAATGATCTAAAAGGTAACACAGTAAGGAAATATATGATATGGATATTAAATTACCAATCCTGGATTCGAATAGTACCCCTTTTACTTTGACAAGTGCCCCTATTAATTAGTAAAGGTGCCCCTTCCCCTTCTCAACTCTAATAAGTGCCCCTTTTATTTGGACACGTGCCCCTTTTCCTTCGACAAGTTCCCATTTTCCTTTACAACAAGTGTCCTTTTTTCATCGTCCTAAGTGCCCTTTTTAATCTCTAGTAAGTGCCCCTAGTTAGGTACGAGAAGTGCCTCTTTCCACTTTTGATAAGTGCCTCCTTCACCTCTAATTATTGTCCTATTTAAATCTGAGAGGTAGGTGCCTCTTTTACTTTGAAAGGTGCCCCTTTTCCTTTATAAGAAGTGCCCCTCTCCTTTTAATAACAACCCCCATTTTAACTCGGATAAGCGCACCTTATATTTTTACATGAGCCATTTTTCTTTTCTAATAAGTGCCCCTTTTCCTAATGATAAGTGTCCCATTAAAAAGGGCCCCTTCCTCTTCTCATAAGTGCCCCTTCTCTGGTAAATGACCCTTTTCAGGTACGAGAATTTACTCACTTTCGCTTCAGATATGTGCCTCCTTCACCTCCGATAAATGCCCCTTTAAAATCTTATCGGTGCCCATTTTCTTTTAACTAAATAATAATGCACATTTTCCTTTATGACAAGTGCCCCTTTTTCATTCACATAAGTGTTTTTTTCATATTTGGGCATTGCCCCTTTTCAGATGCGATAGGTGCCTCTTTTCACCTCTGATAATTTCCCTTTGAACAATATATAATAATATCTTATAAATGCCCCTATCAAAATCTGATGGGGGCTCCTTTTCCATCGACAAATGCCCATTTCATATTCTCTTGACTGACTTTTTTCATCCCTGGTGGGTGCCTTTTTTTTGAGAATGTAAGAAATTGCCCCATTTTCACCTCTGATAATTACTTTTTGTACTTTAGCACATGCTCCTTTTCTTTCCTGAAAAGTGTCCCCTTTTCCTCTCATCATTAAACTCACCCTAGCTAATTTCAAGCGAATAAGAGTAATTTCCCCCAAAGCTCGCTCGCTACGCTCGCACGCATCTATAGATGATATACTTATGTTTCATATCAGTCTTCCGTTTATGTGTTTATAACCCAATTAGGATTGGTTTTTTTCCTCCTTATAAGATTTAATTTTTCGCACTGCGATCTAACACATCTTAAATTTTTTCCTCGCTCGCTTTGCTCGCTCGCAAATAATTTTTTAGACAATAAAGCCCAGCTGCGAAGCATGATGCTTAAGCAATATCTTGTTTGGTATATATAAAGTGATACAAATATTGGAATCATCCCCTTATAATTGTAATCACAATGTAGGGGTATATACCAAAGTCAAAAAAATGGTATATTTTCGCTTTGAGATTTCCCTTTGTGGGTGCTCTTTTTTCCCAGAAAATGCCCTTTTTTTCTTGGTGCCCCCCCCCCCCCACTTTGGAAGTCGCTCGGCCACCCCTGCTGCTTGCTTAAAAGTGCGCGCTCACTATCAGCAATTTCATCAATTGAAAACAAACAACAAATCGCTGAGATTTAGGACTAGGAAAACTGTTTTAAGCCCGTTAACGTCCGAGGTGTTGTTTAAAACAAATAGTGAATGGTCTTTATTCGTGCAATGGAACAATATTTTGCATTCGGTGAAAGATGAGACGCTCCATTCAACTCGGCCGCGCTTCGTTAAATATAGCGTCTTTTATCTTTCATCTCGTGCAAAATCTTGTTCCATTGCACTCATGACCATTCACTATTTGTATAATATTCATTAGACAGATAAGTATGTGTGTGTTTGTGTCTCTTTTCCGATTCATGCACAGGACAAAACTTATGCTTTTTGTTTGTTCGTCCTTGATACGTAGTTACGTAGGAATGGGGAAATCATCCTGTTTCCAAAAGTCTTTCCTCCTCCTAGTCCTAATGTAAATTTGACTTGTGGTTTTTGTTCCAAAAATCAAGCTAAATATAAAATGTATATCATGGATTACTACGTTAGATATTATTTTGAATATTTATGATGCTAAAGAACGCTCTCCCTCGAAAGATTCGTAATAGGTGATCAGATGAAATGTTTGAATATAATCTGAAAACTTGTCATGATTATTTCAGTATCTAATTGTTCTCCTGTATTCTATGTTACTCCTGGCCTCCATTTACAGAACACCTCGTATAATAGAAGTGTAATGGACCGCCCACGGATATTCCTATACAGTGCGTGGCTTATGTGACCTTGCATTATATATTATCATGACAAAAGGTGATTGACACCCAATTTCGTTGATAGACATCATCATTTATGTTCTCTATTGCATTTGGGCTTTTAAAGGTACTATGTCCCATTTGCAGGCCAAAAAAAATGAAAAGGTTAAATTCCAACTGCAATTGAAAGATAATACTAATTTAGAACTTCCCTAAAAAAAAGGTGGGGCTTGAAAATGTCTTCAAGTGGGAAAATAACGACTATAGTTGTCAAATCGACTTTAGGGCTATAGAGCCCAAAAGTAATAGTCTTGATTTTAAGACAATTGTACCGAATGGTCATACATTTTATGCTGCGCAAAGATTCAATCAGTTTAATCTTGGCCATCACAAGAAGTGGGTTATTGATGTAGACAAATGCTCATGTTCCCTTTACAACTCTTTTCATGTATGTTATTACCAAAGAAGAAAAAGCCAGTCAGTCACTCAATAGTGTCTGACAGTGAAGTCTAGCAAGTAAACGGGTTTCCTTGCATAATTTGAATATGAAGACACTGCTAACGTTTAAATTTGACAGATAGGACATACATGACATATTCATAATTCCTGCAAAGTTCTACAGCATTTGAGGTTGGCTGCAAAAGGGACATACCTTAAATAGTAACCATCGAGATTTAATTCGCTATTCGAGATAAACACCTCATGCTCCTTACGAGTGTGAAATGGCGCAGCGGACAAGTGAGCAGAGAGAACTCAGATATCATGAGACAAGCAGTTAGTAGGCTCTTCAAAATAAATTACAGGTTATCAGGATTGATTAATTCAATTAATTCCGAACTTTATTTCAGACTCAGCTGCACAAGGCAGTGGTCCATAAAACATATGATACATATAGATAGGGAAAATAGCAGAGTATGAACATGATGAGTATAATAACAAATCGTACAAATACTAAAGAATATAACAAACTAAAACTATACTACATATATACAATGTAACTGTAACATGTAACCTGTATCTGTAAAATTGATAACAGAAGGCCTTTATCAATCTAAATCTAAGCTGTACCTGTAACTGCAATATTAAAATAAATATATGTATAACAAAGTGAAGTTGTAACTTAATTGTAACAATCTATGCTCACTAACTAGAACAATTAATATACTAATAAAAGATAACTAGATATTATAACAAGCAACAAGGACAGGATTGAACAAGGTTTTGTGATGTCCTAGAATATTTGCTTAATTTTAAACAATGAAGCACTAAGGATCGAGGCATAATTTAACTTTTCAAATGAGGTAAGACCAAAGAAGCACATACATAGGCCTATATGTACTGACTCATGCACATCGTTCCATCATCTCAACCAATTGTTACCAAGCGGTTTTGACACCACTTTTTAAACACCCACGTGCTCAGCTACCGCGGCAGAAACATCAATAAATTGGGTATTATTGGACGAAAAATAAGATATTCTTCATAATGAAATAGATTTTATAGTCATAATAGTTCATGACTCTTTCAATTAGGAGCTACAAAAGTGGGGTACACCTCGTTTTATACGCACTGTTTTTATGTACTCTCAAATCTCCGTCCACATTTGACACGTTAAACACCTTAATAAATTAAGTTATTTATTTCTACTTTCTAATATATTTATAGAGGAACACAAGATCTGTATGTTACAATTGTCCATCTTTGTCCTTATACAGAGAGCAATAGATAATATATAAGTAGGGTGATCACAATGCCTGTGCACATAGTCTGCCCCATGCACACACACACATACAACAGCAGTCAGTTGGTAGCAATGTTTGTAAATTTATTTTAAAAAAACTAAACAATATTTTAAAATTTGTATTTCACATATACCTGTCTGATATACATAGGTGTCACTGAAGTATCATGTTCGGTTTTGATTTGATTACATATGCGCATATTAATTAGGCGGACTTATTATTTTCACAACTTTTTCATATCTGCAGATTCGCAAAAATGGCAAAAACGACTTATTTTGTTGGCTTCTGTTTTCAAAACAGTAATAGATATAGGAATTTTCTTTTTTGTATTTTTTACCACAAAGATGATATTTTAGTGTCTGATAATTTAATTTATTATTTGTGTCCAAGAAAGTGATGAATTAAGTTGTCAACCTTGTCGAAGTATGCCATTTTTGCCAATTTGACCATTTCTGGCAGGTTTTTCGGTAATTGTGCGATATAAAAAAGTGGTATAAAATCACAACGCATTGACCGATTTCAATTCTGTTTTTTGTTTTTTGAAGCTTTAATAAAGCTTGATCATTTGCAATCATCAGATAACATGTGTTTGTTGTACTTATTTGTGGTGTGCTATACCTAATATAAGGATGTTGCGCATAGGCGCCGGAAGTGGGGGGGGGGGGGGGGCAGGGGGGGGGGGGGGCAGTTGCCCCTGAATTAAATCACATATACAATTCCATTCAAAGAAAAAAAAAGTTCACAGGAATTAAATTTCATAAACATTGCGCATGACACCTATACGGTATTTATCAATGGAGGTCTCTATAATAGCGATACGCGCATATCGTGGACATATCGTGCGAGAATGGTAAAGCATGTCCGTTTTTTTGTTATAGGGGTGAGAAGACATGAGCCCCTGAACGCTGGCGTACTGATGGGGGGGGGGGGGGTGGTGTATTTCTTATTCGAAACAAGTGATTTACAAATGTTGATCTTGTGACATGATTTTCCGGCATTTTTTCTCCATTTTTATGCGTTTATTGGAAAATTATAGTCAGGCGAAAATACGCTTATTTAGAGGCCTTTATGTCATGGTCTGCAAAGTGGCTAGGCTCGAGCCCCCCCCCCCCTCTACACTCCTTTTTGTAAAAGTATGTTAAAGAGAAAAGGAAAGAAAGACGGAGAAAAAAATAAGTGACCTGCCAATGTCACAAATAAGGTATAAATAAAACCCTGAGCCTCCAGGGGCTCTGCCCCCTGGACCCCACCAAGGGCCCTAAGGCGGGCCCCTGGATGCTCATCTGACCGTAATTAAGTACCTAAAAATCCTGAGCTTCGGGGGGGGGGGGGCTCTGCCCCCTGGACCACACCAAGGGCCCTAAGGCGGGCCCCTGGATGCTCATCTGACCGTAATTAAGTACCTAAAAACCCTGAGCTTCCGGGGGCTCTGCCCCCTGGACCACACCAAGGACCCTAAGGCGAGCCCCTGGATGCTCATGTGACCGTAATTAAATACCTTAAACCCCTGAGCTACCGGGGGCTCTGCCCCCTGGACCCCACCAAGGGCCCTAAGACGGCCACTGGATGCTTATCTGACCGTAGTTAAATATTGAAACCTCTGAGCTTCTGGTGGCTCTCCCCCTCCCTTGGAACACGTTAATGGCCTTAAAGAGGGCCCCTGGATGCTCATCTAACCGTAATTAAAAACCTAAAAAACCCTGAGCTTCTGGGGGCTCAGCCCCTTGACCCCCGCCGAGGCTCAGGCCCTCTACCCTACGCCAATTTACGCTGTACCTGATCGATAATACTCCACTTTGAAAAACGTTCCGCGGGACCTGCATGTAACGTGTAAGACTGGTGATGATGCAGATTTTTCGTCTGCCCCCCCTCCCTTCCGAACTTTTTTTCTCATTACGTCACTGCCCCTGGAAGGTGAGCCCCCTGGAATGTTTGCCCCCCCCCCCCAATCCCAAACTGCTTCCGGAGCGCCTGATGTTGCGTATAGTAACTGGGATGGAAACAATACACACATCTAAGTTGTAAATGTAAACAGATACAATAACGTGGCTATTCAACATCAATTGGAAATGATTTATGTAGATTATGGTAGAAATCTAAAAAAAGACAAGACCAGTGTTTTTGATTAAATTATTATTGACTTTACAGGAATTTTTTAAAAATTATCAACTTAATTTAATGTAATTCAGTTCAAATCATTTATTTCTAAATTCCAACATCAATTAAAAGGATGTCGAAAAAACAGTCAAAGGGCAATAAAAACATTATAAAACTATGACATTTCAATCAAAAAATTAGGAGTATAAAAAACAAAACAAGTATAGCATTCAATGAGAAACAAGGTAAAGAAAAGAACAAAGTAGACCGTAAAATACATAATTCAGTATTAACAAACTACACAAAAAACACAAGTGGATTATTGGAAAATCGGCGTGAACACAATGAAAGCCAGGTTTGTGGCTTGTTAGGGTGTGCACACCTAGTTTATGTATTTGTTTTGTTTTTACATTATTATCATAAAAATTTAGACATTGGTCAAACGATACATCAAACATAAATGATGAGAACAAAAACATAAGAAAACATATAAGAGCATCAAACAGTATGGTATGGTTCTTACAGGATAATTAAAAAAAGATATTTGACAAATTAAAAGTAATCAATATAAACAAATTAAATGTTTCTTATATTGCCTCCTGAATGTATTATTAAATGAAATATTGAATTGGTTGCATCTTACATTATTCATAAGATAGAATGAAGGTAGAATTAATAATAATAATCAATAATCATGTCCTCGCTGATAATGCAGAGAAAATAACACGACAAAAATAAAAGATTTCCATTATAGCATCAATCGAAGTTTAGAAAATGGTAAAGACATATTAAGATTTCCAAAGTATTTATCTTCAATTTTCGGAGAGAAGAAAAGGAAACATGAGACAACGAAACGAAAACATCAGGTGTAATCAAAGGGATTAACGTTGCCACAAGGGCCCTGTAATCTGTTAAAAACTCATTCCATTATGAAAGCACCACTTTGGCCGATAGTGGTTCAAAATATATTTGATTTCTGTTGTTGCAAGGTCATGTCATCCGGATTACATAATGTGTAAACCTTACCTACCCCGTTACCCGTTATCTTCTAAAAATGAAAATAGCCTTTAAAAATGAGTTCGTGTTTATGCCATTCGTTTCGAAATTTCCTATCAAAATGATGATCTCAAATCTAACGCAGTGTGAAAAATGTAAAATATGGTTATTAACTTACCAATCTTGGATTCGAAATGCCAAGCTAGGTCCGTAATGCCCGGTTTAGAGTTTAAAACAAGAATTAGCTACGTGACAAAGTCGATCGCGAGAGAACTGACTGAATTTCCTGTCTCTTTGTCTATTTTTCTCTGTGTGTGTGTGTGTGTGTGTGTGGTGTGTGTGTGTGTGTGTGTGTCTCTCTCTCTCTCTCTTGCAAAATTCAAACAGAACCAGAATAAGGAATGGGAAAATCCCTTTTCCTTGTTTCTTTCCCAATTCTTACACATGACAAAAAGGCATTGTCAGAGACAGATTGTGAAAGGTTTTTGTTCTACGTCCTTGAAACTTGATTGTAGGGACTTTTAGATTTGCACAACGACAACGTGTATTATTATTTCAGTATTATTGTTTTTTTTAATAGTTTTTTTTAAGATAAACCTGTTGAAATGGAGGAATCCGCCGAAAAGCAGAACTCGTAAAATGTGGATACCTCAAAATAATGACAAAACCATAATTTGTTAACATATAAATATATTGACATGAAAAAACATATAAACATAGATTAGAGAAGAAGAAAAAAAAATGAGAAAGAGAAGGTATGGATAGTAAGAAAGAAAGAGAAATATTAACGGTGGAAATGAGAAAGAGTGTGAGAACATAAAAAAGGGGAATTTAGGAGGAAATTTGTTTTTTAGGTTATAAGACGGTGCTTCTTTCACTTTACTCCTGCAGTATTCGTAATACCATTATTTCTAATGTATATTGATTAATTAAAAGCTTAGCTTCTAAGTAGGTCCACCTTTTATTTTCGTATTTTATGATTTACAGAACAAGCTTTCATGATATTATTTATTATGATTTAGGATTATTTACTTCCATACATGAATAATCATAAGAAAAGTCAATGTTTTGTAAAATTTATTATGCTTTGCTATTATTGGATAGAATATGAATAAAAGCAACCAATCAATTAATCAATATCATGTTCGGAAATATTGTTGTGTCTCAAATGAAAATAAATAGACCGTTTTGTCGCTCCATAATAATTGGTCTCTACTTTGTTAAAAAGGCAAACAGTTAAACCTGTCTCAGAAGAGGGATTTTTCGAGGTTGGCGCAGTCATTTTGTTAGTGCCATTGTGACCCTCCAGCTGCGTTTCTGGTTAAAGGGCCATCGGAGAGTTTCTCAGATTTTGTTTATTTTAGATCTGTCGAAAATGTGTCTGAATTTAGGTCCCTTTAAGGATTCATCAATATAATAATAATAATAATAATAAATCACATGTATAAAACTCTAACTAGCACTGGACAAAAAAAGGTACAACTTAAGGCAAATATACAGCAATACTATTACCTAATTCTAATTAAAACAGATATTTAGCAATTAACTTACTTTATACCAAACTGCCCTAGAAATTACTATATAACAAGACATACTTCAAACTTTCCTTATTCAAAACGACTCTACGGATGGGTACTGACTGATACATATTGGTAAACTATTCCATAATTAGGTCTAATTAGTCCAGAAGAACCTATCATGTATAAACTTTCCGATGATACTGTTCCTGACTAATAATCTCCCTTAGTTTTTTTATAGGGGAGATTCGGGAGAAAGAGAAACGAGGCTTCGTGATCATAATCGCTCGGAGGGCGCCCTCTAGTCGATCCTGTCTTTACTGGCCACCGCACGATCACAAAGGGGCCGTGATATTATTGTCATGCTAGATGTCTAGGATATAAAAATACGATAATCAGGTATTGATCCTCACAAGGCTACGCCCCTCAATGGTCGGCAAGATAGCTCCAAAAATATATTGCACCTCCTCCTCCCTCCTTTGTTTTTGTTGGTGGGGTAATCTTCACAAAAAGCCCTGTTTAACTGAGTGTTCAATATTGAAATGATGACCAGGTCATGTTAATGTTTTCTTGGGAATTATAATTCTAAATGGTTACACCAGTATTCAAAGACCACACTGCGGTGGAATCGGTTATACACGTACATCCAATACCCTCAACTTTTTTGAGCGACGTCGCGGTCTATACAAATATTACATCGATTTTCAACCAGTAATTGAAAATTATGACAAATAAATATGTACATGAATGTGACTGCCTTCGTAAATCTTATACGAAGGAGTTTCGTCTAACTATAGCTGTCCAACTGTTGTTATTCACAAGGCACACCAATGCCAATTAACAATGGAAACAAATTAATTGAAGTTCAACAAACGTCTCTTTTATTCAGCAACTCCAACAATCGTGTAAACTTCATTTTAATATCTTCGGTAAACCCTCACATAACAATCTGTAATGAGAATATACAAACACTCAATTATAAACAAATGTTTTAGCCTGTAAATAACAACCCTGTAGCTAAATTAGTAAGATACTGATTACTACACGTTAATATAAATTATTTAGTATATGACACAAGAATAAAGTTAAACTGTATTAGCTCTCTATGTGAATTCACCCTACATTGAAACTATGCAAAAAACTAGTGAACTGGGTCACATTCAAATGTGGTCCGTCACTTAAGTTCCTATGCTAAATAACTAACAAATGAAATCTGATTGTTCCTTTCCTAAACACACATTTTTGCTCTAAATTCGACATTAACTATATATAATAAACAAGTAATCATTTACATCGTTTCAGAATATTAACTACTCTGAAATACTAAAATATAAAGCATTTTCTGTTGTCACGAACACGCATAGAACTCAAATTTTCCACAATGTACATTATACACACTGGTATGAAAACTCATCTCTTTGTCTACTCCTAAAAGGTTCAACATCTAGCATCATCAATTATACCAAACTTTATGAAAGTTATATTAAGGTACATCCTCAAAATAACTTATTACTTTCTGCTGCAATGTTATGTAATTCGTACCCCGATGTATCACTTCGACACTCAGAATGACTGGAGTCTGCTCCTAGTCCCAGAACACATGGTTGGAGAAAACAAAGAACTTCCTGACTTCGTGACTCAAATTATAATCTTAAAGTAAAAATATAGGCCCCAAGATGCTGGTTGTCTTATAATAAGACTATTCAAAAACCAGTTTGAAATGTACATTTCTTCAATAAATCCTGATGAAGTGAGATTGACTTCATATTACCTCGTGAAGATTACTCTTCAATATCTGTTTAAAATATTTAAAAATATAGGTTCAGAACTTCCTCAGTTGAGTTCATTTTCTATATGCATTTTTTGTTTAATAAATCTGACATCATCTCTCTTAGGATTGTGCGTGCGTTTGTATGTGTACGTACGTGCAACAAACATCGGCGTTGGATTTTAAGCACCTCAACAACCACCCCCCCCCCCACACACACACAAACACACGCACACACACGCACGCACACGCACGTACACACGTGACACGCACACATATCCGATACACACAGGAAGAAGAAAAAAGAGAGATTGATATGGAAATGGAGAAAGAGAGTTTCGTATGAAATTGACAGTAGTGAAAATAGTTTTGATACAGGACAATAACTTTAAAGTGAAACAAAAATTTAAAAGTAAAGTGGGGGAAAAAACTCGAAAAGATTTTCTTAACTTGAAGAGCCAGGTTTTTTCGATATCACTTATTCTTTGTATATATTGAAATGGCATTCTTGTACTGTGCACTTTCAATATGTAACTAAAATACTAAAGTTTGACATTGTGGCATTCAAACGATCAACTTCAGTGATCTGATTAGTTACTTTAGGCACCCGTCCACAAAGAGAGAGAGAGAGAGAGAGAAAGAGAGAGAGAGAGAGAGAGAGAGAGTGAATGCGAGTAAGAGGATGAGCGAGAACGCGTGCTCTATTTCTCTGTCTCTCTTCTCGTCTTTTCTTTTCTCTTCCTCTCCCCCACTTTGCCGCCTTTATCACATTGTAAATCTTCCTCGATACCTATTCTATTCTTCATTTTTTTAAATAAATAATGTGCTGAAATAACTCGATTAAATTACTCTCTATACCATACACCGCCATACAGATATACACTGTGAGGGCAATACTAATTAATGACGCTAATGAGTAGTGTCAATATATTTTATGACGAACGATAACCAATAAATATTTGACCGCGTCATGCTGTTGATTTTAGGCAAAATAATCGAAAGCTGTCCACATTCATTCTGAGTACAAAGCATTAATTATTCATTTCACCTTGTCAATCGATCATCATGGGATTCACGTTGGCCCATTAATTCCTTTTTAATGAAAAAAAAATTAACGCTCTACACGCATCTTGATTTATCCAGTTCCAGTATATATATTTTTTATCCCGTATTCTATCAAAGAATTTAAACCCGAAGCCGGGTTTCGGCATTTGTTCAAATTGAATTTTTCAAAGGTAGGCAGGCTAGGTTATGCTCTTGATATTTGACACAGGGTCGGTCTTTTATCTTAATTTGTTTGTTTTATCTTAATACGGGGTAAGCTTGTTAACAACACATGGAGATAAATAGTGGAGAAGGGGCGCACAAACGGACTGTGGCCCTCATTTTAAAGCTATTGACAAACTTTAAGTAAACTGAAGAAAAAAAACCCTATTTAAATTATGCACTCAAAAGGCACATGAGAAATATGACTCCATATTGTTGTGTATAAGACATTTTCAGCATTGTGCCCCGCCCTTTATACAAAAAGTATTAAACCACCATATTCTGTTCTTAAGGATATATAACGCCTTTCTTAATGAAAGATACTTTATTATCGAATTCGTCATATATCAAAGAAATATACCAAATAAAACACTCATACTATGACCCAAATATAACGTAATCAATTAATTGTCAGACGGTGATAGAGAGAAATAAAACTTTAACAAATCCAAGAATCTATGAATTGTTAATTAAAGTTTTGTATTATATTGTATTAGCCTTTTCAACCCCTCAAGAATCCGATTTTCCACTGAAAGCCTATTTTTTAATAGTAAGGGCGACCGCTTTGGTTCCACACAGAGTTACAGTCACACTCATTGTATCATGGTGCACCATACATGGAAGTGAAGGTGGTGATTGCATCATGAAACCCCACACCTAATATTGAACTGTTCAATATTGTTGACCTGATATATATTTTTGTAATTAGGGGCTGGCCGTTAATACAACGCGGCTACGCTAGATAAGAAAAGGACAGAACGTTCATTAAAAATCATCGATTGTCTCGGCTTAATTGGAACAGGTATGGAAAATTCAAGAGTTTGAAGACAGGATAGCACGCATTATACTTCAGTTTTGCGTAGATCACAGACGAGTATCAATACGAAGTTAGCTTGTAGCATGGGAACTTAATACTTATATCCAAGTCTATAGTGAACTGTTAAAGTTGAGAATTGGTATTTTACACTGGCCTGGTGATGATATCTACGTAGTTGAAGCTGTGAAAAACAATTCAGCAAGGTAAGTTTCATTTTTTCTACAAAATGTGAGACATTTATATTTCCATAGTATTTGAAATTTAAGTTAGGGTTTATTGAAGACACAATTTTCATGTTGTAGCAGACACCGGTAGAAATGAAAACATTTAATTCAGGAAGTTTATATTTTGTACGAGAAATGTAACTAATAAGTAAAAATATAGGTTCAAATCATAGCCATTTATGTTGTCATAGATGAAGCCGTCATCATTATACGCCTCTTAATTATTACATCTCCATTTGACTAGTTTCATTGATTGAACAGTTGACTGTATGTTTGCAAGGAAAGAAAAATCTTAATATCTTTGATGGATTTGTACTAAAGGGAATTTAGATGAATAATCAACGACACCAATATTTTTGTTTACACTTCATGTATACGGTGTCGAGCGCCTTGGATATCCTAGACTTTGATATAAAGTATAAAAACCAAACTATACTTCAATGGTATTCGAGGCACAGCCTTAGCCTTAATGGAGAGTTACCTGACAGGGCGAAAGTAATTTTCAAGTGTAGATGATTATTCTTCATCTAAAAAGAAATCGTCCAAATGAATGTGGAGTTCCAGAAGGGTCAATCCTCGACCCTTTGTTCTTCCTTTTTATATGTTAATGACATTAATGAGGCCTTAACACAGTGTGATACTCTTTTATATGCAGATGAAACAACCTTGATATTTAGTAACAAAGATACGAACAAAGATACGAAGATGTTAACTATAATCTTGCTAATTTGATAGAATGATTACTAGTGTATAAACTCTCTTCAAATATCCAGAAAACTAAATTCATGAGTTTTGGTCCCACCCGAGAATTAATTTAATACAATCATATTTATATTGACTCGAATCCCATTGAACGAGTTGATGGTATGACATTTTTGGTGTTGTTATTGAGAAGAACCTAAGTTGGAAAAGTCACATTAACAGTCTCAATCAATCAAGTGATATGATATGCAAGTTATCTCATTTATTACCTCTCAAAACTCTCAATTTCCTGTACAATACATTACTTTGCCGTACTTAAATAATAGACAAGCTTTATGGGGCAGGGCTTCTTCCACAACTATGAATCGTACATTTATTCTACAAAAGAAGGTATTTCGAATTCTCACACCGGTTGATTTTTGTGAATATACAGCCCATCTTTTTAATGGTTACATCTGTTACGTCTACCTAAAATGAATACATAACAAACAGCTATATTCATGTACAAATACCTAAACTAAGTTCTGTAGCCGATTTTTAATGATATGTTTTATACTGCAAAATCCATTCACTCGGTTAACACGAGAAAGAAGAGAAAAAAAACATCTCCGTCCACCAATTTTAAAAGCAAGTATATATGCTATCTTCAATTCCATTGATTAAAGTGAATGGTTCAAAGCTGTGGAACAATACACCATGCTACTTGAAGATTCACCTTCTCTGAACAACTTTCATAAACTGTTACAGACATCTTTTGCAAGCTCACGAGTTTATAATATAGATTGGATTGTAATCTATATTACATCAGGATATGTGTACATGACATTATCTTCCGTGTTCAAGTGGTAAAAGTATCTTTAAAAGGCAAAGCCTTCAAGTTGAAAGATCTTGCGGGTCTTTGCAAGTAAATGTCTTGTAATTATCTCTTGCTTGTTATCTTGGAGCCACAGCCTTTACTCAGATCTCCTTTGTCTTCTTTTCTATCACTAATTATTCTGACCTACCCCCTCTCCAATTTCTCTCTCCATTTCTTCCTTTCTCTCTCTCCCCCTCTCTCTCTCTCTTTCTTTCCCTTAACCCTACTCTCTCTCTCTTTCTTCCTGGGGGGAAAAAACATGCATAAAACACATTAATTGTACTTTTTTTCTGGAGATGGGCCCCCTCCCCTTGTGCTCAAGGGGGGGGGGGGGGGTGCGATTTTTCAAATTTCGAGGGCACCCAAAAAACAAAATTAGTACCCGCTGCCCCCCCCCCCCCCACTGAGTGAATTATCGGCCGTCTATTTCGCCGCTAAATATTTTCTCACGAATTTGGCCCCCTTTCCCTGCCGCCGGCTGGATCCGCCCCTGGCCCACAGGCCTCTAGGCCTCTTTTTTTTAGGTGTGCCTCCCAAACCATTTCTGTTGTAGAACACAATTTCTGTTACCCCAATATTTTTTAAACAAATATTTCGTATGTATTCCTTTATTGTTTTGAGCAATTTTGTACTCCAAACTTTGTAACTCCAAATTTATATATATTTTTGTATATGTCAATTTCATTACATGTTTTTTAAAATTATGGTTTGTAAGATCCAGACTTAATGAAATGAGATGAAATTTGAGCATCAGTATTGTCTCATATATGAATGAATACTTTTAGTCTTTACTTTAAGGTTTTTGTATTTCGTTCTTGTACATGTAACTATATACTTGTACATGCTTATTGTTTACTTTGTAAAGCGCATAGAGAAACTTTTGTATATTATGCGTTTAATAAATCAATCTTTATTATTATTATTATCATTATTTCATAGCTGACAGGCTTACACATGCACACACCCCGACAAGCAGACGTATCATACACACACACACACACACACACACACGCACACACGCATACATGCATCCGTAATATTGTAACCTATAATTTTTACAGAGCCTCTCATGAAAACCGTTTTGATACTGAGATAGTTGCCCTGTTTAAATAAAACGAATTAATTTAAATATGGTTAAACAAAAATTCCTTACATTCACCCTAGACTTTTCCATATAATTTGGTACTTATTATTTATTCATAACTTCATTCGTTTATTTGCAGATGGGATTTGTTCTACATTGTATTTTAGCGCTTTTCAACCTACACGTTGTTCTCTATGCACACGGAAATGCATGCATTGGTAAGACCCTCCTTATACAATTAGGTAGCGTCGGTCAAGGGACTTAGGGTCACTCTCGTCATTGGTAGGGTGGAATAGTAGACGAATAAATTACCCCCCCCCCCAAAAAAAAAAAAAAAAAAAAAAAAAAAACATCTTCCATTCTTTTGAGGTTGTAAAGCAAAGGCATTAATCCTTTATTTAATCCTTTTATTAAGTTTTCTAGATATACATATCCTCATGCACGTTAATGACTGTTTAACAATTCTAATTGCGTATGGTTAGTGACATGATTGATATTCTATTTTGATGAAACGAGCTTTGTTTTATGATTCTCCAGGATTGTCGGCCTATAGGGTCTAACAAAAAAGATGTTATATTGCCCTTTAGGTGCCAAAACATTGGTCGGTCGGATGGAAATCTTTCCTTTTTTTTCTCTCTCCCTCTGTGGGCTGATATTTCTCAGTTTTGAGTGCTTTAATACATTGTTTTTCTAAAAAACGGTAACAATTTTTATATATATATATTTTTTTTTAAAGCCGACCGTAGATTTCAAGATGTTGGGGTCGATCGCAAAGGGCAACACAACATTTTTTTCTTAAAGGCCTAATGTCGACCCTCGCTATCTCCATTTAATTGTCTTTTATCTATGTCATCGACTAAAATAGGTTTCTACTTTATACGACTTCCACACATTTTCCTAATTTATTCAAAAAATCAAGACCATTTACAATTGTTGCTGTAAATATGGCTTAAAATAAGCTTATAAGATGTAAATCCAACAATTTGTTGGTATAAACCCATTTTGATTTGAGGATTGTGGACTTAATTTTGAGGTAAATACGTGCTCAATTAGACTTAGATTACGCTTAGCACCACGATAGTTAACGTTATTTTTTAATGTTTTCTCCTTTAATATTTGTTGGTGTATAGAATATGAATGTATTATAACCATAACTTTTCAATGACAATGATTATTTTCTTCTTCTTATTTAGTGACTGTCGTTGTTTGTGAGCGTTATTCGGGTGAGATAAACTGCGATGATGGGGCCATCAACATCTGTACGGCTGTCTACGGACGAACTCATCCCACTACATGCGCTCGAAGTAGCAAGACAGACTGTATTTTGGACGTTTCCAGTTTTTACATAGAATCCTGCAATGGTCAGACGCAGTGTAGCGTTGAAGCTTCTAATTCATTTGGAGACCCGTGTTCAGGACATGAGAAATATCTAGAAATCACATATTCATGTGAAGGTAATGACTGTATGGTCTCCTAAACCCATGAGCGCCATTCGCAAAAACATTTGTTATCATGCGAAATTTACTATTCAATTTACTGTTCAAAACTCTCAGAATATTGGTGGTGGTAGTGGTGGTGATGATGACGATAGTGCATGAATTTGGCATAGGGCATATGGATATTAAAGGGGCATGAAAATTATGGGGGGCACTGGTCTCACTTGCTTCATGAAATACTAGTTAGAAACGGTATTGTTTCTTCAATTCTTATTTTCGTCCTTTCTGAATATATTTTTTCACCATTCAGAGGGGGGGGGGGGGGGGGGGGGGGAGGGGCTTTCGTGCCCCTGTGTCTTCACCATTGCACACATCTCATTCACAAGAGATTCACAAGACGTCTCAAAAGTATTATGGTATAGGACTCCCTGGCTTTAAAACAACTGACGTAATAAACACTTAAGTCATTCAATTCATTTCATTCTTCCAGATATAAATTTATTAAGCTGAGTTGAGGGTGGCAAATGTGCACGTGTATTATTACAACATATTATTCAGTACCAGAACAAAATCAAAACCATCACATTCCTGAAATGAATTAGATAGGCAGCCCCGCATGCCGATGAATAACTGCAACTTTAACCTTTCCAAGTGTCTTCGAACAGGGAAAAAAAAAAGGGGGGGGGCTCCACCATTTGCTTAATATTACGGTGTACTAAAAACGTTCAGAAAACAATTTACTTTTGTCTTTTAAGAAAATAAACCTAGCTAAAAATTGTGGTTTAAAATTAAGTTAAAACAATGTTTCACTGTTTTAAATATCTCACATATTACATTTAGGAGATTGTTGCCCGACGACATTGACAACAACGCAAGCACAAACCAAACCATCGACGACAACACGACCCCCGATAACAACACAGCAACAAACGACAACGCAGCCTTTAACCACAACACAACAACAAACGACAACGCAGCTTTCAACCACAACACAGCAACACACGACAACACAGCCTTCAACGACGACACAACAACAAACGACAACGCAGCCTTTAACCACAACACAGCAACAAACGACAACGCAGCCGTCAACGACTACACAACAACAAACGACAACGCTGCCTTCAACAACGACACAACAACAAACGATAACACAGCCTTTAACCACAACACAGCAACAAACGACAACACAGCCTTTAACGACGACACAACAACAAACGACATCACTGCCTTCAACAACGGCACAACAACAAACGACAACGCAGCCTTCAACCACAACACAGCAACAACCGACAACACAGCCTTCAACGACGACACAACAACAAACGACAACGCTGCCTTCAACCACAACACAGCAACAACCGACAACACAGCCTTCAACGACGACACAACAACAAACGACAACGCTGCCTTCAACAACGACACAACAGCAAACGACAACGCAGCCTTCAACCACAACACAACAACAACAGACAACACAGCCTTCAACGACGACACAACAACAAACGACAACGCAGCCTTCAACAACGACACAACAACAAACGACAACGCAGCCTTTAACCACAACACAGCAACAAACGACAACACAACCTTCAACCACAACACAGCAACAAACGACAACGCAGCCTTTAACCACAACACAACAACAAACGACAACGCTGCCTTCAACTACGACACAACAGCAAACGACAACACATCCTTCAACCACAACACAACAACAACAAACGACAACGCTGCCTTCAACCACAACACAACAACAAACGACAACGCAGCCTTCAACCACAACACAGCAACAAACGACAACGCAGCCTTCAACCACAACACAGCAACAAACGACAACGCAGCTTTCAACGACGACACAACAACAAACGACAACGCAGCCTTCAACCACAACACAGCAACAACCGACAACACAGCCTTCAACGACGACACAACAACAAACGACAACGCAGCCTTCAACCACAACACAGCAACAACCGACAACACAGCCTTCAGCGACGACACAACACCAAACGACAACGCAGCCTTCAACCACAACACAGCAACAACCGACAACACAGCCTTCAGCGACGACACAACAACAAACGACAACACAGCCCTCAACAACACCACAACGGCAAAGTAAGTCGCCGCACTCAACATCATCAAAACAACGTATTTCAACGCAGCCATCAGCATCACCAAAACAACAAACGACAACACAGCCCTCAACAACACCACAACGGCAAAGTAAGTCGCCGCACTCAACATCATCAAAACAACGTATTTCAACGCAGCCATCAGCATCACCAAAACAACAAACGACAACACAGCCCTCAACAACATTGCTATCAAGACGTAAGTTGTCAATCATTAGGCCCTCTGTACTTAGCCCACTTTAAACAAATAAGCCTTATAATCTATAAATCTGTCCCCCAAATTTTACTATCTCATAAAATTTGATAAATCTTTGATATACCGTAGAAGTCACTGTCAGCCTTTCTTTAGGGGCGGCTTAAGCCCCCCCCCCCCCCCCCCCGAGCTCCCTGAAGTGAAAGAACTCAGAGTCCGGTCGATTTCATTTCTTTATTATCGAGAGTGTATTTTAACTTGTGATGTCTCTTTATGTAAGAAATAAATTAAAACTCATATTTCAGATATAGTAGAATGGCATGAAAACCTTAAAGGGATAGTTGAGTTAAGTTGAGTTAAGTTGCAGAGGGCGCTACACAATTTTTTTTTTTTTGTGTGAGTTAATGAAAAACTGAGTGTCAAATTTGAAAGAACATACAGTTTAAATGACAAAATCATCTTTGTTTGATCAAAATCGGTTCAGAGACGGATGAAATATCCATAAATATAACGATTTCTAATATGGTCTTGTGTACCACGAAGTGACGGTAGTGAGGAAAATCCGCATTCAAATTGTATGTAATTTTCATTCACTACCGTCACTTCGTTGAAAAAATGAATTACTGCCCTTTACATCGTATTTCAGCAAATGCCGATATTGGCTTTTTTGTTGGCATTTTCGTGTTGGTTATATAACGCACAACCAGCCGGCCCATGTTGTGTTTTTTTTATTAATTAATTAATTAATGGTCACCATATTTTTTTGAAAGTGGAGCTGAATTGGTATGATCGTATTGGCTAAATTTCACACATTTTGGGGTCTAATATTACCTTCATAGCAATTTTAGGTCTTAAAAGGGCACCGGAAATGTCATAGATAAGAATAAGAGCAATAACCATGCACTTTGAAGGCATTTGCGGTCTGAAAACAGAACTCAACTATCCCTTTAATACAAAAGGAAAATATTTTGTTTTGTTGATTGGTTTATTATGAGAAGAGTCTGACACTCCTTCCCGATAGAAAGCGATATGCAGATAAACTTAGTAAAGATGTAAATACCAAATAATTCTAAGCACTACTATTATAATACTAAATACGAAGGAATTTAATCAGGCGCGTAGCCAGAGTTTGATATTTGGGGGGGGCACATACATGTAATCGATCGAGGTAAAAAAAAAGGGGTCTACAAAATTTCAACCGATCCTGGAAATTTTAGGGGGGGCACGTGCCCCCCCGTGCCCCCCCGTGGCTACGCGCCTGAATTTAATTAGTTCTAATATAATGTTTAACTTCTTTACTACAGGAAACAAGCCATCAATAAAATACCGACTGCTTGCCAACAATGCCGCCCTCAACGATTCGTACTCGTTTAACAGTGTGACGTCCTTCATCATGTGCAGTCAAATGTGCTTTGATGACGTCTCATGCAGGAGTTTCACATACATTGGAGAGACGGGGGTGTGCTTGCTGGGCCAACAATCAGCCCTTGAAGTACACCAGGGGGCTAAGACGTATACAAGCTAGGTTAACTTTAGCTTTAGTGGTTGTTCATGTGGTAGAGGCGAACATATAATTTATATGCGGTAATGAGAACCTGTAAAATATCATAATTTTCTAATAACAAAGGGCCTGAGAGCAGCACATTTGTATATTCAACATCACTCAAGACATGGTGATAGATTAACCAGTCTTAGTATCTTCGTCTTTTATCAAAGAGGTGGCTACGTTTGAATTTTTATCACTTTGATCTGGCATAGATATTTCGTTTGTAACCATACTCGCCGTCTCAATGTATGTTTTTTTTAGTTTGAAATAGCACAATGTAGCACAAGTTAAGTAATTTACTAATTAAAACATTTAAGTACATTTTATTACGTGAATATAGGGACGGCACACCCTTTTTAAGGGCAAACTTAAACAAAATATCAGCTATAATTAATAACGGGGATTTGTTCAATGTGGTTGTGGTTTATTGCAACTATGTATAGTTTATATTATTCAAATACAGAATGTGTGAGAAGTTTCAAAATTAGTTGAAGTTGCTTATTTAAATGAGTCGTCTATGCATGCAGTTCCGAGTTTTGTCATCCAAAATTATGCTTGGACGTCAATCATAGTCGCAGTGAGCGCAAACATAGGGTACATTTCTGGTAACATTTTTTTGGCCCGTCTTTTTTCTGCGCCTGCCTAATACCATATCTTTTGCAAAGCCCGTCGAATATTTTGGCTCAAATATATAACAATAGTACGATTATTGATAATGCTCTGAGGATTGACATGATGATAATTTTTTAATAATGACGAAAAGGTTGCAAACTCTATAGCGCTAATCCTGTTAAATTAGAAAGGTTGTTTCCTGTTTGCCAAATACCACTTTATCATAGCGGTTGCCATGATGGTAATGATGCTCTATAGACTTTAGTCACATTTCAAAGGTAATGAGTAATTCAATTTATACACCAGTAGCGATGAAAATTAGAAAGCTGTGAACATAATGTTAAAGAGAGGGAGAGAGAGAGAGAGAGAGAGAGAGACGTGAGAGGAGAAAAGAGAAAAGAAGAACAGAGAGCAACGAGAAAGGGAGAAAATGTGTGTGAGAGAGAGAGAGAGAGAGATCAGCATTCAAATGCACACATAACACACACCCGAATATAACGTCATCAATTAATTAACAGGTAGTGAAGTCAAGAATAACACTTTTAAATTAAAAAAATCCCAGAATCTATGGATTATTAATAAAAGTTTGTTTTGTATAGTATTTCCCTTTTCTACCCCTCAAGAATCCGATTTTTCCACAAATATTTTTTAATAGTAGGGGCGACCGCTTTGGTTCCACGCAGTGACAGCCACACTCATTAAATCATGGTGTAGCATCCATCATTCATTAAAGTGAAGGCGGTGGTGATTGGTTAATGATACCCAACAGTTAATATTGAACTGTTCAATATAGTTGACCTGATAGAAATTGTATTCATTCGGGGTAGCCGTTGATACAACGCGACTACGCTAGTAGATAAGACCGCGACGGAAAGTCCATTAAAAATCATCGATTGCCTATAGGCTCAATTTGCACAAGTCATATATGAAAAATTCAAGAGTTTGAAGCGAGGATATATAGCACGCGCAATAATTCGGTTTTTCGTAGAGCACAGACGAGTATCAAGTTGAGCATTGGTATGTGACAAAAGTTTGGCTAGCCTGAAGATGATATCTACGTAGTTGATGCTGTGAAAAATAATTCAGCGAGGTAAGTTTTATTTCTTCTACAAATTTGAGACATTTATATTTCCATAGTATTTGGACATTTTAGTGAGGGTTTAGTGAAATACAATTATCATGTGATAGCAGACACTGGTAGAAATGATAGAATTTAATTAAGGAAGTGTATGATTTAAACGAAAAATGCAATGTTGTGGTAAATGCAGCCGTCATCATTTTAGGCCTCTTAATTATCACATCTCCAATTGACTAGTGTCATTGATTGAATAGGTGAGTGTATGTATGAAAGGAAAGAAAAATCTTAATATATTTGATCGACTTAATATACTACAGGGAATGTATATGAACAATCAACAAAACCAAGAAATCAGTGAAAAAACTATTAACACAATATGTAAGTAATAATGCGATCTCTATTGCCGGTCATCATTCGTGCTCAAATCACACTGACCAACACAATGATATAAAGTAAAACACGCTCTGTGTTTCGTTAATTGGTCAGTGAAGGCTTCCTGAAACAAAATTCACAACATTCTTTGTTGTAAATATTGCCCATTTTAGCCTTTAAAAAAAATGGAAATTACTCCTAACATGCAATCGTCTTTTTACCGTCGGTGGAATCTACCCACTCACGATCAATCATAGTCGACTTGTAAACACGTATTTTTAATTCAGAAATTACAATAATTTGAAAACTGGCCCATCGATACCAACAATATCATCGGTAGTGGATTTAGACGATGAATACTGCAGATCCAAGTTACTGTCTGTCCTAATTTTACTCATTTTATGGATAATAAATCTTTAAAATGTATGACAATATGGCTGCTAGACATGCAATGTCTACTTTAAATTATGGAAATATTTTTATGGGGCAGGGCTTCTTCCGCGGCTTTGAACCTTCCATATTCTACAAAAGAAGGTAACTCGAATCCTCACACATGCTAATTTCCGTGCATATACAGCCTCTCCTTTTAAACGTTTAATTATTTTACGACTGCCTGACATTGTTAAATACCAAACAAAATGTACAAATACCCTCAGCAGGTTCTGCCGCTGATTCTGCCGCTGAATGTGTTCATTCAACCGAAAACAACAAGGAAAAAAAACTAGAACTGCAATCGTATTAGAACGAGATGCATGCATTGACGCACGTGTTTCTACGGGGCAGCCGAAGGAGCTTCGTCTCTTTAACTATTTAGAGGACTTTATTAGAAGTCTGTAGCATCTATGACATTTAAAATAGGTAGGCAGAAAGAAAGGCGGCAAATAAAGCGGCCCGAAACAGGCAAAATGGCGCATAGACGGTCACGCATGAGTGATTTCGGAAAACGGTAAGAATACTGACCGTGATAGGATGCTAGAGAGTAAACAGTAAACTGTGACTGAACACCAAAAAAAAAAAACAACAACAACAACAACGATGCTAGACACTTTGCTTACGAAGTTTGAAATGAATCGGGGTAAAGGAAGGGACCTGGATAGGTCTCACAAGCACAGCGTGCAAAACGAATAGGATTTGGGGGAATAAAGAACACGTCATGATGCGTGCTGTGGCCCAAATGACAGGTGCACAGTTCCATCCTATAACCATGCAGGGTATACAATGGCGTCTAAAAAAATGCCCCCATTGAGAGATCTTCGAATTCCGGCTTCGAGATACCCTGCGTTTGACAACCCAGAATATGCTTGCAAAATTTCAGGGAAAAAACACGGAAAGGGGGCGAAAAGCGTTCTGAAAAATGACGTCATAGCAAGTACGTGAAATAACTTGGCGGAAATCCAGAAATAGACCGGCGAAGACACGATTTTTAAAAATACTTTTGATGGCATTTTGGGGGTAATGCATGGCATCAATGCTAAAACTTTGCTTCACGCATGTTTTACATAAAATGTCATTGTTCGCTTAAAATTGGGAAAATGTCCCAAATCAAGTTTTTTCTTCTTCATTTTGACCGAATATGTATTATCTGAGAAAGACCTTTCAATTGGTACAGCTTTCTGAATGAGTTTGAAGTTATAAACCTGTTTGATATACATTTGTAATTTGGATATTACACACACATAATATATGGCGCAATGAAACATAAAAGTGCGACTTACTCAGAACATGGGGTTATTAAAGCTAATCATATTTCACAGTTTTTAAAACACCATAAAGCTGTCCACTAAAGCACTTTTCCTTGATTAAAGATAAAGTTGAGTTCTGGTCATGGAATTGTATTGTGAAAGAAACGTTGTGGAATCGTTCAGAAAAGGTCGATCATCTAGCATATAAGTATTGATGTGTACTGCAAGGTTCTGTAATCATCAAAATGATAAGAAATTTGGCCCAGTCTTGTTAAATTACAAGCACTCTACACAGAAAGATGTATATAGGACTACACGAACATGTGGCGTAAAAATCCGTCCCGATTTTTATGATGTTACATGCCATATTTAGAATATTTAGGCATTTGAAGAGCATGCATGCTTTTCAGGGAACATTTTTTATCTGATGTTCTTCCACATTTGCGTAATACAATGATAATGCTCACAAATTATTTTTCACCTCTTCCCAGAACTCAACTTTCTCTTCAAACGGATAATATATGTTATCATGTCACGCACAGAAAATAAATGATCAGATAATTTGATGGATATAAGTAATTGAATGCTACCCCAAATGAGTTGATGTCTTCTTACAGGATGTGCATTTTGAGTGGAAAACACATCGTACATGTACCAGTGGCGGATCCAGGGGGGGAGCCCGGGGGGCCCGGGCCCCCCCCCCCTTGAGAAAAAAATCATGTAAAATCACGCGATTTTTACCTTTTTGGGGGGTTGGGCCCCCCCCCCCCCCCTGGCGCTCAAGGGGGGGGTGCAAATTAAAAATTTTAGAGGACCAAAAAAAAAAAAAAATGTGCTCACTACCCCCCCCCCCCCCCCCCCCCCCCCCACTGAGCGACTTTTCGGCTGGCTGAGTCGTTGCGATTTTTTTTGGGACTTCAAAAAAAAAAAAAAAAAGTGTCCGCTTACCCCCCCCCCCCCCCCCCCCCCCCCCCCCCCCCCCCCACTGAGCGACTTTTCGGCCGGCGCGATTTTCAAATTTTCGGGAGCAAAAAAAAAAATAAAGTTGGGCCCCCCCCCCTAAGAAATCCTGGATCCGCGCCTGACATGTACCGTATATGGCAATTCTCACAGGTATTAGCAATATTAGTTCACGGGCCAATAATTGAAATCGGCTATTATCATGGAAATGGAGCATGAAAATTAGAATTGTCTGCGAACAGTGGAATCACCCGCGTGTAATCAGTGTCAATAATTGAAAAAAGGTTACTGCCATGGTAACGGCACAAGCAAATTAGATTTGTCGAGTGTAACCAAATTATAAACGAATTCATCATCAGTCCTGATATTTCAATTTGTTACTGCATGTAAGTAGTATAACTGATTAGCAATGACAAACGATTCTCGCTAAAATTCAGCAATCGCTGCTTTGAAAGCTTTTTAATGATATATTGTCTTTGGTCATGATTGTATTCTCTACTTATTTCTTCTTTATATTTCGCTTTATTTAAAAATATATATTCTAATGTTTCTTCTTTTCTCTTGATAATATTTCAGCAACTAAATGAGAGTTTTGGTAGACATCTTGGATGTAGTATAGCCATAAATCCTGGGCACGTGACGTATTGAAAAAGATAATCAGGATAATAAGGATCAGAATGATACCAATATTACTATAGGCCTACTATACACTACTGCCATTGATAATTCCGATGATAATAATGATATAATGATGAAAATGATTGTAATAGTAATAATAATGATAATAATAATAATCACCATCATATTCAAGTAATATTGGTCCCGATGAATATTCAATTGTATTTCTGAATAAAATGAAGTTGTCTTGTTTATATAAAGTGACAACTTGTTTGAATGGATCCAGTTTATAACAATGTTTAGTTCGTGGTTAATTGTACTCAGAGTGATTAGGGGATCTTTATTTGAATATAAAATGTTCGAGTCATCAGCTAATAAAAGGAAGGAAAGATTATCAGAACAATTCTTGAAGTCTTTGATATAAAGTACAAACAACACCGGGCCAAGTAAAGACCACTGCGGCACTCCGCATGTAACGCTTTTCATTTGAGATTCATGACCATTGATATAAACATATTGTTGACGGCCAGTAAGGTTTTTCTTGGACCATTCTAAGGCCTTTCCATGCACGATTTTCGTAATGAGATAAATTATAGAGAAGAACCTTGTGATCGATGGTGTCGAAGGCCTTGGAGAAGTCCAGTAAGATACCGACTATGTGGGGAAATTCATATATGGCTTTGGCTACTCTGTTGATTGACATCAGTAATGCATGGATAGTTTAAGGTTTTTCTTCCGAAAATCAAATTGGGACCTAGACAAAATATTAAACTTATTTATAAATTCGGCAGTACGAGAATAGACTATTTTTTAAAGATTTTTTTAGAAACATGTTAAGAGCGAGATGAGACGATGATTTCCAATATCATGCTTGTTGCCTCTTTTGAAAATTAGGACTACCTTAGCTATTTCATTTTCGGGAACTGTTCCGTTCGTCAGAGATAAATTGAATATTTAAGTTAAAGGACTTGGTATTTCGGTGATTTTTTTTTCCTTTCAATTTAGATTCGAAATACCGTCGTAGCCGGAACTATTTTTGTTTTTCATACTTTTAACAATATTAATAATTTAGTTGGTAGTAACTGGAGAAGAAAAAAAATTGATTCACAATGTGGTTCTATTCAAAACGATATCAGATTCGGAAATATCACGGGCAAGATTTGGACAAGATTTGGGCCGATATTATCAAAAAGTTAGTTATATGTTTCAGCTATCAGTGTGGAGTTTTGTATATCGGATTCGTCACAAGCTTTGTTAGTAATGGATGGTATTTTTTATTTATTGATTAGGACATTATTTATGACCTTCCACGTACTCTTCGTATCACATTATTTTGTGAATTTGGAATTGTCCAGAACAGTAATTCTTCTTAGCTGCTCGTAACAATGATGTAAGAGCGTTACGATAGATAATGTATTTATGTTTATTTCGTTCGGATTTTGTTTTCTTATTAGTAAGCATATCAATGCTAAGTTACATTGACGTTGATATAAAGATCGCCATTTTATAGCAAAATGAAATTTTTTCACAAATTTCTAAAAACTGCTCATTTGGAGGGCAGTTTTCTCATATTCGGTCATTGATAGGGTAAACATATCCCCCCCCCAAAAAAAAGGGGTATACTGGTTATTCATATCATGTATGACCATTGGAGCGTGAAATTTGGCTGAAGTGTCATGTGCTATTATAAGATCAATGTACTGTGAGAAATTGAGGCAAACGGAATTGGTATGAGAAATTTATTGCAATTTACTGTTTCTAGGGGTCAATTATTAAAGAATTTTACCGATTTTTACCGAGTCGATTTCGGATTTGAATTTCGAGTATGAAGATGGACTGGTTACACATTGCAGATGAAAGAACATCTCGTGACCTAGCTAAACGAATGTGTTAGAAGTCTGTAGTATTTGAGATAGTGGAGATACGAAGAGAAAAGGGGCCTTAAAACGGACCAGAAACGCACAAAATGGGACAAAATGACGCCTGAACGGTCATGCATGAGTGAATTCGGAAAACGAAGAGTCAGGTGAGCTTGATTGGATGCCGGAGATTATGCCTGGAATCTGGATGGAGGAAGAGACTTAGATAGGGATAACAGGCACTGCGTGCAAAACGAATGGGATTTTGGAGAAAAAAAGATCAAGAAGAAGAAGAAGAAGAAGAAAAAGAAGAACAGAAACAAGGCATTGGCGAGAAGTCTTCAATGCAGAAGCATATCAGTGGCACTTTTAAAACAAGTATGCTATCTTCAAATTCCATTTAAGTCGAGGGTTCAAAGATGTAGAACAATACACCGTCCTACATGAAGAATTCAACTTCTCTGAACACTTTTAAAAGACGTTACAAACATCAATTGCAAGCTCACGATTAATGATTGCATTGTAACCTATATTATATTAGGGTATGCGTACATGTATCTGTCCGTCTTGCGTTTATACGTTTTTTTTCCCCAAGTAATAAATGTCTTATTATTATCTCTTGCTTGATATCTTGGAGCCACCGTCTTTTCTTATAACTCCTTTGCCTACTTTTCTCTCACTATTTATTATGTTCTACTCTCTCTCTCTGTTTCTCCTGTACTTATTCGACCAACATTATTTTTGTTTACCTTATCAACTCAACCCTCTTTTCCCCCCATTCCCGCTTTTTCTGTACTAATTCAACCCACTTTCCCTCTTTTGTCTCCTTACTTAAAGGGATAGTTGAATTCTGTTGCAGAGGGCGCTACACAAAATATTTTTTTTTGTGGTACTTGTGAACCACCACAAATATTATATATTTTGAAAATATATATAAATTGAAAAAACCGTTGAAAAAAACGAAATACCGCCTTTTACGTCGTATTTCAGCCAATGCCGATGTTGTTGTTTTTATTGCATTTTCGTGTTGCTTATATTACGCACAACCAGCCGGCCCATGTATTGTTATTTTTAATTAAATAATTAATTAATGGTCACCGTGTTTTTTTTTTAAGTTGAGCTGAATTGGTATGCTCGTATTGGCTAAATTTCACACATTTTGGGGTCTAAAATTACCTTCATAGCAATTTTAGGTTCTAAAAGGGCACTAGAAATGTCATAAATAAGAATGAGAACAATAACCATGCACTTTGAAGGCATTTGCGGTCTGAAAACAGAATTCAACTATCCCTTTAAGCTACGGTCACAAAGGTTCGTACGAACGCATCGTTCGTACGAATCTCCCTGTTTTTCCATTGTCTTTCCGAATTTCCATTGTCTGAAAATCGTTCGTACGGCGTTCGTAGCAGTTCGTAATGGCATTTGTAACCGAGGCTTAACTTTCCAATTATTGTCTTTTTCTTAAATTTTGAATTTACCATCATCTATTTTTACATGGGCTACCTTGTCTACAGGCCTCTAGGCCTTTTTAGGTGTGTCTCGCAAACTCCATCTCTATTGTAGAACACAATTGCATTACTGTATTGTTTTATGCAAATTTTTACTTTCTATACTTCCACATTTATATATATATCTGTATATACACACTTTATTTATGAAACGGTTTTTACTCATAGTTTGTGAAATAATGACGAAATGAAATGAAATGCACAGAGTTGTCTCATATTTCAATGCTGATATACTTACACACACCCCGACAGACAGACTTACATATACACACCCGTACATCCTTACATGGACCCTTAACATACATGTACATACATGCACACACACACATCCGTACATACACCCATATCGGTATAATTAGGTACATGTTATTGATTCATAACTTTATTTGTTCATTTGCAGATGGGATTTGTTCTACATTGTATTTTAGCGCTTTTCAACCTACACGTTGTTCTATATGCACACGGAAATGCATGCAGTGGTAAGACCCTCCTTATACAATATTATTAGGTAGCGTCGGTCCGGGGACTTAGGGTCACTTTCGTCATTGGTGCAGGTGGAAAAAGCAGATGGATAAATTACAACCAAAAAAGCCATTTAACATTCCTTTGAAGTTGAAAGGCAAAGGCCTTCTGCTAGTATTTAACTTGTAGAATTATACATGTAGATGTTCATGATATATTCATGAACATAAGTGAACCTTAAAGGAAACCTCACCCTTAAGGGCCTATCTCACTGAGCAGCGAATGCTTGCGAACGTTGCGAATTTTGGATTCGCCAACTTTTCTGACGAATGTTGGCGAAAATCAGCGACATTAAGTGACGTTTAGCGACAATTAGCATCATTTGGGCGATGTCTCCGAAAGTGTTTGCGAAAGGCAGTTGGCGACTATTAGCGACTGTAAACAAAATGTTAGCGACAACTTTTGCGAAGATTGTCAACCATTTGCCAATCCTTTGCCACTATTTGTGAACGTTTGAGACCTTTTGCTAACTACTGGTACTCAATGGGTCGATTTTATAAAGGAACCATATGGTAACGTGGTCGCTAGCTTTGGCGAAACACAGAGAACTGACGAAAACAAAGAGCAAAACCGTTTAACAACCGTTTGCAAAGGCTTACGACTGTTTTGCAAACGCTAACGACTGTTTTGCAAACGCCTGCAACTGTTTGCGGAAAAATAAATTCGCAAAGAAATTTTGAACATGTTCAAAATTTCTTTGCGACAAGAAAAACTGTTTACAACAAAGAAAACTGTTTGCGATCTTTCTTGCAACCTTTTACAACATTTTACAAACTCTGGCGAAACCCCAAATTCGCTACGTTCGCAAGCATTCGCCGCTCAGTGAGATAGGCCCTTTACGAATAAGTGTAGGTTTTCAGAAAAACGAGATGAATTCTTGCCTTTTGATGTACAATAAATCCTACGAAAGTGTACAAAAGATATATAAATGAAGATTTCTTGGCACGATGTAATGCCTTTTTCTTGAAAAAAATTCTTGAAAATGTGACGAACCAGGCAAAGTTGTACATGTATCATGCGCCAATCTTTAATTGGAAAGACTTTTGAATTCAATAAAAAAACCTTTACTTTTCAATGAGGGAAAATCATAGCTGAGAAGGTTAAAATTACAATTGGTGAAAAATATATAATAGGGTAACAATAATAACTCATTTATTTAAAAATACTAACATATAGCGGTTGACAAATCTTTTTCATTAATGCGACACCTTCACCCCAGAACAGCAACAACTTATTTATGCAATTTGAGTTCTGGCAATAAAGTACAAAGGATAATAGCAGGTGAATGAACTGCTTCAACGAACACCAAAAACACCTGGGAAGGAAACATCCATAAATCGTCGGTTGCCCGGCAAAACCTTGCGTAGCGCTTCACTATCTTTTGCCGGGAAGTTAAATTGCGCTTTTTTGTTTCCAGCAAAACGTAATGTAGCAAAAGAAAGATATATTTGAAAATTAATTTGAGAAAACAATAAATCAGTTTAATATCTTTCTCTAAGAATAGTTTTGGCTTCATGGAACATAAAACATTGTCGTTTTTAGCACTTGGAGTAGGTGTTAAAACTTCAAAGCGTTACCGGGCAACCGACGAAATGTGTATACATTTTTAGTTGATAAACGACTTCGCATAGTACGTCATGTTATCAAGAAAATGGCGATGCCCAATGTCGTGAAACTGTACTTTATTCTTGCTTTATGCTTTTCTCATACTGTTGATTGATGGGCAAGAATGCAATAAATCTCTCAGAACAACTAAAGTTATTTCTTGGAGTGAGGTTTCCTTTAATAAACAATTCTGGTTGCGGATATAGTGTAACAGCCATATTACTAATAAAATGTCATAATTAGCAACGTATTATTGCTCGGATATATTATTCTTTCGTGGATGCTACTGCAAATATAATATTTCTTCTTCGTGACATGATTGGTGAAACGAGCTTGATCTAATCAGCTTTCCAGGATAGTAGGCCTATAATGTCGACCCTCTCTATCTCCATTTATTTCCCTTTTACCTATTCCATTGACTAAAATACGTTTCTACTTTATTATGACTTCGACACACATTTTCCCTTATTAAAAAAACTCAAGACCATTTACGCTGAATTTTTTTGGCTTAACAAGCTTATAAAATGTAAATCCAACAATTTGGGTTTAAACCCATATAAATTTGAGGATCGCGGTCTAAATTTTGAGGTAAATATGTGTTCAATTAGACTTAGACTAAGCTTAACACGATAGAATATAAATCTATTGTTACCATAACCATGATAACCTTTTAATATTTTTTTTCTTCTTCTTATATGTAGAGACTCTTGTTGTTTGTGAGCGTTCTTCGGATGACATAAACTGCGGTGATGGGGTTATCAACATTTGTACGGCTGTCTACGGGCGAACTCATCCCACTACATGCGCTTCGAGTAGCAAGACAGACTGTATTTTGGACGTTTCCAGTAAACCTGACCTAGTATCCTGCAATGGTCAGAAGCAGTGTACCGTTACAGCTTCCAATTCATTATTTGGAGACCCGTGTCAAGGAACTGAGAAATATCTAGAAATCACATATTCATGTGAAGGTAATGTATGGTCTTTCACATAATTAAAACGATTCGCAAAAACATTTGTCATCATGCACAATTTACTGTTCAAAACTTTCAGAATGTTGTTGGTGGTAGTGGTGGTGATGATGATGATGATAGGGCATAATTTGGCATAGGGCATGGATATTGAGGGGGGCATCGGGTTTTACTTGCTTCATTAAAATGACAGTTAGTATGTTTAGGGGGAGGTTTTATCTTCTTATCTTCGCGCTCCCTTCCCCTTTTTGTTCATTTCTCATTTTCGTCCTTTCTGAATATACTTTTTTCACCATTCGAGTAAAGGCTGCCCAATCTGAAAAGCTTATTTCCGCCTGGCTATACTGTTCTTCGAGTTATTCGAGTTATCCAACCACGATGATTAGATGGCGCTGTTTATTTTCTCCAGGGCTCAAATATTGATTCAGTCATTCCAGCGTTTAATTTTTCTTCAATATTGCTCCTCGAATGGTCGACACTGAGTTTCACAGCTTCGTTTTGTTGGTTATGACCGTTCAATCGATGGGGTGGGCTCCAACATATTATGCTAAATATTACAGTATACTATGAAAGGTTCAGAAATATAATAAGAAAATTTTTCTTTGGTCATTTTTGTGAGAAAATAGACCCAGTTAAATTTTGTGGCTTACAATTATACTAAAAATAATGTCTCACTGTTTTAATTATCTGACATAACATTTAGGAGATACAACATTGACAACTACGCAAGCCCAAACTGAGGCATTGACGACAACGGAGCCGCCAACAACATCACAGTCGGTAACGACAACGGCAACAACATCACAGGAGGAAACGACAACGGCAACAACATCACAGGAGGAAACGACAACGGCAACAACATCACAGAAGGAAACGACAACACAGCCCTCAACAACACTACAACAAAGTACAATACAACCATCAACTACATTGCAACAACAAACGACAATACTTACCACGGAAAGAAAGCAAACGCCAACAACAACGCTATCTACGACGACGCCCCAAACAACTCTGACAACATTGCCATCAAGGCGTAAGTTGCCAATCAATAGGCCCTTTTTACTCAGTCTACTTTAAAAATCAGTTTCACAATCAACATGATATTCTTAAATGAATATTTCCTTTAAAAACACGATAAATTGCCTTTTAGTGTGTAAACCTGACCTTAAAATGTTACCCCATAATATTTCACACATCTTCTATAGCCCGTCGTATTCACGATCAATCTATCCACACGGCTTAAGCCCCCCCCCCTCCATCTCTCCCTAAAATGAAAGGACCCACAGTCGGGTCGAGTGTATTTTAACTTGTGATGTCTCTTCATGTGAATAATATATTGAAATTCATATTCAGATATAGTTTAGCGGCATGGAAAATATTTGTTGGCTAATTGGTTTAATGTATGTTTAACTTCTTTACTGCAGGAAACAAGCAATCTACAACATACCGACTGCTTGCCAACAATGCCGCCCTCAGCGCTTCATACTCGTCCAACAAAGTGACGTCCTTCATCATGTGCAGTCAGATATGCTTGGGTGACGCCTCGTGCAAGAGTTTTACATACATCGGAAAGACGGGGTTGTGTTTGCTGGGCCATCAATCGGCCCTTGAAGTACACCTGGGGGCTAAAACTTATACAAGCTAGGTTAACTTTAGCTTTAGTGGTTGGTTATGAGGTAGAGGCGAACATATAATTTGTATGCAGTTATGGGAACTGCAAAATATAATATTTTCTAATAACAAGGGCTGAGGGCAGCACACTTGTATATTTACCATCACTGATTGACACACAGGATACGATGAAAGATTAGCCAGTCTTAGTATCTTCGTCTTTCATTAAAGAGGTGGCTTCGTTACAATTTCATCACTTTGATCTGGCATTTTGTTTGTAACCATATTTCCTTTCAATTTATGTTTTCTTTAGTTTGAAATAGCACAAGGTAGCATTAGTTATTCAATTGACTAATTAACACATTTAAGTATAACAAGATAATTCACATGACGTAAACAATTACAGGTCCATATTAATCCTTCCCAGTATATCCAACATTCTTGAAAAAATAGTTTACAACAGGTTTTATACATTTTTGAATAACCATGAAATATTTAATTTAAATCAATATGGTTTCAGAAAATCGAATTCAACTGACCTAGCTTTGATTCAATAACATTACAAAATATTAAATGCAAGGGTAAAAAAATAACATTCAATGGGGATTTTTATGGATTTGTCAAAAGCATTTGATACGCTAAATCACTATATTTTGCTTGGAAAGCTACAAGTTTAAAGAATTCGAAGAGTTTCTCTCTCATAGTTTAGACATTACTTATTATTCCGGCAACACAGTACGTGGTTCACAATGGATTTTCATCGGAATATCTTTTAATGTGGAGTCCCACAAGGATCCATATTAGCCCCCCCCCCTTATTGCATATTAATGATACTGTATATCCAATGCATCATTCCTTTTATCGTTTATACTATGTGCTGACGACACCAATGTTGTTATTCTCATGAGAATCTGGATGCCCTTATTCATAGACTCAATTTTTATATTAATAAAACGAAACTTCATACCCTTCATTTTCCTTATAATACTGTAATTGATAATATAGCCTTAGAACGTAAGAAATGTACACAGACTTTAGGTATCCTTATTGATGAAAATCTGAGCTAGAATGAACATTTACGACATATAATTATATGCATTTTTAGTGTGTGTGTGTGTGTGTGTGTATTGGGTTTTTATAGACGTGTATCAATCAGATATGATTATTTACGTCTGGGGACCGACCTTTAAATGTCACCATCTGAAAGACGTGACTCAGTTTCGAACCAGCGTCCTCGGCTGAATCAGTATGTAACTTCCACTGTTAGCTGGATTACAGGCACACGCCACAATTATCAGACAAAAGGTTATCTTCCTAAAAAGACCCTTTTAATGCTATATAACTCGCTTAAATCTTGCCTTACATTTCATAATGTATTAAACCTGGTATTTTCTTCAAGTGCAAAGACAAAAAATAACCCTATTTATTTAAAGCGAAAGAAAGCGCGTCAGCGCTTCATGTGCTGGCTCCCATAATTTAGCCCATACCAACCCACTTTGTAATGAATTTAAAACATTGACAACTTTTTATATAAACGCACGACAGAGTTTGATCTTCATGTTTAAATACATAAATATCCTGCTTCCTGAGTCATTTCGAATTTTTTGGAATTAAATAACACTACCCATCCTTTTCCTACTCGGAATTCAATAAACTTTCATTTGATAAATCCTAAATTATTGATCCTGCATAAAGACATCATGTTCCAGATTAATGGAATGCACTCCCAGACTCAATCAGATCATGTAAAATCCTAAATTCATTTAAATTCAAATGGAAGAAAGAATTTCTATCAGAGTACATTGTTTGATATTCTCCAAGTGCTGAATCAATATTGTTTTCAGATTCCTATGAAACAAAATCCATCACTATATTTTATAACTCCCGTTATACTTATATACGTTTTCTGTGTCAGACTTATTTACATCAGCATGTTTTCATTTTCACCATCATCATTATCATCAAAATCATCACCTTCACCATTTTTCTAAAATAATTTTGTTTATTATCAAACCCCTTTTCCTTTTCCCGGGCTATCACGATATCAAGCAATAGCTTATTGTAATAGCCCTTCTTTATTCTGCAACTTTCTTAATGAATAATTCTTGGTAATTGTGTACACATTAACAAAAAACTTGTTATATTTTGAATATTTTATATTGTAATTTAATTCATATGTTGCAGAAGAAAATAAATGTAATATAATTCAATTCACAGTTCTTCCCTCTATTACGTGATTGTAGTTATTAAGGCCAAACTTTTTTTGTAATTTATTTTCAAAGGCAAACTTAAAAATCCTGAAATAGAACTATAATAAAATAATAAATAAAATATATCAGCTCTATTTATTTGTAGATATTTGCTCGATGTGGATGTGGTCTATTGCAGCTTTGTTTTACATTATCTTTCGTGAAGAAAAGCCCGGCGAATATTTGGCTAAACAGATAATAAAGATAATAATACGATTATTGATAATGATCTCAGGATAGATATGATAATCAGATTAATAATCTGGATTGATAAAGCATTTTATACGAAATAAAGTGCTTTACAGATTTTATTACCCCGGTTATCGGATGCATTCACGCACAATGTGCATCATCTCCACTCCCTGGGGAGTTTCCCTACCATATGGTCACCGCAAGGGTTTGGCAATTACTAACACAAAGGCTTTCATCATCCTATTAGGTCCCCATTTTCCTCCTAGTTATGGAGTGAACAATGTAGATTAATTCCTTGCCAAAAGATTGCAATAATTACGAATAAGCTCTATAACGCTAATCCTGTTGAATTAGAAATGTTGGTTCCTCCTTGCCAATACTACTTTAATTAAAGCGGTTGCCATGATGGTGATGGAGCTCTATAGTCACATTTCAAAGGTAATGAGTAATTCAATTTATTCCCCACTAGCGATGATTTTAAGCTAAGAAAGCTGTGAAAACAATGTGGAAGAGAGGGAGAGAGAGAGAGAAGCGCGAGAGAAGAAAAGATAAAAGAAGAAAGAGGGAAAAGAGAAAGGAAGAAAGTGAGAGAAAGAGAGAAAGAGAGACAGGGAGACAGAGAAAGATCAGCATTCAAACACAAACATAACACACACGCACACACACACACACACGCACACACACACACACACGCACAGACATACACACGCACACACAGTCTCCTATGGGCAACTTCTCCTCTAGCTATTACCCCTCTCGAATTTAAAGTGACTTGGTAACATTATTCAGATGAGAGAAAATGTCTAAGGTAGTGACTTCAATACTAAATGTAAATTTAAAGATAATCAGAAAGTTTTAGTGAAAACAGACCATTGAGAATGATAAAAATGGGAAAATTGATGTAATCGACTCCTACGCTGCATAGGCTTTATACTATTTGACACAGCCAGGATTTGACAGAGACAGTCGGCTTTAGGAATTGCATTAAAGTGTCAAACTTCGAGTCTGTGCCTGCAGACTATTGTTGGGAGATGAGGTGTGGCCTTTGGCGGCTGCTGAGTGGTTGTTCGTGTAAAATGCGATCTGTACACTCATCAAATTGGCATTTCCACACATTGGTGCTATTTGAATGGGCTAACTTCACCCGTCTATCGTCATCATCATTCATCATCATCATCCTCCTCACCATGTTCACATTGTCGAAGACTGCATCACCATAACATCGGCAGCACTGTCACATAATAATATTATCACCATGAACATCATCTTCAATATCATTGTCATCATATAAGCCTTTCATTATCACCATCATCTCTTGCTGGATGATAAAAGTAATTTGTATAGTAATGAGAATGATGAGCAAAACTTTTAAACTTTTCCATGAAGCGTTTTCATGTTTTTACAACGCACTCCAGCCGTATTCTTCTTCATGTTCTTGTAATAACTTCAATGGATTTCTGTTCATAGCTTTAAGGTTGTCAATAGACCTCTACAGGAAGAACAAAGCAATGATATAATAATGGCTCTGAATATATTCTTAATCCGATGTAGGCCTATTGTTTCTTTAATATCATTATTTGTATGTTCATTATTATGTACAGTTAAACTTGTCTTTAAAATAGTAGGCACCTCTTCATAAAAGCCACCTGTTTATAGTGGTCATGTATTTTGTCTCCCTCGAGAAAGAGATATGTTCTGTAGAATATATAGCAAGTCACATTTCTATACAGTGGCTACTTGCTTTGTTTCCTTTGGATGGCCTTAACAGGCTTGGCTGTAGGCCTATGTACAGTGTATATATATATATATTTCTATGGAAAATGAATCCAACTGCAAATCATATATAACTGTAAGAAACCGGCACAGATTTATATGCACAAAAAGAACATTAACAGTCTCTGAAATCATTTGACACTTCATGCATACAATGAAACTTGATTATGCTTACAACCACCGTCAGTGCTTACAAGAGCTATGAATAGTTGAGCTGCTAATAGCGTATCACACAGGACCCACCCCTCCCCCCAAAAAACAACACAAAAAACAACAACAACAACAACACAACACAGCACTAATACAGACACAAACAAACAAACAAACAAACAAACACAACAACACAAAAACACAACAACAACACAAACACAAACAAACAACCAAAACAAAACATATAGGCCTAAATGAATAAATGAATGGATGAATAAATAAAAACAAAAACATTGAAACACTCCAACCAGGGAGTGGTTCACCCACTCAACGGCTGGCTCACCCACTGGCTTAACAAACACCACATTCCCTATATATACTAGTTGAATATGCACTCAAATGTTGAATTCCTATTAAGTGGGTCTGAAGAGTTAGACTATTCTACGATCATTAATAATGCTGAAACGGCGTTGATAATCGAAAGTGAACGGGCAAAGATAAGATGGGCAAATGTCATCACCTATTATTTTACACAAATAGAAGGCATTTTAGCTTAATTTAACAAATACATTTCAAAATATGAATGAAAGGATAGATTAGAGTTAATTGAACATTAAGAATGTACAAAACCATCCATGAAATGGAGATGATTTCCACGGAAGATGAATTATGCACGATGTTGATGAGTGCTACCTGCTCGAGTATCCTCGCGTACGTACGGAAGTAGATTCTTTGTATTACGGCGCACACCAGTGCGCATGCATTAAGCAAATACAAGGAAAATTTAATGGTATCGGGTGAGCCCGCAATACGGTGAAGCAGATATACCGTGCATAGCAATAACCCTTACGAGGGGTATCATTCGGAGAAAAACAAACTGATTATTTGGTATAAAGGGTGTGGTATCACCGCCTCCACCCTCCTGGTAGCATTCTTACATCACTGGAATCAATTTTGGGATTAAAAGAATCGGGGATATCACCATCCATCTGGCAGGTTTGCTCATCAGGGAGGAGGCACCGAGGTAGGAGTCGCCAGGATGCCGGCGGAAGGCGGTGCTCTCGATGGAGAGATGCACGCATATACACGTAAGTAATCACTCCATTCATACGCGCTCTTGAAATGCATGCATCGCGATGTGATACCATCATTAAAGCAAAAAAGCCCGCGAGAAATCCATTAGCGAAAATGAGCTACTGAATTGTGTTAAAGAAAATGTCATTTATAGTCGGCTAGGTAATTCCATCTTACATTAGTCGATTGGAATGATAATAAAATGGATTTGGAGTGCCATTATTTTATAGTCATTAAATGGTATTTAATCACTTTACACGTTCTCTTTATACGTTCATTTATATGTTAAAATCTATATAACATATAGGAGTCAGATGTAACAAAAGAAACAGTTAAAACAAACAAACAAACCGAAACAAAACACGTTTCGATCTACTACTGACAGCATTAGTATTTTGTCTTACTTTGTAAGAATGTGCCTTTTCCCCCTTTCTATCTTGTGTCAGAAAGGTAAAGAAAATTAACGTAATCACTTAAAAAAGAAGAAGAAATCTACCCAATGATATTCCTCTGTGCCTGTGAAAAACTGAGCCCTTCCCCGGTCTGATTATACTGTGTTCCTTATAGTTATAGCACAAGACTTTTAACAATATAGCATTGATAAAGTATTTTAAAGGCTTTTCACTGGTTCTGTTTCTAATTAAATTGATTCTGATAAGACGATTGGTATTTTCATGCCAGAAAAACTTTTCATACATCATTCAAATTGCTCGGGATGAAGGAACACCTTACTTAGATACAAATCACACTTGATCACATTAATAGTAGTATATCGTCGTTAATTCTTGAGAAATTCGTGCTGTAATGTCTTAGCATTTTATTACAAACGTGAAATGATAGTCATAATATATCTATTTTTTATTGATTCAGCAGTTCAATTCTCACTAAAGACTTAACAAAGAAAACAAATCTATATCAATTTTTTAAGGTAGTATTAGGTTTCAAACTATAAACGGCAGCCATAATGATCCAGCCGCATTTTTGTCTATAATTCTGATGAGTGGGACCTATTTTGTGCGACTCCTTTACAGAATTACTTTTACAATGTGCGTCAACCTTTAATCTATCGAAACCATAATTATTAAGATTTATTGATGACTAAATTCAAACTCACTTTATCATCGGGATGAATTTATCATTTGGAGATTGTTTAAATTTACATGACGTTGGCTCTAACCTTGGGGTTTAACTTTGTACTACATTTGTAATAAAGCGCTTCAGATTAATTCCTGACCACTTGCATATTATTTTAGACATTGATACAAATATACATTACGATTAGCATTGCTTTCCCCAAAGAGAGAGAGAGAGATATTAAAAAAGGGGGGATATTAACTTTGCCACTCCTTTTGTACTAGTCAGTAATGTTTGTGTGTTAGAGGGAGAACAAAACATAGAGAGAAAGAAGGAGAGAGAGAGAGAGAGAGAGAGAGAGTGAGAGAGAAAGAGAGAGAGAGAGAGAGAGAGAGAGAGAGGGAGAGGAAGATATATGAGAAAGAAGCAGCCGAAAACCTCCGAACAACAATAATAAACATTCGTTTAAAAAATTGAGCAGGAATGCTATTTTTTGCTCATTTGCTCATGACTGTATCCTGCAAATTTACCATTAAACATTGAACAATTATGCACAAAAATTGTAAACTTCTAGATTCAACCGCCTGAGTACAATAAACATGATGCATAAGAGTTTCTCAAGTTAGAAATCAGCTACCATTTTTTAAATAAAAAAAAATACTATTCCTAACATTAATTATAGGATGATATATATAAATAATCACCCTAAATCAATCATTAAATAAAGATTAAAACATAATTTCACCTCAGCAAAAGCCGAATTCACTGGCACGAAGACGATAATTTTTTTCATCAACCTGCTAAAGAACCAGACCGTGAAAGCTGTCAAAATTAGCTGCTTTATGCATTTGTTAATTAGTTCGGGTTCATTGCCTTTCTGGCTGATTGCATGTTTTCTAATCATGATAATGCCATACAAAACCACAGACATGATCGACATGAATAACGATTTCATTTATAATACATGATATAGCGTTCTTTCTCCTTCAGAATCACAAGAAAATATGTGTGTTTTTATATTCTGCTCGAATATGTTGATTCAGTCATTCATCATTCATTAACTCAATGGAATTATTAAGTGACTCCTAATTGATGACAGAATTACCCGCAGGTCATGCAAGCATAATTATGCCACTACATGGAAATGTCTTCATTATTTAATTTTTTAATTTCTTAATTATTTCAAATTTAATCGCAACGGGAGAATGATACAAGAGAGATCATGCATGAAGCAAAGAAATTGGACACTTTTGTTCTTTTTTTATATCATGGATTCGGCATTTATTTATTTATTTATTTATTTATTTATTTCATCTATCCATTCATTTACCGCTTGTGAGATGGAACACCCTGATACGAGCGAGATCATGCATGAAGCAAAGGAAATACATGTTTGTTCTGTTTTGATGATTGATTTGGCATTTATTTATTTATTCATTTATTTATATTATTCATTTATTTATTAACCACGTGTGGGATCGGACACCCTGATTAGCACGAATGTTGTTTTTCATAGGGGTCCACTCACATTAAAAACAGAGTGAAACATTAAAATCACAGATGAACGAAATATACGAAACACAAATGAATTAACATAATATAAAGATAACAATTAGAAAATCATAGGCATAACAGATGGATTTTATTGTTGATAAACCAAGTCAACTTTATAGCCGTAAATATGTCCTACATAATAGATAGGTGTCTATGAAATAGGCATACTGAGCTTAATCGGAAAATAATATATTACTATTTTGTCTACACGTTTGCTAAAGATAAATAATAACACTATTACTTCATTGCGTATTATTTTGTGAACTACAACCTTCTATGAGTAATATGCACGATCGTATCATCTCTATTTTCAGTAAGATGAAATAGGGTGTCAGCTTTTCTGATTTTCATCAACCTATATAACCATTCTCTTTAAGTCATGAGTACGGAGTTGTTGTCATTTTGGAAACCATATGGATACAACGTTCCATAAATTGTGAGTGAGGCTACTACGAGTACACTATGGAAACATATTGTAATATTTCTCATAAAAAAGAAGCATAATTCAAAAGATCTACACGAATATTTATCTTATTATTACAACATTCATTAATAGTTACATAGTTCATCCACAGAAGATATTGCAAAATGGGGCATTAATGCTTTTGGGTATTGTTGAAATTCACAAGACGTATGCATCCCTCGCATATCGGTGTGTTGAGTAGACCCTCTTGGTTCTTAGCGTATAGAGTCAGCATATGGCAGTCCGCGTCGATTCAGTGCATTAATTATCAAGTCAACAACAATATGACAAGAGGAGTATTATTACCCAGTTACGGAGCTCTCTGCCCAGAGATCAGTGCCATAGCGTCTCGCTTCACCTCATAACCAGTCATTATCCTGTCTTGGTGGTATTCTTATTATGGCCAATTCACAGCAGTAATTTTATTGTTGCCAGTAACATTATCTTTTCAAATGCATAATAATCGGAATCATTTCTGTAATTCGATAGGCTGCCTTCACCGAATGGGGTATATTTGCGGGATAGGTTCTTCGTTTATTACGCAGCTCAAATTACACGTATTACCTGTAATTACAGATGTTATTCTGAGAGTCTGAGGTTAATACCGTTTCTTTTAATATTGTGTAGCGTTTAGTCATGTCATGAGTCATGACTTGAGAGAGCAGACATGTTGAGATCTTCCTTGTTACGCTGTCAGACACTGTTTGTGCATCTGTTTACATTTACTAGCATGTTTGTGTAATTTTGCATCATAATTGTAATAAAAGAAATTTAATCGGAGATTTTGATACCCCTTTTGTTGCCCAGAAAAGTGATGGTTTGCTCCTAAAAAGTAAGTTTAAAGATCTCGGTTAAGCAGTGGGGACTTACTTCCCTGCATTGTAATCCTATTATTTTCAAATGAAAATTTAATTTGAGGTTAATGGTTGTTAGTGTTTTATTTATCAGACAGAAAATAATCATATAGTATCAGATTGTATGACAGTATGGATACAGTCTTGAAATGGTATTTCACAATATTGTCCTCTCAGTTATCCCACAATGGTACAGATACTGTATACTCCTCTCTTTAGCTACAGTCCAGATGAGAGCTTATATAGACTAATATCCGGGGCGGAGTGTGGAAGCCGGCGCCACGCTTTATGGTGGCCATCTAGCACCATGTTCCTGATATTCAATAGCGAGAGAAAAGGATGAGAGAGTGTGTGTGTGTGAGAGAGAGAGAGAGAGAGAGAGAGAGAGAGAGAGAGAGAGAGAGAGACAGAGAGAGAGGCAGAGAGAGAGAGACAGACAGACAGAGAGACAGAGAGACATAGAGGGAGAGGGGGTGGAGGGGTGTAGAGAGGGGAGTAGGAATTAGAGGTAGTGAAAAGAGGGAGAGAAAGAAACAAAGAGTGAAGGAGATGATGGGTAGATGACATAGAGAGAGAGAGACAGAGAGACACACAGAAGGACATGAAGAGAGAGAGAGAGAGAGAGAAAGAGAGAGAAAGAGAAAGAAGGGGCTGGGGTTGGAGAGAGGGAGAATGAGCGGAATGATTATATTATATAGGGAGATTGAAGTAGATGTTAATGTTTAAGAAACTGTAAACAACTTTTAAATGGCTGCTTAATGCGGAAACGAACCACATGTGAACAAACACCTTCGGGGTGCTAAGATGGTAGAGTAATTAACCATGCCCTCGTCCATTATTTATAAGCGTTTTTATGAAGAATCCTACATACCTGACATCGTATTATTAAGTACGTACTTATTATTCACAAATCTTGGCCACTACCCGTTCCTCACACATCCTCTCAATTCCTTCATTAGACGCGCACACGACATAAAAGAAGATACAGGATATAATATATTGTTCGCTGCTTGTATCGACCGGTAGGTCTATTGGACTTAGCAACCATTGACCCAGATTCTCAAATCTTCTTCTCTCTTTTAATTGGCTCTTAAGAGTGAAACCGGAATCCTGTACCTGATTTACATGAACATGATAGGACTGCGCAGGGAGGGAGGATGTTCACGCAAGGCATGGCTGTAATGGATGGGAGTGTAAGGGAAGATGGAGTTAAAATTGAACCGACAAAGCTATATGGAATGAGGATTGATCAGGAACAGTGCAGGTCTTATCTATTTCAGCCCCTCCATCTCCCCCCTCTCCTCCTCCTCCCTCTCTCTCTCACTCTCTCTCACTCTCATGATAATAATGGGATGGTTGGAATGATTATTACAGTTATCCGGCATTATTATAATCAGAAAAAGAATTAGAAACATCCTTTCAATATAATTGTTTGAAATCATGTCCTCAAAAAGTAACGCAAACACGATTTTTTTTGTGTTTTTTTTTGTCAGAATAGAATAAAGTTAATGATTAGAGGAAAAGCCTTTTGTTTCTTCGAATGATCTGAAGAGTGAGTGCATTTTACTTTATTTCGCAGAAGTGGCAAATTCTTTGCAAGGAAGTGCATAATACTACAACATTAACTATTAATATGTAAAATTAAAACAACCTACTGTATTTCGAAAAGACATATTACCACTCAAACCCTCTTGAATTTGTTTGTGATTCATTAAAAAAACCTCTTTAACTAAAGTTTATCCCTTTATTTTTCATAGAATACATTTGACATTGTAGTATTAGCTAATCACTTCACGTTTACAGATTCTCACGAAATTACAATACTAATATTTAGGGTTTTAGCGATGTCTCTCTTTTTAAGCGCTTTACAGATAATGTTATTACCCTGGTCATCGGATTCAGCACAAAATATATGCACATTCTCCACTCAGAGGGGAACGTTCTACCCATATGCCCTTTTGGAGACGCTATATAGTGCTGTACAAGCTACAATAAGTTTTCGTTTAATACATGGGTGGAGAGTGGCAATTGTGGATTAATGCCTTGCCAAAGGACGTTAGTGCCGGTTTATGATGTGCATCCCAATCCTTGGATCGACAATCATGTAAATGAACCACAATACCACGTCACTTCCAATTAGATGGAAAACCACTGCAATTCCACTGCATTCCCACAACGGCACTGGACAGATTAAGCGTGCGCATGATAATATAAAGAGACAATCAAATTCAAGGTCCAATGGTAATCTTCTTTTGTGGATAGCCACTATAGGACATAGCCATGTAATTGAAATAAACTTGCTGTTAGCTTCATACTTTAACCTGATGCACATGGCATTATTAATATAGCCTTTACTCCGTGAGATATGAAGCAATTATACTGAAATCTGTGAAATGGGGATGCAGTATTAATGAGTGATGAGGGGAGTGATGGCGAAATAATTATTCCTTTATTATTTCAAGGCATAGACTGACATAGGCAATATGAGAACTGATACCAACTGACGTAACTCTGGTATTGTCATACGCAGTTCTAAGCATTATTTACTAATATTAATAGTAAATACGAGAAATATACATACAGGTTAAATAATATTGCGTACTTTTGAATGAAACCTTGGTCAATGAGGGTTGTCTACCCAAGATGTGAAACCATTAAATAATTACACATTGAAAATTGCGATAGAATAAGTAGGAAGCATTATTGAATTAATTATTGTTCCGATTATATCATGATAAATATAAGTGTAACATACTTCCAGTATCATGTTTCGGAAAGGGAGGGAGAGAGATAGAGAGAGAGAAAACTGACAGACATAGCACTTAACGCGTTCATTTTAACCTTGTGACCCTATACTAGCATAGTCGTTCACCTTCGATTGGAAAGTGATGAAAATGCAGCCATTCAAAGGTATGAAATCGTGAAGGAGATTTCTATTAAATTATCAACAAAACAATATTCTATGTTAAAGGTAAAGACCAGTTATGGTCATGCGATTGCATTGTGAATGAAACGTTGTGGAATCGATCAGAAAAGGTTGATCATCTAGCATCTAGCATCTGCAAGGTTCTGAAATCATCAAAATGATAAGAAATTTTGCCCATTTTTCGTAAAGTTACAAGCACTATACACAGAAAGATGTATATGGGACTACCCTATATCTCTCACGCGACCATGAGAGAAACAAATTTACCAAATATATGAATTAGTAGGCGGTTTCCCGGCAAATTTGTTATCATCATGTATTAGTCAAAACATATTCTTTCACATGATTGGTAATGAGAGCTTCCATTTCATTTTTTGAAATTGGGGCGTTTCCAATACTGGTCTTTACCTTTAAACGGGCGTTGAGTAAAAAAAGATGAAGTAAAAATAAAATGAAATGAATTTGAAATATTTAATAGAAAAAATACTCCAATAGACAAAGCCAAAGAGTCAACAAAGAAATGAGACAGATAATGATAGCAAATTGAAAAAGATTATCTACATGCCTTAATGTTTTTAAAGAAAAACTTTGTATATATTTGGTTTTTTGTATTACTTAAAGCTATCACCCCTTGTTTCCGTAAGCATAAAAAACAAAGCGATTTGGCTACAGAATAGTATATTTTAATGGAGACTGTAAAACTAGATAAAATGGGTGGGCGAAATGGGCATTTAAAGTATTTTAACTGCAAAAGCTGTGTTTATGCAGTGTTCACTACTGAATGCATAAAAGCCTTTCATACCCATAAAAGCTTAGAAATTACATTTGCTTGGCTCAGTTGTTTGTTTAACCTAATATTCCTTCGCCATGCATGTTTTTATCGTATTTACTTCAAAGCTACAGATATGTATGTATTTTAAGAGCATCGTTAAATTTTCACATTAAAGAAACATCGATATTGGCTCTTGGAACGATTTACATGAAAAATCTCGTATATATGTTAATAGCAGACGCTGCTTTCTTAAATGAAACAAAATTAACTGAATAAGACTATGACATGGCGCTCCTAAATCCATTTTAGATGATTCATTTCAAATGCAATTCTGATCTAAAGTAAAAACTGACTACAATGCCTTTCCCCATCCAACATTTGTACTGCCAAGTTATTCATCTCATATCCATGTTCATTATACTGAGGCATTCACCATCGATTTAGCAAAGAGTATTGAAAGAGGCATAATAATTGGAGAACTTCAGAATACTCTTATTCCTTTCGAATGCGACTGAGAATGGTCCCTAAATTGAAGTCGAGATCCCACTACCCGTTTGACATTTTCCGCTCTTAAGAGTCTGACGTATTCGAAAGCGAAATGTCATATCTAGAAGTCACTCTCTGTGACTATAACCAAGACGGGCAGGAGTTTCCGGTACGGCAACAGGAGATTGGGAGATCTTAAGATGCAAATACAGAAGGAGGAAGACAAAAAGAGAGCGAAAGAGGGAAAAGAGAGAATTTTTGTTTAAGGAAGGGAGGAATATGGCGAGAGACGGTATTGTTGCAGTCAACAACCCTCATGAAATCTCCCGGAGACATTACAGAGTGAGTTGTTGTGGTGGTTCAGGCGGTATTGCCTACACTTGATTTGGGGATCGATGTTCAGCGTAGAGATATTGGGTGACGTGTGATGGGTGGGCGTATGTAAGGTTCTCTCATATCAATCCGCACGACACGCTCTCTTCATCCACCTGCGCGGCACCTTTAAAGTTTTCCTTCAGATTTTTTTTTTCCCTTTTTGTTGATATATGAGATCTGTTTGCGATACCGTTTATAAAGTGCAGAACTTAGAGGTGTAACACTATCGGTGAATTTCCGACAGTGAGCATAATGGTATATATATTGTAAACCATCAAAGTACGAAGATACACCAACAACATGGTGGCCTGTACTTCAACAGAAGAAAGATAAGAAGAAGAAGAACCAAATCTCTGATGAAGTATTTCATTTTCTTGGAGCGATCTGGTCATAAAGTGATCAGCTTGTGTCATGATTATATCCCCGCGGAGACAGTGGCAAAAACAATTTTTCATTCACCCATCCAATAATAAAATTAGGGTATGGATGTTGTGCAGATCGGTCGCTTAGGTCGCGTGTTTTATCATATTGTCTTGAGGGTTCTTACATGTTCATCCTTGCAACAAATAACGGGTGTGATTATGAAAGGGGAATAGAGAGATAAAACGATCATGCATGGAGACAAATGGTGTTCATACTCCATCAAGATTCTTGCAGATATAAAAAAAAATATTTCACGTTGGTCAAATGTATAGTCCATGCACAGAAAGTGAAAATGTTCTAAATCATTACTTAGAGGCATTGACGTGATTTATAAACAGTATTTTCTCCCCCTTCTTTAGAAGATAGGGGTAATGCCATTATGTATACTGCACTTGTGTGGTGCCTCGGTAGGACTGTTTCCGAAGCTACTCCTTGCATCTACGACAAACCATGCATGTACTTGACTATAGACTACCGAGAACCCATATTAACATAACCCCAGCGCTTTCCCTCTTAAAGTGTTCTCATCCACCGCTCTTTAAGTTCATGCGAGTATTTTATTCCCTACATGGTGCCCCTTCAGCCCTTAGCCTGAACATAAGCCTCTCTGTCTCCTCCACACCAACACGTATAGATAAACATACAATACTTTTGTTTTTTCTCCATAAAGCCCTAAACTGCTCCTCTTCTAATAATACTAACTTGGCTGCATATTTTGCCACTACTTCAAAAGCTTTCTGAAACTGTGTTTTACACATTTACACATGTATTTTGTTCTTCTTCAAACTAAACAGCTTTTCCCTAATTCTCTTATTTCCAAACAGAATCCAAAATTAAATGAATGAGTGGGGAGAGACAAGATTTGACCAATGACTTTTGTTCAAACAAAATGCAAGGATTGTCTATATATATATATATTAATCACTTTGCGACAAACGGAAACATCTTCAATGTTGGCTTCAGTTTGCGTAATGATTATAGGGGCTTCTCTCCTGGATTGGCGACACCTCATCCCTCTTCAAATCCTCTCCATATACCCCCTTCATTTTAATTCACCCTTCCTGTCATCTCGAACTCCGCCATCCCTCTTTGTCCACCCCTCCACCCCCAACATGTTCACTGTTCCATCTCTCCCTCTTCACCCATTTTCCCTGATAGCATTATCTCCCTTTTTGTCACCCACTTCATTCTTTCCTCTCTACCCCTCTTCCTTATTATCAATATTTACTACCCATCCTTCGTCTCCTCTCAATCCTTTCCACTCTTCATAAACTTGCTGACGTCACTAGCTGACATCTTTAACTACGAAACCAATTTTTCCCTCTCTATCTCTCTTCCTCTCTCTCTTCCTCTCTCTCTCTCTCTCTCTCTCTCTCTCTCTCTCTCTCTCTCTCTCTCTCACTCTCTCTCTCTCTGTGGATGCCATGGCTGGATGCTATGTACGCCACGAGGCGATGGCGGACGTGTTCGGAATAATGTTGATGCGGCATGCCTCGACTGCAGCCTTTTGTTTTTACTCACGGCCGTTATCAAATCACATTTGTCAGTTGACATTCATGCAGAATGCTGACAGTGTATCTCAACGATACAAAGTCACATTTCGTCATCTTTGAAGCGAGGTTAGAGCAATTTGAACATGGTTTTGAGGACAGGTACATGTATGACCGAAATAGCCATCAGTGGGCATCGGTAATAGTCCTTTCCAAGTATGCGTGGGCTCAGAATGCTCATTTTAATTGCAATGAATTGAATCGTGTGAACATAATAACCTTTTACGGAATGTGCGTTCCTAATGCCGATTTTCCAAATACAAATGTTCTTCCTCCGAAGTATTATTTAGTTTCCAGCTTTGTGTCTGATTCCGTTTGACATTAACATTCATTCGTTACAATGTCTCTGTGCCAGTTTGTTTGTGCATTATTGTGGTATGGATTCGAAAAGGAACTTTTATTTCGAATTTTCAATTCATACTTAGACGTAGTTAGAAACGAAATTGTGATTTGTTTGGTGGTATAAACCGGTGGTCATCAATGATTATTTTGTCAAGTTTATTTCAGCGGCAAGCGCAATAAGCAAACAATTGTTTACTGTTGTTTTATTAAAGTGGTATTTTCTTTCACACGTTACGACGTCGATGAGGTATAAAATGGCAAGAGTAATGTTCACAATCATGTTTACTGCTCGTAAAACCTTTGAGATGCGGTATTGTACTTACAGTGAACATAAATATTTATTCAACTTAATTGGGCTGCAAGCAATGGAAATAGGAAAATACCTCTATCTGATTGTATCTTGTGATTAATGAGACTTGCCCTTTCCAATAATATTCGGAATCTAACTGTGATTGATTTCATTCTAAAGTTGTGTGATTCAAGTTGGAGCCATGATATTGATCAGGTTGAAAAGCTGTCTCATTCAGACATGGCGCGGCAAAACTGCGGTGGTTCTATGTATGATGACGTTAAGTATAAAACGCTTCATATTTGTGTACTCTATAACACAGAGCTCGGTGAATACGCGCAAGACTTTTTTGGCGGTTAGTTGCCGTTCTATGACACGTAAGACAACCGCGGTGGTCTTTTTGCAGCGGTTGACCGCGTCATTTCTGAACAAGACTCAAATGTTGATTTAACTGTCTGTCTATCTAATATTCTCATACATGTCTTAGGAGTAGGAGTATTATGTAATGTCAACATCATCGTACATGTCAAAAATATCGTTACAGTTATATGCAAGTTAACAAAACAAAGAAGCGATCGAAGAGTCAAAATTCAAGAACCCAAATTATGTAATTATTTGGATGGGTAAAAGAAATGGCTGGCTGTCGGGAACAGATTACTTTTCCATCCATATCTTTTATCAAAATGGTATATCTTCAACGGAAGAATGTCCTAGTTTAATGATTGAATTTCATTTTCAGACTAAATTATGTTAATAGCTACATTCTATCTGATGAATACAAGTTTAGGCTTTAATAGTGCATCGCACAGGCTTCCAGAGACTCTTGATTAATCATTGGAATCAGACGGCGATGCCCCGATGGCGCTTGATCATGAATGTCTGAGGAACCAGACACATCATTACTTAATCATTGAATGTGTCATCTGCTATATGCTTATGGATGTAATTCTTACAGTGCTCTCCATGACTACATCAAATGAAGTACATGGGAACATTGAAAGGTTCTATGTATACACGACATCGTGAGCAAGGAATAGACAAGGCTTTCCATAAGAGATTGTTCTGTACTGTGATAAGGTCATGGGCATCACCAGAAATTTGTGAAGATGGGTGCGTGATGGTGTATTGGTGTTGTACCACATTTGGTGTCAATTAGTTAACCTAGAAAAGTCCAAAAATCAACAAAGCAATAGCAACAACAAGAATGTAAGTTTTGGGTTTGCCGAAATAAAATTTGCCAACACTGAAATTCGTGAATGGCAGATGGGAGGGGAGATATAGGGGGTGGGGGGGGGGGGGTGGGTTACACTCCCGAATCCCTTCTTGCAACACCAATGACTGGTATGTGATGTGATACAGTGAGTGAGAGAGAATGGTCGGGGGGAGATCAGTTAGATATGTGTAGCGAAATTGGATGCTGTAGTCAGAGCGGGAAAAGAGAAAATTGAATTGGCTATTTCTCCGGGGGACACCTGCAATTTTCAATCTGGTAATTGGTTACTGTGTATCCAAATCCCAGCGAGAATGAAGATGGATGAAGGGGAGCCTCGGCATCCTCTCAGTTCATAGGCAGACGAGGTCAACAGATGATGATATAGTCAGAGATAGAGAGAGAGAAAGATAGAGAGAGAGAGAGAAAGACAGAGAAAGAAAGAGAGAGAGAGAGAGGGGGGTGAAGAAAGAAAGGGGGCTGGGTGATGAGAAAGAAAAAGAAGAATAAACGAGTACAAACAAAAGAAGCAGAAAATAAGGAAAGGCGGGAGGGGGAATGAGAGTGAGAGAGGAGGAAAAAGATAACACTATACGAGAAAGGAAAAGAAAAAGAAAGAAAGAAAGAGACAAAGAAAGAAAGAGAGAGGGGTAGACAGACATAACCTAATAACATAACTTTGGAAACTGAAGCTAATCATCAACATTGATCTACTATTTTGCATCCATTTGCGTGATTGTTATCTTAACGGCATGGAATTGAGACAAATAAAAGATGAAGATGATAAGCATAATTACGGAGTAACTCTCTCCTCCCCCTATATCTCCATGTAGTTAAGGGGTATGATACATGAATTTATTCGGCTTTTAGTTTGGTTATTCTTGAATTGAGATTATAGAGAAATCGTAGTCAAATTGTTTCTATGTACTTTTCACGTTGATATTTTGCATTTCTTGATTATTTCTATCTTATTTGAAATGATTTTCATTGAGCAGGTTTCTGCCATAGAAAATGGGTGCTTTCCAAATATATACAGCACAGGATAATAACTTCTTGGGAACTCATACATTTTCAAACCACAATCTAATGAAAACTGAACTAATTAAGTTTTATTCGAGACGACTAATTTCCCCTGCGAGCGCTTAATGCTGTTCGGAATTAGATATTAAAGCCACAACACAATGGAGAGTGTGAAGAATTAGTAAGCACGATCCATTAAAATGCCAGCCAGATAGGAATGCTAATTAGGTGGTTCTTCGTGGTCAGTGGAAACTGGGTCGTATTCAGGATACTGAATAATGAATTAAGGTTAGAAACAGCCGCAAGGATTTTTCTCCATTTCACACCTGTACTAGAATTTTCCCTGGAAGTCATCCCGCCATCAGATCAGTTTAGATGGTTTTGTTTATCTCTCGATCTTTATGAGCAGCGAATGCAGCTTTATGATAATCATCCTCAGTGTGTTTTCAATCTGATCCAATTTTGACATGGTTTGAGTTCACATAATCAGTTATCAGCGACGGATGGGGTGGGGGCGGTATGGTGACCCCGTGTTATATTCCGACCTGACATACCTAAACTCCACATAAAGAAATGAGCACATACATTCCAAATCCGTCACTATGAATATGACTGACAAAGAAAGCGGACAAAATATACAGTTCCTCAGGTAGACAAAAGAACATCCCTTCACTGCTATTATGTAAAAATGTGTAGAACAGGTGTCACACGCATATTCACCTATTCTACACATTTGTACATAAAAGCAGTGAAGGGATGTTCCTTTGTCTACCTGAGGAACTGTATATTTTGTCCGCTTTCTTTGTCAGTCATGTTCATAGTGCGTACACGTCCCCCCCCCCCCCCCCCCGTCACATCAGCGCAGCACCTCGGCCAAATTTGATTTTGTTTTTGCATTTGCATATCAGCTCTTTTTTAAACAAGTGCCCCCCGGTCAGATTTCAGAGAGTCCTGGTACCGCCACTGAGTTTTTAGTTTGAAGGGTAGTTGCGTTGAGAGGGGGGGGGGGGGGGGGGGGGGTTTCATGTTGTTTACATATCCTGGATTACAAGTGTATGTAGTACAGACATCATGCTGAGTACATCCTTTATTGCTTATGACTTCTGGTCAATAAATGAGCACTTAGGCCTGATGTTTTCTACATCTCAGACAACCCATGAATTATTGTGTTCGACACACTATAGCTATTAGCACACCAACTCATCCATCAAGCTTATGTGAGCTATACTAGCAGTAGAAAATCAAATGCATTCCGCGATAAATATCTTTTATTTTTTACAGAGGTTGTGACGGTTTGTTTTGAACACCAATTGTACTTGTCATCGAATAGAAAGGGTTCTACAGATTGAGGGGAATGGAGAAACAGGAAACCGGGTATGCTTTGAAAGGTTGAATAATTTTAGATCGATGCTGCATTTCCTGCCATGTCACCGTACCCGGGGTCAGCGTTGAAGGCGAATACAATATAGGGATTGCATGTGCCCAGTATAATTATGAATGACATTGCCTTCAATGCGATAGATAGGAGGTGGAAAAGTGGCCATTCTCTTTTTTTAAATATATTTTTACAATAAACCGACCAGGACTCGAATCTGATTGGCGTCTTTTGCCCCGATCTTTTGCCTGGTAACGTTAAGGATCGGTCCGATATACAAGATAAGACAACGGGCGACTAGAAAACATAAGGAGTGCTTTTTAAATTACGTCATGTGATTTAAAATCTTGAGAGTATCAGACACCGACCCTTGCAAAAGTGTAAAAATAGATCTTTGTTATTCTTAAAGTGCACTAAGACATGAAATGGGAATGTCTCATTGTGAAATGAAGCAAGATTCTAATCGAGTATTGGTGAAATTATCTTGCTGATTGTTCGAATCGCTTGATTACATCCTACTCAACTCCAACACATTAGTGATGCAAAAAATGCTGTATCCAGCCCGCTACCATATGGTAGGAGTTTAGTAGACTTTAAAACAAAATACAGACAAATTCCTGCTAAAATCATCTCGGAAATAATCATAAAATATAAAACACAAAATTAAGAATTCATTATTTGTTACAGTGCCGTGGTGAATGATTATTGATGGCGCTTTGCACAGCGACCAGAAGAAATCTATTTTGGAATAATTGACCTTCTTAGTTGAGACTCTGGCGACACATGCGCTTCACAGGTCACTAAATTACCTAGTGTTACAGCAGCGTTTGGTATAAATTACTCAGCAAGCCTCAAATTTACAGCGTCCAGTGGGGACGTTCTTGTAAAGTCTATCTATGTGGACACTTGAATGTGTCACCACAACCTTTCAAAGAGCCCCTTTCTATGATAAATGCAATGAAATCTCCGCTCAATTTGCCCGGTTATAACAAATCCTTTTGTTTACTTCAACCAATACCCCATTCACAGTGGTTTTGAAATTTGTAGCGGCGTTGTAGCGGAGCGGCGACACCGCCATAACACCGCTACAAATGCATTCACAGTAGAAAAGTTATCCCGCTGCAGCAGCGGGATAAATATCATGTACCCATTCACGCTGCAGCTGGTGATTTTTATTACCTCCGTAACAAACACGTGTATGCATGGCTCATGACCCGCGAGTGACCCCGATATGACCGGAAAAACTTGCTTGAAATTGCGCGGTAAACATGTCAAGTTGCTTTTTGTATCCTCGATCATATTACTTTTTAAAAAACTAGCATTTTTATTGCTTCCAGTCAGAATATTTTAATTTTTTGAAGTGTGAAATATTTTTATTTGGATAATTATAATACCTACATAATAATAAAATCAATTTGAATCCACTGGTTACTTTATTTCTATTTCACTTTATGTTCCCCATTGCTATAGAAAAGAGGTCAGTGATAGGTAAGTAAACAAATCACACGTGTTTGTCGCGGTGTTATAGCGGAGAGCCTCCACACTGAGTAAACACCGCGACAGCAGCGGGACTGTCCCGCTGCTGTAGCTAGGCGTCCCTAGCGATAGTTTGTGTCGGCGTTATCGCTAGGCGGTGTTATCCCGCGATAGTTTATAACGGGTCCGAGCCTTCACACTGAAGACAACACCGCGACAGCAGCGGGACAGTCCCGCTGCTGTCGCGGTGTTTGAGGCCACTGTGAATGGGGTACAAGAGTCGTGAAGGCTCGGGCGCCTTCTCTGACGTTGTATCCTCATTTAAATTATAAAGTGGCATTCTGGGTAAATTGGGACATTTGGAGCTCCGCAAAGACCACATTGAGCATGCGCAGTACCTATTTATTCCAGCTGTGGCTCTTGTAAAAAGTGCAATGTCATTATAAGAGAGCCTGGAGATGAATGTAAAATAAAACCTGATTCTGAAATGACTGTGTGTCAAGTGGGGGATTCATGTCAGAATTTGGATCAGACATGAAAGTGAATTCCTTTAGGAGAGACAATGGTGGATCAATGATATCATGCAAGAGAAAGAGTTGGTATCATTCAAAATATATTTTGTTACACAAATTGTATCTATATATCCATAACGCTATACGTACGAATAATATTGTACTTCGCTTTTTTAGACACAGAATGCATTTATTCAAATGTGTTTGATAAAATAAACATCATAATCTATATTTCAATAACGGGTTTCAAATTTTGTTTCGAACTTTCCAAAAATGAACAACACGAACAAAGTCTCATGTAGCGCATACGAATGGTCATATCTTTTGTGACAGAATTATGAATCGCATAAAATGCTGTCGGGTAACGATTTATTTGACTAACGTTTAGATTCAATTAAAGCTATGACATTTCGCTAATGCTTAACAAAAACATGAGCCATTTATCATTGGTTAGATTCCGTTAAGGGACTTTGTTGCACAAGCTCAACTCGATTTTTACAAAATTTCCTCTGCCTCCGAATTGTCCTGTTTTATCTGGCAACACACTTGACATTCGAATTTTCGATTATTCCAAATCCTGTCGGCTTCTGTCAGCCCGACAGGAGAAATCCATATAATAAAGTTGCCGCATTAGCTTATCTATAGCTTTCTTACAGTCTTAATTCCATAATTGCATGCAATCCAACAATGATGAAAGGAGATTAGACAAGTGCTGGCAGTTGTCATGCTCAAATTTTCATCACATTCATATCTCATCTATGCAACAGAACTATAGATTGGAGTTCTTCCAATTCATCCTATACGTGTTGAATAATGTTTTAAAGTCAGTTTTCTCCTTCAATTTTGAGGAAACAAGAATTAAAATTATCGAATTAAGCTATCAGTCGGTGTTATTGGTTTAGCCATGTTATAACTTACTGCTGGAAAGCAGAAGAAGGTGGAAAATACGGTTTTGTTTTCCTTTTTTTTTGGGGGGGGGGTGTGGGGATAAGGAAATTTAAAGGGGGAATGAACGTAACCTTACTTGAGGCACGGATGAACTTTGTCAACATGAACCTAACTGTAATCAATAAATAGATTTATTTATTATATATAGTGTTATAAATATTTAGTAAGGATTATATCCGTTGTTGCTTCAGAAGAAAAAAATCAAGGCTGTGGCGATCTGCTCCCGAGAGTGAGTGAGTTTAGATAGAATCGAGAAATTGGACAGGTGATTATGATGAATAGAGGTGTTAACACAGGTTAAATGGACGCTGATATCTATAAGGAATATTTTCTTTCATTTCATTTCATTAGGCAATATTGTCGAGCTTTATTTTTACCTCGAGGAGATAGATTCTTAGCTCCCATATGGAAAGTAAATTTAGATTTCGTTTTGTTTTCAAAATTGTCATTTTTGTTAGAGTCTTTAAAATATGTATATTCCTTCATCATGTAAAAAAGGAGATTAAGATGCGAATGGTTGGGCTTTGTTTATAAGTGATTAAAGTCAGAGAAATAACTAGGTTAATTTAACCCTAATAAGGCCGGGCTATTTGAAGGCTTACTATGGCCGGGGGGGGGGGCCATTATGGCCCCCCCTAAGATCTCGGCCGTCAAACGGCCGATCTCCGCGAAAATTTGCACGCATGTCAATTAGTGAAGTGTATAGAACAATATGATAATTTCAATTTTTTGAAAAAAATCACTCATTTGCATATTTATGGTAATTTATGCAAATAACGTCATCAAATCACATTTTTACCCATAAATCATATATTATTCATATTTAAGCATTCTTTTTCACTTCATTAGACCATTTGGAACAATAATACGACAAAAAAAATTGGAAGAGCCAGCTTATTCCTTATGTTATCTCTTGTTTTGATAATTTCTTATGTATTTCATTGTTTTTTTAACTTATTTATGTTATTGTTTTTGTTTTTTTTCATTTCTTCCTACAATTCAACTATTTTGACTCCCAAAACAACCACCTAAACTTTAAACAAGACCCAATAACCAATGTTTGATCTATTTTTAGGAAAAATGACATTTCCATATGTTTTGTACACAAATCACAAAAATGAGCGATTTTCGGGCTGACATGCAAAGACAAAAGGTCACGTGACCTTGTAACTATAGGTCCGATTTTTTTTTTTTTTTTTTTAAAGATGCGCAAGACTCTAAAGAAAAAAGTCAGCGAGCGGCGAGGCGCCATCCATATGCGTTCTCGAACAATCAGAAAAATCGTGGAGGGGGGGCCATAATGGCCCCCCCCCGGCCTTATTAGGGTTAAGAGACCAGCAAAGACTTCAATTTCTTAAACTTATATATTTGTATTTTCTTTTCGCTTAACGCTAATACGAATTTGAACTGCCATGAAATCACCGATGCGGTTGGAAATTTTCTCGAAAGGTGTTTCATGATGTGGAATTGCGGAGCGACGCAGCACCTCAGCCAGTTCTAGATTCACACCCACACGCACATTAAAATCCACTTTATCTATCTGAACAAATGCATCGAATACAGCATTATGCATTCGGCACTCGTCTACGAGACACACGCACTCTCCATACCTAATGAATATCAACGAAGATCAAAATATTCTCGCATTCATTGAGGCGGGAATCGGATTGATATTTCGGTTGGGGGGCGAGAGACCGCGTCGGGCGTTCGCTTCGTTGATCATAGATATTCCTCAAGGAACAGCCAGCGAGAAACGCTTTACACATCACTTCTTCGCTCAATATTTCTTTTTCTTCTCACGTCGACGTCATTTTAGTGTTTAGTAATTTAAAAATAATTTTCATGCAAGGCTCTCTCCTGATTATTACGCGATTACATTTGATGCAGAAAATTATATTTGTGTCATTTTCCTTCAACCACCAATAATGGTGATTCCTTGCTACAGACATTGTTATGAATTGAAATCTTAACACAGGTATGGGTGTCTAGAAATATCTCATGACCGGAAGTTTTATGATACCAGGAAAGTTTCATTTTGTCTCTCATATCCTCAAATAAGTCACAACTCTTTCGTTCTTGATGCGCGTTTGTCAATTCCCACAGGAAGTAATATGTGGGAGGGTTGTACATGCAATGCTCTTCCGTACGATCGATAATTCAACGAAGACTAAACATGTCGAAAAAAGTGCATGGGCGTTAAGAACAAGACTCGTAGGCGCAAGCATATAAGCTCATGACTATCACTTCGTGTTTATACTTTAATCTTCATCATCTTTTCTATTTTTTTCACTCATCCCTTGCTCTCCTCTTACCATCGTCTTTCTCTCTTCGCGACCCACTTTGGAACCAGCTGAGCATACAGACGATCATTACGCATCGTCATTAAGATGTGAGCGCGGAGATGGCGCCAAAATTTAGGGTAAACAAAATGGCGGCGAAAGTAAACGGTTGTGTCATCTCCCCGCAAATAGTCCGCGCTGACACAGATATGTGTAAGGCGAGAAGGGTGAGAGGTAGATCAATGAGCCTTGACCATTAAGAATTGTTTGCTTTGATGCAGCCAATCGTGGTCAGTTAATGGTCAAGAGTAATTAAGATCCTGAGGAATAAAGATTACGAGACGAGGGTATTAAAGTAAAACTCCGCATCGATCTGTGCTAATACTATATGACTCAATATTGATCTATATGATTTTAATCCAATTTTCCGTATAAGCCCGAAGCTTCAGATCACTCCAAAATCATTGATATATCATATTATACACGGCTGATATCATACTTTCATCGACCTCCCTTTGTAGACTGCTTTGGAATTTTTATTTTGTTAGCTTGTGATTTTTACTAAAGTTCTTTGCTTTTATTTTTGTCCTTATTCTATACCAGAATATTATATATGTAATTGTATTCCAATATAGGTCTTGTAATCGCTAGTTTGAATTATTTCTTTGATTATCAACCTCCCTTCATTATTATGTCGACCGAAGAGTCTGCGTATCTGTGGGGGAAGAGGGGGGGGGGGGGGGGAGACGTACGTTCTCCGCAAAACACTGACACTCCTATACGTGACCAGGCACAATCGTGCTTTTAACGGTCATTTCAACAAACTCAGTATGGCGATCGATAAGAAACAAGGAAAAGCTTGTCCCCACGAGAATTCATCTTTCCTCTGTGAGTTGGGTCGACACCATGTCAAAATGACGTCCATGGTGAAAGGAAATGCCCACCATTTATAGATCCGTATCTGCAAGGTGGATTGTGTTACAGTGCGCTGTGACGATGCACGACGGAGAAGATGTTGCCGTTTTGAGGTTTGTTGCAGTGATTTCCTCCATCCCATCCCTGATCATCTTTCATCATAGCAGACATGTGATTAAAAATGTAAACTCATGTGGACAAATGGTCAATGAGCCATATTTTATTAACATTGTAATCATCATTTAAGAAACAAATTAATATTCAATACAATTTTAAGTAAACTGTTTTTCCTCCAGCCCTGTTTTTCCTTTAAATATTTCCTTTGAAATTCAAAAAATGCTTTATTGGTTTAAGAGTCACAATTCCTAACATCTAAATTTCCAAGAATTGTATAATCCCCTATAAGGGCTTCTTAAGGTTGGCACTTTGTGATTAGAGTCTCATATTCATTAATAATGAAGAGGCACAGATTAAATTCTTTAGACGTCACAGAAATAATCTCCCTGCGCTGCATTGTACTTGTTTTAAGATAAATATAGAAAAGGGTTGTCATGGAGATAATCAAGGCAGAAAACAGGTGATTTTACATAACCATTGTGTTGCACAAAGCAATCCTTCCCTCAATTGGTGATTATTTTTGTGGGGGATATGGGGGTGTGGCAAACGAGCGAAAGGGCAGGGAGGCGAAGAAAGCAACGGTATGATAAATATCTCGATGCTCTCCCAGTAATTCTAATTCCCTGCTCCTGCGTGTCTCATAAGAAGCAATCAATATTCCTTCCACGCTTTTCTCCAAATCTGTTGCTCAATGTTCTCATCTCTATCACCGGATAGGTTTAGTAATTTCTTGATCTAACGAGATATCTATCTAAAGGTTAGATGGATGCATGGGTTTAGAATCCAACCGGCTTTCCTTCAATCATTGTCCCCTCTGGCAAATATGGAAATCATTTGCCCCGCATTGTTTGCGCTCACGCATATTTTCATCTGGTTCCCGCCAATAAATTAATGATCATGCTATCGCCATGGTTACCAAGATTTCATCTCGATGGCTATAGAGAGGTTATTCATTATTCACTACGCCTCGCTCAAGGTTAGGCAGATAAAGAACCATATTTGATTGCTCGAATGTCAGAAGAGGTTTGGATAATATTTATATATTCGAGGCGCTTTTCAGAAACATATATTCATTTCATATCCATCAATTTCGAACGTCAATAATTCATAAATCAGGGAAAGTCATGACAATATCTGCCCATCTTATTTGATGATTGCTCTTTTCATCGTGTACTTTAATAAGGTAGACTAGTGACGGAAAGAAATTTACCAAGGCTAAAATCACTATTATGACAAGCTTTCCAAAGGCCTTTTCATTTTTCGCATGCATTCACATTAACAACTGAGTTGGAAAAAATGAGAGAGGACTTACGTCAATGATATTAAATATGAATAGAGCCACAGAAATATTGAAGAATGATCTTCAGTTAATTGTATTCATATTAAATTCGTCTCAATATTGAAATTGAATTATTGATTTAAGTCAGGTGAAACATCGGAGCATAAAATCATTTAGTAGGATAATAGAGAGAGAGAGAGAGAGAGAGAGAGAGAAAGAGAGGAGGAAAGAGAAAAATGTAGAGATATATAAATAAAAGAGAAAGAGAGAGAGAGAAGAGGAAGAAAGAGAACATTGTACAGAGAAAGATAAAGAAAAAATAAGAGAGAGAGAGAGAGAGATTGTTTTAGATGTAGAGAATCGTTGCTCTGATTGTTGATGACGCTGGAATTCGATCCTCGCTTTCAGCAGCCTTGATCCATGCCGACCACATTGATATGTTATACGTTCAATATGTTCAACCACATAGCCACTAGAGGATAACTCTCCTTCTACTATCTTACAAAATAGAGCTGAACTCTTTTATCACGTTATATCAACACAAAATACCACACTTTATTAATTGCATAAATGGTATTTATATCGATGAAATATTCATGCTTCATATCAACTTCTCCAAGGATTTCTAATACGACACTATATACCTTGAGAAAAACGACGATGCTTTTGGTATTTGCGTATAGACACCATCAGCATAATCAAAGGCAGTCACGTAAAGCGACGAGAAAAGCGCCGAGGTTGATCGATAATAATATCATTAAATCTTTGCGTCACGACTTGTGAGTAATCCATGCAACGTCATGCCATAGACCACCACCATTAGTTTCAGAATTTATAATGCCTCCAAATGAATGCATCATTAAAGAGAATGATGGAGAAGAGAACGGAAGTAAGAATGAAATGAAGGTTTAATTTTTAAGAGAAAGGAGGGTGTATAAGGAAATGGGGAGAGGGGGGGGGGGGAGAGAGAAAGAGAGATAGATAGATAGAGAGAGAGAGAGAGAGAGAGAGAGAGAGAGAGAGAGAGAGAATGGGGAGAAAGAGAAGACGAGACAGAATAGAATTATACAAAAAATGAATGCCAATGTCATGTCAAAATGCATGTCAGAATAAATGAATATTCCTTTTCACACGTTTTATTATAGGCCTGAAATATCTAAACATCTTATTTCCTCCTCGTAAAACTCAACTTCAAGAATTTTACAACCAAGAAAAACTTCCTTTGATATCTTCAATCATTTGTGTTCTTGTTCTCTTATCAATGCTACTGCTGTCGCTTTTGTCGTCTAGTATTCTCATACTTTAACGTGTTTATACAGATAATCTCAATGTTATCACTGATTCTTAATAACGTGGGTTTCCTAAAAAGCATGACAACACACGCACCCTTCTATGACTATCCATTGATCGACCACTTTCTAAAAAAAAAGGACATAATGGACCCACCACCGTCTCGGAGGTGGAGCAAAATTAGATGGAGCAATTTCCTTCTTCGATACAGGAAATGAAATTATGATTAGAGCGAAGAGGTGCACGTCCTGTGCGCCTCCTCAAAGCAAGCTAGGAGAGAAAGATGATGGCGATGATGCTGCATCGCAAAACGACTGGGCTGGAGCTTTTTAAGAGATGCCGAAGCAGAAAGCAGCGGGCGTTTTGTAGACCCCGGGGCTCTCAGGAAAGTGCTTCTTCAGTTCCATCTACCGAAGTCCCGTATATCTTCGCCATTCCATGCCTGATTTAATAAGATGGATGGGAAGAAGAGCGCTATGTTCGCCTGGCTAATCCTTTTTAATTGTCTTCGGTGGGGGGGGGGGGGGGGAGATGAGCTTCGGGCTCGATGGAGGAGGAGGAGGAGGAGGGTGAATAGAGCTAATCGGATTCGGCAGGTGGATTTCTCTACGCAACAGTTAGGTGGCTATTCCTATGCGTAGAATTGAATGGAATGGAATGAAATAAAATGAAATGTAGTCAAAATGAATTGGATTGAATGGAATGAAATAATATGAAATGAAATGAAATGTCTTCAATGCGGAAAATGAGATAATAAGAGAGAGAGAGAGAGAGAGAGAGAGAGTGAGAGAGAGAGAGAGAGAGAGAGAGAGAGAATTATATTATAGTCTCCATGAAGGGGTCATTTCCTTTACGGTATCCATCTTGAAACATGGAACTGTCAGTAATCATTATCAACTCATTTATTATCAGGTGGGCTGTATCTAATACAGACCACCTTATATTTTTGTTAAAATTGCCTTTATTTATTTATTATTTATCAGGTGGGCTGTATCTAATACAGACCACCTTATATTTTTGTTAAAATTGCCTTTATTATTATTTTTATCAGGTGGGCTGTATCTAATACAGACCACCTTATAATTTTGTTAAAATTGCCTTTATTTATTATTTATTTATTTTTCTTATTTCGACCCACTTTTTTGTTAGCAAGATAACTTTGAAATGGTTCAATCAAATGCTTTGATATTTGATACACATATGTATAGGCATAAAAATAAATCGAAATAACGTTTTCAACCTTGACCTTGACTGATGACGTCATCTAGGCGCCATTTTGTGAAATTTTCTGAAAATAAACTCATGATCATATCTTCATAACCAAAAGGTATTTCTCATTCATATTTATTATGATCAAGGTCAATATCAGTCCAGTCAATTTCAGGTCAAAAAACGCGCGCGTGCGCGTACGTCCGCGCGTCAATGCGCGCGCAAAATTTTTAAATGCTCAAAATCATCTCAAATTTATTTTGCATACGTTTCAGGTCATTTTAAGCATTTTATAAAAAATCGCGCGTACGAGCATGCGCGCGCGTTTTCGCGCGTAACACCATTAAAAAACATAGAATCGCCATTTTTTTTTCTTTCATGATATTTCTCATATTTTTTCAAGGAATTTGATTCCATGTTTATCTCTTTATGACCATTATTAACAAGATGAGCGTAAATTCAAGATAAATGTCAGTGCGCGAGGTCTTTTAATACATAGCATATATGGGCAAAAACATGCCAATACAAAATCCGTTATAGCTCTTTGGAATGCACCGGGATCCTCAATTTTTTTTCATATTAAGATAGAGTATGAGTCGGAAATATGATTCCATGTCTCATTTGGCCATTAAGTGTATCGTGACATCATCACAATGGCCTTGGAACTCAAAATACGAATTTGCATATTATGACGTCAGCATATTTATGTAAAATTTATTGTATCTCTGTAAATATTGATCAATTTTCTTCAAAATGTCGATATGTTGTAGCTAAGACAATTCTCTACAGGCGCAGTAATAACCATTTTTCATTTTAATGACGTCATCATAGTGAAAATTTTGATTAAAGGCCTCATGTCAAAAACTTCATAATTTGCGTGTTATGCCTATAGAAGGTGAATTTAGTTCACGTTATGAATCTACATGATATTGTCTTTTAAGAATTTGTAAGCAGTATGTCGCTTATTTTTGCTCTATTTTGTCTCAAATGTTAGTTGACCAGCCCACCTATACTTGTTCCAAACAAGTATTATATGTCTAGTTAGGTGATACGTAACGAAGTCTACGTATCACCTTTTGATTTCGTCAAGATTTTTATTATTTATTATTATTTATTATTATTCTTCCTCGAATTTGTTCGCAGGATATCTCAAGACTGAATGAAGCCATTGTTATGAATCTTTCAATGATGATAGATCTTAGTCTAACTTAGAACTGCGTGACTTTTCAAAGACTCAAAATTATCGTGACGTCATCCAGGCGCCATTTTGTGAAAATCAACTAATGATCATATCTTCATAACGGATAGTAATTTTTCATTCATATTTATCATGATTAAGATCAATATCCGTCTGGTCAATTTCAGGTCAAAAAATGCGCGCAAAAATGCGCGTACGCTTTTGTCCGCGCGTTTACGCGCGCGATTTTTTTTAAAATGCTCTAAATCATCCCAAATTTTTTTTACATACGTTTCAGGCCATATGGAGCATTTGATAAAAAAAATTACGCACACGCGCATGCGCGCGCATTTTCGCGCGTACTGGCATTTTGCAGCATAGAATCGCCGATTTTTTTCTGTCGTCGTATTTGGCACATTTTTTCAAGCATTTTGATAACTTGCTCACCTTTTAATAATCCAATGAGCGTCCGTCAAAGTTGACAGCACGCGCGGATTTGCGTTATCTTTATCCACAATACATGGGCAAAAACATGCCTATATCAAATTCATTGTAACTCTTTAGAATAGATAGAAACTCCTAATATTTTTTCATATTTGGATAGATTATGAGTCGGAGATATGATTTCATGTCTCATTTGATCCTCAATTAACTCATAAAGGCATCATAATGGCCTCCAAACTCAAAATTTTAATTTGCATATTATGACGTCAGCATATTTTTGGAAAATTGATTGTATCTCTGTAAATATCAATCAATTTTCTTTCAAATTTTGATATGTTTTAGCTGAGACAATTTTCTACAAATGCAGTATCCACAACTTTTATTTTTGACAAAATTATCATGGTGTATTTTTGCGATTGAAGGAGGCATGTCAATTTTTCACATTTTGCGTGTATTCTCTATGGGACATGACTTTTTCTCAAAACTGGATTCTACACTTCTGTCTTTCGCGAGCAAAATCTCCGTTGTTTTAGCTTCGTTTTCGCTGAGCTTCGGATATGTTGTAGCTGAGACAATGAGCTATCACAAGTGTGCCCTTTATTTTTCGATTAGATGCCGGGTTCATGCCAATATTTCACTTGCAAAGTAGGATTTCAGAATTCCATTTCCCGTTTACGTGTAATCGCTATGGGAGATGTTTTGGTATATCGGTAACGCACTTGACTTCTAACCTCGAGATCCCTGGTTCGAGTCCGGGTGTCTCCAACATTTTTTTTCTTCACTTTTTTTTTCCTTTTGACCTTCACTGTACCATCTCCTTTGATTATTTAAACACGTAGAATCGCAAATAATGTCATAAACAACCCTTTTTACTTTATTATTACCCTATTTTCACTTAATCCATTACTTTTTGCGTGTAATCCCTATGGGAGATGACTTTTTCTCAAATCTGGAGTCTACATTCCTGTCTTTTGCGAGCAATATCGCCGTTATTTCTGCTTGGATTTTGTTGATTTTTTAGTATGTTGTAGCTGAGACTATATGCTATCTAAATCACTCCTCATTTTTTCAATAAGATGTCATGATTGCGCTCATGATCATGATCATTATCATCATGATCATCATTATCGTAATGATGAAAATCATTTATCAATTACATTTTCATTTCTTTGAATAAGATAAAATCGTCAAAAGGTGTTCTTCATGATATAAATAAGAGTCAAATGTGTAACTGGTTACTGCACAGGGTCAAAGGTCATATATTGTTTCAATCTATCTTCCCTAGATTCATGATGATCAAGGAGACACAATTTAATCTTGACATATGAATAGATCATAATGGGAGAAGCATATAAATGGGAGAAGCATTTTACAAAATAATATATTGTGTAATGCATTATTCGTTATGTAAACCATTATCATACGTATCACCTAATTCGTCTAAGTGACGAATTAAAGTCTAGTCAGGTGGGCTGTATATAATACAGAACACCTTGTGTTTTCGTTAGAAAAAATTTCTTAATTCTCGCCACTTTTTTGTTAGCAGGATAACTTGAAAATGGCTCAATCAATTGCCTTGAAATTTGGCACACATATTTATTGGCACGAGGAAAGAGCACAGTAAGGTTTTCAACCTTGACCTTGACTGATAACGCTATCTAGGCGCCATTTTGTGAAAATCAACATATGATCATATCTTCATAACGGAAAGTTTTTTCTCATTCATATTTATCATGATCAAGGTCAATATCAGTCCGGTCAATTTCAGGTACAAAAACGCGCGCGTACGCCATTATTAGCAATGGCATTTTATAAAGAGTCGCGCGCACGCGCATGCGCGCGCGTTTTCGTTTGTCACGGCCGAACGCAAAATAATTCCTCCCGGGTATTTTTTGACACAGTATTCCTCATATTTTTCCGAACAATTTGATACCATGTTTATCTCCTTACGACCATTATTAAGGGAATGAGCGTCCGTTCAAGATAAATGTCCGTGTGCGCGAACTCTTGTAATACATAGCATATATGGGCAACAACATGCCTACATAAAACCCTTATGGCTCTTTGGAATGCACGGGAACCCTCAATGTTTGTTCATATTCGGATAGAGTATGAGTGGGAGATGTGATTTCATGTCTCATTTGGCCATTAAATATATCGTGTCACCATCATATTGACCTTGGAACTCAAAATACGAATTTGCATATTATGACGTCAGCATATTTATGGAAAAATTGATTGTATCTCTGTAAATTTCAATTGAATCTCTTCCTAATGTTGATATCTTGTGGTTGAGGCGATTGTCTACAAGATCACTGCACATTATTTTTCATTTTGATGACGTCATCATAGTGAAAATTGCGATTAAAGCTAACTGGACAGATTTTCTTAATTTGCGTGTTAAGCCTATGGGAGGTGCCAATTTCGTTCCAATCATGGATCTACATGACATTAATCTTTGAGCCCTATCTAGCTCATTTGTGCTCTATGTTCTCCTAAATTTTTGGATGTTATAGCTGAGACTATGGGCTATAAAAGTTGTGCCTTTTGTTTTTTAATCAGATGTTGGGATCATGTCAAAATTTTCAATTGAAAGTTGAAATTGCAAATTTCTGTAGAACTTTGCGTAGTTAGTAATACGTGGATGAGGTCACGGTTTCTCTTTATCAGGTGGGCTGTATATAATACAGAACACCTTGTGTTTTCGTTAGAAAAAATTTCTTAATTCTCGCCACTTTTTTGTTAGCAGGATAACTTGAAAATGGCTCAATCAATTGCCTTGAAATTTGGCACACATATTTATTGGCACGAGGAAAGAGCACAGTAAGGTTTTCAACCTTGACCTTGACTGATAACGCTATCTAGGCGCCATTTTGTGAAAATCAACATATGATCATATCTTCATAACGGAAAGTTTTTTCTCATTCATATTTATCATGATCAAGGTCAATATCAGTCCGGTCAATTTCAGGTACAAAAACGCGCGCGTACGCCATTATTAGCAATGGCATTTTATAAAGAGTCGCGCGCACGCGCATGCGCGCGCGTTTTCGTTTGTCACGGCCGAACGCAAAATAATTCCTCCCGGGTATTTTTTGACACAGTATTCCTCATATTTTTCCGAACAATTTGATACCATGTTTATCTCCTTACGACCATTATTAAGGGAATGAGCGTCCGTTCAAGATAAATGTCCGTGTGCGCGAACTCTTGTAATACATAGCATATATGGGCAACAACATGCCTACATAAAACCCTTATGGCTCTTTGGAATGCACGGGAACCCTCAATGTTTGTTCATATTCGGATAGAGTATGAGTGGGAGATGTGATTTCATGTCTCATTTGGCCATTAAATATATCGTGTCACCATCATATTGACCTTGGAACTCAAAATACGAATTTGCATATTATGACGTCAGCATATTTATGGAAAAATTGATTGTATCTCTGTAAATTTCAATTGAATCTCTTCCTAATGTTGATATCTTGTGGTTGAGGCGATTGTCTACAAGATCACTGCACATTATTTTTCATTTTGATGACGTCATCATAGTGAAAATTGCGATTAAAGCTAACTGGACAGATTTTCTTAATTTGCGTGTTAAGCCTATGGGAGGTGCCAATTTCGTTCCAATCATGGATCTACATGACATTAATCTTTGAGCCCTATCTAGCTCATTTGTGCTCTATGTTCTCCTAAATTTTTGGATGTTATAGCTGAGACTATGGGCTATAAAAGTTGTGCCTTTTGTTTTTTAATCAGATGTTGGGATCATGTCAAAATTTTCAATTGAAAGTTGAAATTGCAAATTTCTGTAGAACTTTGCGTAGTTAGTAATACGTGGATGAGGTCACGGTTTCTCTTTATCAGGTGGGCTGTATATAATACAGAACACCTTGTGTTTTCGTTAGAAAAAATTTCTTAATTCTCGCCACTTTTTTGTTAGCAGGATAACTTGAAAATGGCTCAATCAATTGCCTTGAAATTTGGCACACATATTTATTGGCACGAGGAAAGAGCACAGTAAGGTTTTCAACCTTGACCTTGACTGATAACGCTATCTAGGCGCCATTTTGTGAAAATCAACATATGATCATATCTTCATAACGGAAAGTTTTTTCTCATTCATATTTATCATGATCAAGGTCAATATCAGTCCGGTCAATTTCAGGTACAAAAACGCGCGCGTACGCCATTATTAGCAATGGCATTTTATAAAGAGTCGCGCGCACGCGCATGCGCGCGCGTTTTCGTTTGTCACGGCCGAACGCAAAATAATTCCTCCCGGGTATTTTTTGACACAGTATTCCTCATATTTTTCCGAACAATTTGATACCATGTTTATCTCCTTACGACCATTATTAAGGGAATGAGCGTCCGTTCAAGATAAATGTCCGTGTGCGCGAACTCTTGTAATACATAGCATATATGGGCAACAACATGCCTACATAAAACCCTTATGGCTCTTTGGAATGCACGGGAACCCTCAATGTTTGTTCATATTCGGATAGAGTATGAGTGGGAGATGTGATTTCATGTCTCATTTGGCCATTAAATATATCGTGTCACCATCATATTGACCTTGGAACTCAAAATACGAATTTGCATATTATGACGTCAGCATATTTATGGAAAAATTGATTGTATCTCTGTAAATTTCAATTGAATCTCTTCCTAATGTTGATATCTTGTGGTTGAGGCGATTGTCTACAAGATCACTGCACATTATTTTTCATTTTGATGACGTCATCATAGTGAAAATTGCGATTAAAGCTAACTGGACAGATTTTCTTAATTTGCGTGTTAAGCCTATGGGAGGTGCCAATTTCGTTCCAATCATGGATCTACATGACATTAATCTTTGAGCCCTATCTAGCTCATTTGTGCTCTATGTTCTCCTAAATTTTTGGATGTTATAGCTGAGACTATGGGCTATAAAAGTTGTGCCTTTTGTTTTTTAATCAGATGTTGGGATCATGTCAAAATTTTCAATTGAAAGTTGAAATTGCAAATTTCTGTAGAACTTTGCGTAGTTAGTAATACGTGGATGAGGTCACGGTTTCTCTTTATCAGGTGGGCTGTATATAATACAGAACACCTTGTGTTTTCGTTAGAAAAAATTTCTTAATTCTCGCCACTTTTTTGTTAGCAGGATAACTTGAAAATGGCTCAATCAATTGCCTTGAAATTTGGCACACATATTTATTGGCACGAGGAAAGAGCACAGTAAGGTTTTCAACCTTGACCTTGACTGATAACGCTATCTAGGCGCCATTTTGTGAAAATCAACATATGATCATATCTTCATAACGGAAAGTTTTTTCTCATTCATATTTATCATGATCAAGGTCAATATCAGTCCGGTCAATTTCAGGTACAAAAACGCGCGCGTACGCCATTATTAGCAATGGCATTTTATAAAGAGTCGCGCGCACGCGCATGCGCGCGCGTTTTCGTTTGTCACGGCCGAACGCAAAATAATTCCTCCCGGGTATTTTTTGACACAGTATTCCTCATATTTTTCCGAACAATTTGATACCATGTTTATCTCCTTACGACCATTATTAAGGGAATGAGCGTCCGTTCAAGATAAATGTCCGTGTGCGCGAACTCTTGTAATACATAGCATATATGGGCAACAACATGCCTACATAAAACCCTTATGGCTCTTTGGAATGCACGGGAACCCTCAATGTTTGTTCATATTCGGATAGAGTATGAGTGGGAGATGTGATTTCATGTCTCATTTGGCCATTAAATATATCGTGTCACCATCATATTGACCTTGGAACTCAAAATACGAATTTGCATATTATGACGTCAGCATATTTATGGAAAAATTGATTGTATCTCTGTAAATTTCAATTGAATCTCTTCCTAATGTTGATATCTTGTGGTTGAGGCGATTGTCTACAAGATCACTGCACATTATTTTTCATTTTGATGACGTCATCATAGTGAAAATTGCGATTAAAGCTAACTGGACAGATTTTCTTAATTTGCGTGTTAAGCCTATGGGAGGTGCCAATTTCGTTCCAATCATGGATCTACATGACATTAATCTTTGAGCCCTATCTAGCTCATTTGTGCTCTATGTTCTCCTAAATTTTTGGATGTTATAGCTGAGACTATGGGCTATAAAAGTTGTGCCTTTTGTTTTTTAATCAGATGTTGGGATCATGTCAAAATTTTCAATTGAAAGTTGAAATTGCAAATTTCTGTAGAACTTTGCGTAGTTAGTAATACGTGGATGAGGTCACGGTTTCTCTTTATCAGGTGGGCTGTATATAATACAGAACACCTTGTGTTTTCGTTAGAAAAAATTTCTTAATTCTCGCCACTTTTTTGTTAGCAGGATAACTTGAAAATGGCTCAATCAATTGCCTTGAAATTTGGCACACATATTTATTGGCACGAGGAAAGAGCACAGTAAGGTTTTCAACCTTGACCTTGACTGATAACGCTATCTAGGCGCCATTTTGTGAAAATCAACATATGATCATATCTTCATAACGGAAAGTTTTTTCTCATTCATATTTATCATGATCAAGGTCAATATCAGTCCGGTCAATTTCAGGTACAAAAACGCGCGCGTACGCCATTATTAGCAATGGCATTTTATAAAGAGTCGCGCGCACGCGCATGCGCGCGCGTTTTCGTTTGTCACGGCCGAACGCAAAATAATTCCTCCCGGGTATTTTTTGACACAGTATTCCTCATATTTTTCCGAACAATTTGATACCATGTTTATCTCCTTACGACCATTATTAAGGGAATGAGCGTCCGTTCAAGATAAATGTCCGTGTGCGCGAACTCTTGTAATACATAGCATATATGGGCAACAACATGCCTACATAAAACCCTTATGGCTCTTTGGAATGCACGGGAACCCTCAATGTTTGTTCATATTCGGATAGAGTATGAGTGGGAGATGTGATTTCATGTCTCATTTGGCCATTAAATATATCGTGTCACCATCATATTGACCTTGGAACTCAAAATACGAATTTGCATATTATGACGTCAGCATATTTATGGAAAAATTGATTGTATCTCTGTAAATTTCAATTGAATCTCTTCCTAATGTTGATATCTTGTGGTTGAGGCGATTGTCTACAAGATCACTGCACATTATTTTTCATTTTGATGACGTCATCATAGTGAAAATTGCGATTAAAGCTAACTGGACAGATTTTCTTAATTTGCGTGTTAAGCCTATGGGAGGTGCCAATTTCGTTCCAATCATGGATCTACATGACATTAATCTTTGAGCCCTATCTAGCTCATTTGTGCTCTATGTTCTCCTAAATTTTTGGATGTTATAGCTGAGACTATGGGCTATAAAAGTTGTGCCTTTTGTTTTTTAATCAGATGTTGGGATCATGTCAAAATTTTCAATTGAAAGTTGAAATTGCAAATTTCTGTAGAACTTTGCGTAGTTAGTAATACGTGGATGAGGTCACGGTTTCTCTTTATCAGGTGGGCTGTATATAATACAGAACACCTTGTGTTTTCGTTAGAAAAAATTTCTTAATTCTCGCCACTTTTTTGTTAGCAGGATAACTTGAAAATGGCTCAATCAATTGCCTTGAAATTTGGCACACATATTTATTGGCACGAGGAAAGAGCACAGTAAGGTTTTCAACCTTGACCTTGACTGATAACGCTATCTAGGCGCCATTTTGTGAAAATCAACATATGATCATATCTTCATAACGGAAAGTTTTTTCTCATTCATATTTATCATGATCAAGGTCAATATCAGTCCGGTCAATTTCAGGTACAAAAACGCGCGCGTACGCCATTATTAGCAATGGCATTTTATAAAGAGTCGCGCGCACGCGCATGCGCGCGCGTTTTCGTTTGTCACGGCCGAACGCAAAATAATTCCTCCCGGGTATTTTTTGACACAGTATTCCTCATATTTTTCCGAACAATTTGATACCATGTTTATCTCCTTACGACCATTATTAAGGGAATGAGCGTCCGTTCAAGATAAATGTCCGTGTGCGCGAACTCTTGTAATACATAGCATATATGGGCAACAACATGCCTACATAAAACCCTTATGGCTCTTTGGAATGCACGGGAACCCTCAATGTTTGTTCATATTCGGATAGAGTATGAGTGGGAGATGTGATTTCATGTCTCATTTGGCCATTAAATATATCGTGTCACCATCATATTGACCTTGGAACTCAAAATACGAATTTGCATATTATGACGTCAGCATATTTATGGAAAAATTGATTGTATCTCTGTAAATTTCAATTGAATCTCTTCCTAATGTTGATATCTTGTGGTTGAGGCGATTGTCTACAAGATCACTGCACATTATTTTTCATTTTGATGACGTCATCATAGTGAAAATTGCGATTAAAGCTAACTGGACAGATTTTCTTAATTTGCGTGTTAAGCCTATGGGAGGTGCCAATTTCGTTCCAATCATGGATCTACATGACATTAATCTTTGAGCCCTATCTAGCTCATTTGTGCTCTATGTTCTCCTAAATTTTTGGATGTTATAGCTGAGACTATGGGCTATAAAAGTTGTGCCTTTTGTTTTTTAATCAGATGTTGGGATCATGTCAAAATTTTCAATTGAAAGTTGAAATTGCAAATTTCTGTAGAACTTTGCGTAGTTAGTAATACGTGGATGAGGTCACGGTTTCTCTTTATCAGGTGGGCTGTATATAATACAGAACACCTTGTGTTTTCGTTAGAAAAAATTTCTTAATTCTCGCCACTTTTTTGTTAGCAGGATAACTTGAAAATGGCTCAATCAATTGCCTTGAAATTTGGCACACATATTTATTGGCACGAGGAAAGAGCACAGTAAGGTTTTCAACCTTGACCTTGACTGATAACGCTATCTAGGCGCCATTTTGTGAAAATCAACATATGATCATATCTTCATAACGGAAAGTTTTTTCTCATTCATATTTATCATGATCAAGGTCAATATCAGTCCGGTCAATTTCAGGTACAAAAACGCGCGCGTACGCCATTATTAGCAATGGCATTTTATAAAGAGTCGCGCGCACGCGCATGCGCGCGCGTTTTCGTTTGTCACGGCCGAACGCAAAATAATTCCTCCCGGGTATTTTTTGACACAGTATTCCTCATATTTTTCCGAACAATTTGATACCATGTTTATCTCCTTACGACCATTATTAAGGGAATGAGCGTCCGTTCAAGATAAATGTCCGTGTGCGCGAACTCTTGTAATACATAGCATATATGGGCAACAACATGCCTACATAAAACCCTTATGGCTCTTTGGAATGCACGGGAACCCTCAATGTTTGTTCATATTCGGATAGAGTATGAGTGGGAGATGTGATTTCATGTCTCATTTGGCCATTAAATATATCGTGTCACCATCATATTGACCTTGGAACTCAAAATACGAATTTGCATATTATGACGTCAGCATATTTATGGAAAAATTGATTGTATCTCTGTAAATTTCAATTGAATCTCTTCCTAATGTTGATATCTTGTGGTTGAGGCGATTGTCTACAAGATCACTGCACATTATTTTTCATTTTGATGACGTCATCATAGTGAAAATTGCGATTAAAGCTAACTGGACAGATTTTCTTAATTTGCGTGTTAAGCCTATGGGAGGTGCCAATTTCGTTCCAATCATGGATCTACATGACATTAATCTTTGAGCCCTATCTAGCTCATTTGTGCTCTATGTTCTCCTAAATTTTTGGATGTTATAGCTGAGACTATGGGCTATAAAAGTTGTGCCTTTTGTTTTTTAATCAGATGTTGGGATCATGTCAAAATTTTCAATTGAAAGTTGAAATTGGAAATTTCTGTAGAACTTTGCGTAGTTAGTAATACGTGGATGAGGTCACGGTTTCTCTTTATCAGGTGGGCTGTATATAATACAGAACACCTTGTGTTTTCGTTAGAAAAAATTTCTTAATTCTCGCCACTTTTTTGTTAGCAGGATAACTTGAAAATGGCTCAATCAATTGCCTTGAAATTTGGCACACATATTTATTGGCACGAGGAAAGAGCACAGTAAGGTTTTCAACCTTGACCTTGACTGATAACGCTATCTAGGCGCCATTTTGTGAAAATCAACATATGATCATATCTTCATAACGGAAAGTTTTTTCTCATTCATATTTATCATGATCAAGGTCAATATCAGTCCGGTCAATTTCAGGTACAAAAACGCGCGCGTACGCCATTATTAGCAATGGCATTTTATAAAGAGTCGCGCGCACGCGCATGCGCGCGCGTTTTCGTTTGTCACGGCCGAACGCAAAATAATTCCTCCCGGGTATTTTTTGACACAGTATTCCTCATATTTTTCCGAACAATTTGATACCATGTTTATCTCCTTACGACCATTATTAAGGGAATGAGCGTCCGTTCAAGATAAATGTCCGTGTGCGCGAACTCTTGTAATACATAGCATATATGGGCAACAACATGCCTACATAAAACCCTTATGGCTCTTTGGAATGCACGGGAACCCTCAATGTTTGTTCATATTCGGATAGAGTATGAGTGGGAGATGTGATTTCATGTCTCATTTGGCCATTAAATATATCGTGTCACCATCATATTGACCTTGGAACTCAAAATACGAATTTGCATATTATGACGTCAGCATATTTATGGAAAAATTGATTGTATCTCTGTAAATTTCAATTGAATCTCTTCCTAATGTTGATATCTTGTGGTTGAGGCGATTGTCTACAAGATCACTGCACATTATTTTTCATTTTGATGACGTCATCATAGTGAAAATTGCGATTAAAGCTAACTGGACAGATTTTCTTAATTTGCGTGTTAAGCCTATGGGAGGTGCCAATTTCGTTCCAATCATGGATCTACATGACATTAATCTTTGAGCCCTATCTAGCTCATTTGTGCTCTATGTTCTCCTAAATTTTTGGATGTTATAGCTGAGACTATGGGCTATAAAAGTTGTGCCTTTTGTTTTTTAATCAGATGTTGGGATCATGTCAAAATTTTCAATTGAAAGTTGAAATTGCAAATTTCTGTAGAACTTTGCGTAGTTAGTAATACGTGGATGAGGTCACGGTTTCTCTTTATCAGGTGGGCTGTATATAATACAGAACACCTTGTGTTTTCGTTAGAAAAAATTTCTTAATTCTCGCCACTTTTTTGTTAGCAGGATAACTTGAAAATGGCTCAATCAATTGCCTTGAAATTTGGCACACATATTTATTGGCACGAGGAAAGAGCACAGTAAGGTTTTCAACCTTGACCTTGACTGATAACGCTATCTAGGCGCCATTTTGTGAAAATCAACATATGATCATATCTTCATAACGGAAAGTTTTTTCTCATTCATATTTATCATGATCAAGGTCAATATCAGTCCGGTCAATTTCAGGTACAAAAACGCGCGCGTACGCCATTATTAGCAATGGCATTTTATAAAGAGTCGCGCGCACGCGCATGCGCGCGCGTTTTCGTTTGTCACGGCCGAACGCAAAATAATTCCTCCCGGGTATTTTTTGACACAGTATTCCTCATATTTTTCCGAACAATTTGATACCATGTTTATCTCCTTACGACCATTATTAAGGGAATGAGCGTCCGTTCAAGATAAATGTCCGTGTGCGCGAACTCTTGTAATACATAGCATATATGGGCAACAACATGCCTACATAAAACCCTTATGGCTCTTTGGAATGCACGGGAACCCTCAATGTTTGTTCATATTCGGATAGAGTATGAGTGGGAGATGTGATTTCATGTCTCATTTGGCCATTAAATATATCGTGTCACCATCATATTGACCTTGGAACTCAAAATACGAATTTGCATATTATGACGTCAGCATATTTATGGAAAAATTGATTGTATCTCTGTAAATTTCAATTGAATCTCTTCCTAATGTTGATATCTTGTGGTTGAGGCGATTGTCTACAAGATCACTGCACATTATTTTTCATTTTGATGACGTCATCATAGTGAAAATTGCGATTAAAGCTAACTGGACAGATTTTCTTAATTTGCGTGTTAAGCCTATGGGAGGTGCCAATTTCGTTCCAATCATGGATCTACATGACATTAATCTTTGAGCCCTATCTAGCTCATTTGTGCTCTATGTTCTCCTAAATTTTTGGATGTTATAGCTGAGACTATGGGCTATAAAAGTTGTGCCTTTTGTTTTTTAATCAGATGTTGGGATCATGTCAAAATTTTCAATTGAAAGTTGAAATTGCAAATTTCTGTAGAACTTTGCGTAGTTAGTAATACGTGGATGAGGTCACGGTTTCTCTTTATCAGGTGGGCTGTATATAATACAGAACACCTTGTGTTTTCGTTAGAAAAAATTTCTTAATTCTCGCCACTTTTTTGTTAGCAGGATAACTTGAAAATGGCTCAATCAATTGCCTTGAAATTTGGCACACATATTTATTGGCACGAGGAAAGAGCACAGTAAGGTTTTCAACCTTGACCTTGACTGATAACGCTATCTAGGCGCCATTTTGTGAAAATCAACATATGATCATATCTTCATAACGGAAAGTTTTTTCTCATTCATATTTATCATGATCAAGGTCAATATCAGTCCGGTCAATTTCAGGTACAAAAACGCGCGCGTACGCCATTATTAGCAATGGCATTTTATAAAGAGTCGCGCGCACGCGCATGCGCGCGCGTTTTCGTTTGTCACGGCCGAACGCAAAATAATTCCTCCCGGGTATTTTTTGACACAGTATTCCTCATATTTTTCCGAACAATTTGATACCATGTTTATCTCCTTACGACCATTATTAAGGGAATGAGCGTCCGTTCAAGATAAATGTCCGTGTGCGCGAACTCTTGTAATACATAGCATATATGGGCAACAACATGCCTACATAAAACCCTTATGGCTCTTTGGAATGCACGGGAACCCTCAATGTTTGTTCATATTCGGATAGAGTATGAGTGGGAGATGTGATTTCATGTCTCATTTGGCCATTAAATATATCGTGTCACCATCATATTGACCTTGGAACTCAAAATACGAATTTGCATATTATGACGTCAGCATATTTATGGAAAAATTGATTGTATCTCTGTAAATTTCAATTGAATCTCTTCCTAATGTTGATATCTTGTGGTTGAGGCGATTGTCTACAAGATCACTGCACATTATTTTTCATTTTGATGACGTCATCATAGTGAAAATTGCGATTAAAGCTAACTGGACAGATTTTCTTAATTTGCGTGTTAAGCCTATGGGAGGTGCCAATTTCGTTCCAATCATGGATCTACATGACATTAATCTTTGAGCCCTATCTAGCTCATTTGTGCTCTATGTTCTCCTAAATTTTTGGATGTTATAGCTGAGACTATGGGCTATAAAAGTTGTGCCTTTTGTTTTTTAATCAGATGTTGGGATCATGTCAAAATTTTCAATTGAAAGTTGAAATTGCAAATTTCTGTAGAACTTTGCGTAGTTAGTAATACGTGGATGAGGTCACGGTTTCTCTTTATCAGGTGGGCTGTATATAATACAGAACACCTTGTGTTTTCGTTAGAAAAAATTTCTTAATTCTCGCCACTTTTTTGTTAGCAGGATAACTTGAAAATGGCTCAATCAATTGCCTTGAAATTTGGCACACATATTTATTGGCACGAGGAAAGAGCACAGTAAGGTTTTCAACCTTGACCTTGACTGATAACGCTATCTAGGCGCCATTTTGTGAAAATCAACATATGATCATATCTTCATAACGGAAAGTTTTTTCTCATTCATATTTATCATGATCAAGGTCAATATCAGTCCGGTCAATTTCAGGTACAAAAACGCGCGCGTACGCCATTATTAGCAATGGCATTTTATAAAGAGTCGCGCGCACGCGCATGCGCGCGCGTTTTCGTTTGTCACGGCCGAACGCAAAATAATTCCTCCCGGGTATTTTTTGACACAGTATTCCTCATATTTTTCCGAACAATTTGATACCATGTTTATCTCCTTACGACCATTATTAAGGGAATGAGCGTCCGTTCAAGATAAATGTCCGTGTGCGCGAACTCTTGTAATACATAGCATATATGGGCAACAACATGCCTACATAAAACCCTTATGGCTCTTTGGAATGCACGGGAACCCTCAATGTTTGTTCATATTCGGATAGAGTATGAGTGGGAGATGTGATTTCATGTCTCATTTGGCCATTAAATATATCGTGTCACCATCATATTGACCTTGGAACTCAAAATACGAATTTGCATATTATGACGTCAGCATATTTATGGAAAAATTGATTGTATCTCTGTAAATTTCAATTGAATCTCTTCCTAATGTTGATATCTTGTGGTTGAGGCGATTGTCTACAAGATCACTGCACATTATTTTTCATTTTGATGACGTCATCATAGTGAAAATTGCGATTAAAGCTAACTGGACAGATTTTCTTAATTTGCGTGTTAAGCCTATGGGAGGTGCCAATTTCGTTCCAATCATGGATCTACATGACATTAATCTTTGAGCCCTATCTAGCTCATTTGTGCTCTATGTTCTCCTAAATTTTTGGATGTTATAGCTGAGACTATGGGCTATAAAAGTTGTGCCTTTTGTTTTTTAATCAGATGTTGGGATCATGTCAAAATTTTCAATTGAAAGTTGAAATTGCAAATTTCTGTAGAACTTTGCGTAGTTAGTAATACGTGGATGAGGTCACGGTTTCTCTTTATCAGGTGGGCTGTATATAATACAGAACACCTTGTGTTTTCGTTAGAAAAAATTTCTTAATTCTCGCCACTTTTTTGTTAGCAGGATAACTTGAAAATGGCTCAATCAATTGCCTTGAAATTTGGCACACATATTTATTGGCACGAGGAAAGAGCACAGTAAGGTTTTCAACCTTGACCTTGACTGATAACGCTATCTAGGCGCCATTTTGTGAAAATCAACATATGATCATATCTTCATAACGGAAAGTTTTTTCTCATTCATATTTATCATGATCAAGGTCAATATCAGTCCGGTCAATTTCAGGTACAAAAACGCGCGCGTACGCCATTATTAGCAATGGCATTTTATAAAGAGTCGCGCGCACGCGCATGCGCGCGCGTTTTCGTTTGTCACGGCCGAACGCAAAATAATTCCTCCCGGGTATTTTTTGACACAGTATTCCTCATATTTTTCCGAACAATTTGATACCATGTTTATCTCCTTACGACCATTATTAAGGGAATGAGCGTCCGTTCAAGATAAATGTCCGTGTGCGCGAACTCTTGTAATACATAGCATATATGGGCAACAACATGCCTACATAAAACCCTTATGGCTCTTTGGAATGCACGGGAACCCTCAATGTTTGTTCATATTCGGATAGAGTATGAGTGGGAGATGTGATTTCATGTCTCATTTGGCCATTAAATATATCGTGTCACCATCATATTGACCTTGGAACTCAAAATACGAATTTGCATATTATGACGTCAGCATATTTATGGAAAAATTGATTGTATCTCTGTAAATTTCAATTGAATCTCTTCCTAATGTTGATATCTTGTGGTTGAGGCGATTGTCTACAAGATCACTGCACATTATTTTTCATTTTGATGACGTCATCATAGTGAAAATTGCGATTAAAGCTAACTGGACAGATTTTCTTAATTTGCGTGTTAAGCCTATGGGAGGTGCCAATTTCGTTCCAATCATGGATCTACATGACATTAATCTTTGAGCCCTATCTAGCTCATTTGTGCTCTATGTTCTCCTAAATTTTTGGATGTTATAGCTGAGACTATGGGCTATAAAAGTTGTGCCTTTTGTTTTTTAATCAGATGTTGGGATCATGTCAAAATTTTCAATTGAAAGTTGAAATTGCAAATTTCTGTAGAACTTTGCGTAGTTAGTAATACGTGGATGAGGTCACGGTTTCTCTTTATCAGGTGGGCTGTATATAATACAGAACACCTTGTGTTTTCGTTAGAAAAAATTTCTTAATTCTCGCCACTTTTTTGTTAGCAGGATAACTTGAAAATGGCTCAATCAATTGCCTTGAAATTTGGCACACATATTTATTGGCACGAGGAAAGAGCACAGTAAGGTTTTCAACCTTGACCTTGACTGATAACGCTATCTAGGCGCCATTTTGTGAAAATCAACATATGATCATATCTTCATAACGGAAAGTTTTTTCTCATTCATATTTATCATGATCAAGGTCAATATCAGTCCGGTCAATTTCAGGTACAAAAACGCGCGCGTACGCCATTATTAGCAATGGCATTTTATAAAGAGTCGCGCGCACGCGCATGCGCGCGCGTTTTCGTTTGTCACGGCCGAACGCAAAATAATTCCTCCCGGGTATTTTTTGACACAGTATTCCTCATATTTTTCCGAACAATTTGATACCATGTTTATCTCCTTACGACCATTATTAAGGGAATGAGCGTCCGTTCAAGATAAATGTCCGTGTGCGCGAACTCTTGTAATACATAGCATATATGGGCAACAACATGCCTACATAAAACCCTTATGGCTCTTTGGAATGCACGGGAACCCTCAATGTTTGTTCATATTCGGATAGAGTATGAGTGGGAGATGTGATTTCATGTCTCATTTGGCCATTAAATATATCGTGTCACCATCATATTGACCTTGGAACTCAAAATACGAATTTGCATATTATGACGTCAGCATATTTATGGAAAAATTGATTGTATCTCTGTAAATTTCAATTGAATCTCTTCCTAATGTTGATATCTTGTGGTTGAGGCGATTGTCTACAAGATCACTGCACATTATTTTTCATTTTGATGACGTCATCATAGTGAAAATTGCGATTAAAGCTAACTGGACAGATTTTCTTAATTTGCGTGTTAAGCCTATGGGAGGTGCCAATTTCGTTCCAATCATGGATCTACATGACATTAATCTTTGAGCCCTATCTAGCTCATTTGTGCTCTATGTTCTCCTAAATTTTTGGATGTTATAGCTGAGACTATGGGCTATAAAAGTTGTGCCTTTTGTTTTTTAATCAGATGTTGGGATCATGTCAAAATTTTCAATTGAAAGTTGAAATTGCAAATTTCTGTAGAACTTTGCGTAGTTAGTAATACGTGGATGAGGTCACGGTTTCTCTTTATCAGGTGGGCTGTATATAATACAGAACACCTTGTGTTTTCGTTAGAAAAAATTTCTTAATTCTCGCCACTTTTTTGTTAGCAGGATAACTTGAAAATGGCTCAATCAATTGCCTTGAAATTTGGCACACATATTTATTGGCACGAGGAAAGAGCACAGTAAGGTTTTCAACCTTGACCTTGACTGATAACGCTATCTAGGCGCCATTTTGTGAAAATCAACATATGATCATATCTTCATAACGGAAAGTTTTTTCTCATTCATATTTATCATGATCAAGGTCAATATCAGTCCGGTCAATTTCAGGTACAAAAACGCGCGCGTACGCCATTATTAGCAATGGCATTTTATAAAGAGTCGCGCGCACGCGCATGCGCGCGCGTTTTCGTTTGTCACGGCCGAACGCAAAATAATTCCTCCCGGGTATTTTTTGACACAGTATTCCTCATATTTTTCCGAACAATTTGATACCATGTTTATCTCCTTACGACCATTATTAAGGGAATGAGCGTCCGTTCAAGATAAATGTCCGTGTGCGCGAACTCTTGTAATACATAGCATATATGGGCAACAACATGCCTACATAAAACCCTTATGGCTCTTTGGAATGCACGGGAACCCTCAATGTTTGTTCATATTCGGATAGAGTATGAGTGGGAGATGTGATTTCATGTCTCATTTGGCCATTAAATATATCGTGTCACCATCATATTGACCTTGGAACTCAAAATACGAATTTGCATATTATGACGTCAGCATATTTATGGAAAAATTGATTGTATCTCTGTAAATTTCAATTGAATCTCTTCCTAATGTTGATATCTTGTGGTTGAGGCGATTGTCTACAAGATCACTGCACATTATTTTTCATTTTGATGACGTCATCATAGTGAAAATTGCGATTAAAGCTAACTGGACAGATTTTCTTAATTTGCGTGTTAAGCCTATGGGAGGTGCCAATTTCGTTCCAATCATGGATCTACATGACATTAATCTTTGAGCCCTATCTAGCTCATTTGTGCTCTATGTTCTCCTAAATTTTTGGATGTTATAGCTGAGACTATGGGCTATAAAAGTTGTGCCTTTTGTTTTTTAATCAGATGTTGGGATCATGTCAAAATTTTCAATTGAAAGTTGAAATTGCAAATTTCTGTAGAACTTTGCGTAGTTAGTAATACGTGGATGAGGTCACGGTTTCTCTTTATCAGGTGGGCTGTATATAATACAGAACACCTTGTGTTTTCGTTAGAAAAAATTTCTTAATTCTCGCCACTTTTTTGTTAGCAGGATAACTTGAAAATGGCTCAATCAATTGCCTTGAAATTTGGCACACATATTTATTGGCACGAGGAAAGAGCACAGTAAGGTTTTCAACCTTGACCTTGACTGATAACGCTATCTAGGCGCCATTTTGTGAAAATCAACATATGATCATATCTTCATAACGGAAAGTTTTTTCTCATTCATATTTATCATGATCAAGGTCAATATCAGTCCGGTCAATTTCAGGTACAAAAACGCGCGCGTACGCCATTATTAGCAATGGCATTTTATAAAGAGTCGCGCGCACGCGCATGCGCGCGCGTTTTCGTTTGTCACGGCCGAACGCAAAATAATTCCTCCCGGGTATTTTTTGACACAGTATTCCTCATATTTTTCCGAACAATTTGATACCATGTTTATCTCCTTACGACCATTATTAAGGGAATGAGCGTCCGTTCAAGATAAATGTCCGTGTGCGCGAACTCTTGTAATACATAGCATATATGGGCAACAACATGCCTACATAAAACCCTTATGGCTCTTTGGAATGCACGGGAACCCTCAATGTTTGTTCATATTCGGATAGAGTATGAGTGGGAGATGTGATTTCATGTCTCATTTGGCCATTAAATATATCGTGTCACCATCATATTGACCTTGGAACTCAAAATACGAATTTGCATATTATGACGTCAGCATATTTATGGAAAAATTGATTGTATCTCTGTAAATTTCAATTGAATCTCTTCCTAATGTTGATATCTTGTGGTTGAGGCGATTGTCTACAAGATCACTGCACATTATTTTTCATTTTGATGACGTCATCATAGTGAAAATTGCGATTAAAGCTAACTGGACAGATTTTCTTAATTTGCGTGTTAAGCCTATGGGAGGTGCCAATTTCGTTCCAATCATGGATCTACATGACATTAATCTTTGAGCCCTATCTAGCTCATTTGTGCTCTATGTTCTCCTAAATTTTTGGATGTTATAGCTGAGACTATGGGCTATAAAAGTTGTGCCTTTTGTTTTTTAATCAGATGTTGGGATCATGTCAAAATTTTCAATTGAAAGTTGAAATTGCAAATTTCTGTAGAACTTTGCGTAGTTAGTAATACGTGGATGAGGTCACGGTTTCTCTTTATCAGGTGGGCTGTATATAATACAGAACACCTTGTGTTTTCGTTAGAAAAAATTTCTTAATTCTCGCCACTTTTTTGTTAGCAGGATAACTTGAAAATGGCTCAATCAATTGCCTTGAAATTTGGCACACATATTTATTGGCACGAGGAAAGAGCACAGTAAGGTTTTCAACCTTGACCTTGACTGATAACGCTATCTAGGCGCCATTTTGTGAAAATCAACATATGATCATATCTTCATAACGGAAAGTTTTTTCTCATTCATATTTATCATGATCAAGGTCAATATCAGTCCGGTCAATTTCAGGTACAAAAACGCGCGCGTACGCCATTATTAGCAATGGCATTTTATAAAGAGTCGCGCGCACGCGCATGCGCGCGCGTTTTCGTTTGTCACGGCCGAACGCAAAATAATTCCTCCCGGGTATTTTTTGACACAGTATTCCTCATATTTTTCCGAACAATTTGATACCATGTTTATCTCCTTACGACCATTATTAAGGGAATGAGCGTCCGTTCAAGATAAATGTCCGTGTGCGCGAACTCTTGTAATACATAGCATATATGGGCAACAACATGCCTACATAAAACCCTTATGGCTCTTTGGAATGCACGGGAACCCTCAATGTTTGTTCATATTCGGATAGAGTATGAGTGGGAGATGTGATTTCATGTCTCATTTGGCCATTAAATATATCGTGTCACCATCATATTGACCTTGGAACTCAAAATACGAATTTGCATATTATGACGTCAGCATATTTATGGAAAAATTGATTGTATCTCTGTAAATTTCAATTGAATCTCTTCCTAATGTTGATATCTTGTGGTTGAGGCGATTGTCTACAAGATCACTGCACATTATTTTTCATTTTGATGACGTCATCATAGTGAAAATTGCGATTAAAGCTAACTGGACAGATTTTCTTAATTTGCGTGTTAAGCCTATGGGAGGTGCCAATTTCGTTCCAATCATGGATCTACATGACATTAATCTTTGAGCCCTATCTAGCTCATTTGTGCTCTATGTTCTCCTAAATTTTTGGATGTTATAGCTGAGACTATGGGCTATAAAAGTTGTGCTTTTAGATTTTTGATCAGATGGTGGGATCTTGTTGAAATTTTTAATTGAATGTTAAATTCGCAAAATTCTGTAAAACAGAATTATGCATATGTCACGTATGTCCTTTTTGTGAAAATTAAACGTTAGCAGCTTCCTAGTATTCAAATTAAACAAGGAAACCCCTTTACTTTCTAGACTTTACTGTCAGACACTATTGAGTGACTGACCGACTTTTTTTCCTCTGGTAATAAAATACATAAAATGAGCTTAAAGGGTACATGAGCATTTGTCCACATCAATAACCCACTTCTTGTAATGGCCCAAAATAAACTGATTGAATCTATGCGCAGCACAATATAGGTAAAACATGACGGGTAGAGCATTTCATGGAAGAAGATGAAATTGTGAAAATGCATTCTTCGTTATGTCAATTAGGGTCGAAGGTGTATCTGCTTAGTGTATGAGGTCAATGGTCATATCTTGTCTCGATCTATCTTCTATAGATCCATAATGGTCAATACACTACACAGTTGAAACTTTTCATAAGGATAGAACTTAATAGAAAGAGCATTTTAGAAGATAATATAAAATCGTGAAAATACATTCTTCATTATTCAAAACAATAGCATACGTATGACCTAAATCGTCAAAGTGACACTTTCAAGTTATTATTATTCCCATTTATTACTCTGCCATTAATTTTTTCGCAGGATATCTCAAGAATGAATAAAGCCATTATCATGGAACTTGCAATGATGATTGATATTAGTATAACTTAGAATTGTGTTACTTTTCAGTAACTCAAGATCATCGTGACGTCATCCAGGCTCTATTTTGTGGAAATCAACTTTTAATCATATCTTTATAACGAGTCATCAAAACTGAACCATATTTAAAACACATGAACTTCAGATCAAGTTTCGAAAAAACATCTCATCAAAATCCGCGCGCATCTGAATTTTAAAATGCTCAAAATCAATTTTTAATCAAAACAGAGTATTTTTTGTCCTAGGCCATTTAAAGCATTTCGAAAATTATGCACGCGCGTTTTTGCGTGTAACGCCATTACACAACATAGAAACGCTATTTGTGTTCTTTCATGATATTTCATAACGGAATGAGCGTCCGTTTAAGATAATTTGTGGAAAATTGATTGTATCTCTGTAAATATTGATCGATTGTCTTCCAAATTTCGATATGTGTTTGCTAAGAAAATTCTCTACAAGCTCAGTCATAACCATTTTTCATTTTGAAGACGTCATCATAGTGAAAATTTTGATTAAAGGGCACATATCAGAAATTTCTTAATTTGAGTATTATGCCTATGGAGGATCAATTTCGTTCACATCATGAATCTACATGACATTGTTTTTTAGCAGTATCTCGCTTATTTTTGTTCTATTTTGTCTCAAATTTTAGTTGGAACAGCCCACCTATACTTGTTCCAAACAAGTATTACATGTCTAGTCAGGTGGGCTGTATATCATACAGACCACCTTATATTTTTGTTAAAATTGCCTTTATTATTTATTTTCAGGTGGGCTGTATCTAATACAGACCACCTTATATTTTTGTTAAAATTGCCTTTATTTATCAGGTGGGCTGTATCTAATACAGACCACCTTATATTTTTGTTAAAATTGCCTTTATTTATTTATTATTATTTATTTATTTTTCTTAATTATACCCACTTTTTTGTTAACAAGATAACTTCAAAATGGCTCAATTAAATGCCTTGAAATTTGGCACACATTATGTATAGGCATATGAACAAAACAAAGTAATGTTTTCAACCTTGACCTTGACTGATGACGTCATCTAGGCGCCATTTTGTGAAATTTTCTGAAAATTTACTCATGGTCATATTTTCATAACGGTAAATCATTTCTCATTCATATTTATCATGATCAAGGTCAATATCAGTCCGGTCAATTTCATGTCAAAAAACGCGCGCGTGCGCGTACGTCCGCGCGTCAGTGCGCGCGCAAAATTTTATAATGCTGAAAATCTTCTCAAATTTATTTTGCATACGTTTAAGGCCATTTTAAGCATTTTATAAAAAATCGCGCACACGCACATGCGCGCGCGTTTTCGCGCGCAAAACTATTATACAACATAGAATCGCCATTTTTTTTCTTCCATGATATTTCCCATATTTTTACAAACAAATTGATACCATGTTTATCTCTTTATGACTATTATTAAGGGAATGAGCGTTCGCTTAACATAAATGTCCGTGCGCGCGAGCTCTTGTAATACATAACATACATGGGCAAAAACATGCCTATACACAATCCATTATAGCTCTTTGGGATGCACCTGGACCCCAATTCTGTTTTAATATTTGAAAAGAGTATGAGTCAGAGATATGATTTCATGTCTCATTTGGCCATTAAGTGTATCGTGACATCATCACAATGGCCTTGGAACTCAAAATACGAATTTGCATATTATGACGTCAGCATATTTATGTAAAATTGATTGTATCTCTGTAAATATTGATCAATTTTTTTCAAAATTTCGATATGTTGTAGCTATGACAATTCTCTACAAGCGCAGTAATAACCATTTTTCATTTTGATGACGTCATCATAGTGAAAATTTTGATTAAAGGCCTCATGTCAAAAACTTCATAATTTGCGTGTTATGCCTATAGAAGGTGAATTTAGTTCACGTTATGAATCTACATGATAATGTCTTTTAAGAATTTGTAAGCAGTATGTCGCTCATTTTTGCTCTATTTTGTCTCAAATGTTAGTTGACCAGCCCACCTATACTTGTTCCAAACAAGTATTATATGTCTAGTTTTTGTTCTATTTTGTCTCAAATTTTAGTTGGAACAGCCCACCTATACTTGTTCCAAACAAGTATTATATGTCTAGTTATTTATTTATTTTTCTTAATTCTCGCCACTTTTTTGTTAGCAAGATAACTTGAAATTGTCTAAATCAAATAACTTGAAATTTGGCACACATATGTATAGGCATATGGAAAAAACACAGTAAGGTTTTCAACCTTGACCTTGACTGATGACGTCATCTAGGCGCCATTTTGTGAAATTTTCTGAAAATAAACTCATGATCATATCTTCATAACCAAAAGGTATTTCTCATTCATATTTATTATGATCAAGGTCAATATCAGTCCAGTCAATTTCAGGTCAAAAAACGCGCGCGTGCGCGTACGTCCGCGTGTCAGTGCGCGCGAAATTTTTTTAAATGCTCAAAATCGTCTCAAATTTATTTTGCATACGTTTCAGGTCATTTTAAGCATTTTATAAAAAATCGCGCGTACGAGCATGCGCGCGCGTTTTCGCGCGTAACACCATTACAAAAAATAGAATCGCCATTTTCTTTTCTTTCATGATATTTCTCATATTTTTTCAAGGAATTTGATACCATGTTTATCTCTTTATGACCATTAATAACAAGATGAGCGTAAATTCAAGATAAATGTCAGTGCGCGCGAGCTCTTTTAATACATAGCATATATTGGCAAAAACATGCCTATACAAAATCCGTTATAGCTCTTTGGAATGCACCGGGATCCTCAATTTGTTTTCATATTTAGATAGAGTATGAGTCGAAAATATGATTCCATGTCTCATTTGGCCATTAAGTGTATCGTGACATCATCACAATGGCCTTGGAACTCAAAATACGAATTTGCATATTATGACGTCAGCATATTTATGTAAAATTTATTGTATCTCTGTAAATATTGATCAATTTTCTTCAAAATGTCGATATGTTGTAGCTAAGACAATTCTCTACAGGCGCAGTAATAACCATTTTTCATTTTAATGACGTCATCATAGTGAAAATTTTGATTAAAGGCCTCATGTCAAAAACTTCATAATTTGCGTGTTATGCCTATAGAAGGTGAATTTAGTTCACGTTATGAATCTACATGATATTGTCTTTTAAGAATTTGTAAGCAGTATGTCGCTTATTTTTGCTCTATTTTGTCTCAAATGTTAGTTGACCAGCCCACCTATACTTGTTCCAAACAAGTATTATATGTCTAGTTATTTATTTATTTTTCTTAATTCTCGCCACTTTTTTGTTAGCAAGATAACTTGAAATTGTCTAAATCAAATAACTTGAAATTTGGCACACATATGTATAGGCATATGGAAAAAACACAGTAAGGTTTTCAACCTTGACCTTGACTGATGACGTCATCTAGGCGCCATTTTGTGAAATTTTCTGAAAATCATCTCATGATCATATCTTCATAACCAAAAGGTATTTTTCATTCATATTTATCATGATTAAGGTCAATATCAGTCCAGTCAATTTCAGGTCAAAAAACGCGCGCGTGCGCGTACGTCCGCGCGTCAGTGCGCGCGCAAAATTTTTAAATGCTCAAAATCGTCTCAAATTTATTTTGCATACGTTTCAGGTCATATTAAGCATTTTATAAAAAATCGCGCGTACGAGCATGCGCGCGCGTTTTCGCGCGTAACACCACTACAAAACATAGAATCGCCATTTTTTTTCTTTCATGATATTTCTCATATTTTTTAAAGGAATTTGATACCATGTTCATCTCTTTATGACCATTATTAACAAGATGAGCGTAAATTAAAGATAAATGTCAGTGCGCGCGAGCTCTTGTAATACATAACATACATGGGCAAAAAAATGCCTATACACAATCCATTATAGCTCTTTGGGATGCACCTGGACCCCAATTCTGTTTCAATATTTGAAAAGAGTATATGTCAGAAATATGATTTCATGTCTCATTTGGCCATGAAGTGTATCGTGACATCATCTTAATGGCCTTGGAACTCAAAATACGAATTTGCATATTATGACGTCAGCATATTTATGGAAAATTGATTGTATCTCTGTATATATTGATTGATTTTCTTCAAAATTTCAATATGTTGTAGCTAAGATAATTCTCTACAAGTTCAATAATAATCCTTTTTCATTTTGATGACGTCATCAGAGTGAAAATTTTGATTGAAGGCCTCATGTCAGAAATTTCATAATTTGCGTGTTATGACTATAAAAGGTGAATTTCGTTTACGTAATGAATCTACATGATAGTGTTTTTTAAGAATTTTCAAGCAGTATCTCGCTTAATTTTGCTCTATTTTGTTTTCAAATTTAAGTTGACCAGCCCACCTATACTTGTTCCAAACAAGTATTATGTCTAGTTATTTATCAGGTGGGCTGTATCTAATACAGACCACCTTATATTTTTGTTAAAATTGCCTTTATTTATTTATTTTTCTTAATTCTCGCCACTTTTTTGTTAGCAAGATAACTTGAAATTGTCTAAGTCAAATCACTTGAAATTTGGCACACATATGTATAGGCATATGGACAAAACACAGTAAGGTTTTCAACCTTGACCTTGATTGATGACGTCATCTAGGCGCCATTTTGTGAAATTTTCTGAAAATAAACTCATGATCATATCTTCATAACCATAAGGTATTTCTCATTCATATTTATTATGATCAAGGTCAATATCAGTCCAGTCAATTTCAGGTCAAAAAACGCGCGCGTGCGCGTACGTCCGCGCGTCAGTGCGCGCGCAAAATTTTTCAATGCTCAAAATCGTCTCAAATTTATTTTGCATACGTTTCAGGTCATTTTAAGCATTTTATAAAAAATCGCGCGTACTAGCATGCGCGCGCGTTTTCGCGCGTAACACCATTACAAAACATAGAATCGCCATTTTTTTTTCTTTCATGATAATTCTCATATTTTTTCAAGGAATTTGATACCATGTTTATCTCTTTATGACCATTATTAACAAGATGAGCGTCAATTCAAGATAAATGTCAGTGCGCGCGAGCTCTTTTAATACATAGCATATATGGGCAAAAACATGCCTATACAAAATCCGTTATAGCCCTTTGGAATGCACCGGGATCCTCAATTTTTTTTCATATTTAGATAGAGTATGAGTCGGAAATATGATTCCATGTCTCATTTGGCCATTAAGTGTATCGTGACATCATCACAATGGCCTTGGAACTCAAAATACGAATTTGCATATTATGACGTCAGCATATTTATGTAAAATTTATTGTATCTCTGTAAATATTGATCAATTTTCTTCAAAATTTCGATATGTTGTAGCTAAGACAATTCTCTACAAGCGCAGTAATAACCTCTTTTCATTTTGATGACGTCATCATAGTGAAAATTTTGATTAAAGGCCTCATGTAAAAAACTTCATAATTTGCGTGTTATGCCTATAGAAGTTGAATTTAGTTCACGTTATGAATCTACATGATATTGTTTTTTAAGAATTTGTAAGCAGTATGTCGCTTATTTTTGCTCTATTTTGTCTCAAATTGTAGTTGACCAGCCCACCTATACTTGTTCCAAACAAGTATTATATGTCTAGTTAATTATCGTCTCATACTACAACCTTTAATATAATTGATCTAACCTAATTTCATGTAGCATGACGGCGTTCTGAACTCGGTTAGTACGGTCAAAGAGAATTAGTAGATTGAAGAGATGATTCTCTGGTTGGCTTCTCGTTCTGATTGATGAGAGATAGCAACCCAGTCCACTGGAATAAAACGACATGATTAAAATGAGGGGACCTATAGAGGGATCATAACATCATCATCTTACCTGCAGCCTATGTCATACCCAGCATCTTTACTGCACCGTTGAAACAAAAGAGAGCAACATTCACGTTATACTGGGAACCAAATAGGGGAAAAATGATTGGTATATCGTAATGCATTTGAATTTCAGGGAATGCCGTAATTTTACATTTACGTACATATTGAAAATGGAATAAACGTAACATTAACAAAAAATGTTAACGTCTTAAAAAAAATTCTGATATATAAATATTCCATTGTAATTCAGTCTCATCAACAATCATTCAGATAATGAGTAATGCAATAAAAAATACATATTCCACGTGGGTGCTTATTAAGCATTTATTAATAACTTCAAAATGGTAATTTGATGGGTAACAAGCGTGGTTGGATTAATGATAGGTCTTTAAATCGTCCTAAAGGCCATAAATGTTTAAGTTGAGATGGAGATAATTACGTAGCAAAAGCTGTCACAGTTAGAGTGAAAGACAAACATCTTAAATTTATAATAATCAGGTTTGGTTCTTTTAATATTTGAAATCGTTAGAATTAGGAGTGCAAAGTCAATACATCATTTTGTACAACAATACAATTCAATAATAACTCTACATTTCAAATGGAAATCTTGCCACTCGTTCACCGACTGAATACACTAATCCATTATACCGTTAAAACAAGATCAAATGACATATTCTCTTGTTCCTAGTAGAATTTACAAATTAGAAAACTAGAAGTATGATTTGACGTAGAATATGGGCTTCCTCCGTGTAGAAGATTTGTTAATTTGAACAGACCTCTAAAACACTAAAATTAGAAAAATGGAATTGATGTTGTAATAATTAGACGGGTTTTACTATCATCACAAAGCCAACTAACTATATAAACAATTTAAGAAATTCCTCTCGAAATTAATTGAAATCGAAAGGAATGTAAAGTGATGTAAGGACATGAGAGGTAAATGGAAAAGAGCTATAGAAGTAGAACTAGAAGTGTCTCGATGAAAGCCACCTACGTTTAAATTAGGTTTATAGAATGTCACAGTTGCATCGATAAATTTAAGACGATGGAATAAGAGCGAATAGAAGGAAAATAATGTTCTCCCACATCCATAAGTAATGAAACAATTTCAGGCGCGTTTACATGGCTGAAGTTAACCGAAGTAAAGACGGCGAGAGTAATTATAGGAATACGTCATATCTCGAGTGAGTTCCTTGTTTTGTTGTCAATAATAACTAATGAGGTCTTTTTACCCATCGGGTAGCCACTTCAGTTTCCAAACAGCTCTTCATGTAGGCCCAGCAAAGCAATTTCCAGTACATTCGCAAAAACATCAACAACAAAAAGAAGAGAGGGATTAATGAGAGGAACAAGGAAAAAAGCGGGAAATTGATAGTGGCATATAAAAAACACGCAACAACCGGAACAGATAAACCGAACACAGACAAACAGAATAAAAACAAGAGACTCCATGAATAATGACCTGCCAGCGTTTTTAAGTAAAACAGTCCTTGGCGATGTAAAGAATCTTCTTTTTCTTTATGGGGAAAGTCGCGACCATTGGTGATAAATTGTATTTGTTCATACCACATATACCTTTTTGTTCCTCATCTGTGGTCATTGGCCTGTCACTTTTAATAGTGAACCTTTAAATGTTCATCGTATTCACACACCAGGGGAGTGTTTCACAAAGACTAAGATCAACTTTAAGTTGGACTTAACTATGGCAGGCCGTTCATGCCACTAGTTCCTCTAACCATTCCTTGCATTGGTTTCTCAAGGGACGTATACATCGTGGTCACAAATCTACATAATTTACATTTGTTGATAAATCATTATTTGAGGAAAAAAATAGTATCTAAATATCATAATTGAGAAACCAATAGTGCAAGCAACCAGTGGCATGAACAGCCTGCCATAGTTAAGTCCAATTTAAAGTTGATCTTAGTCTTTGTGAAACACTCATCAGTTAGTAGGTTCTTGAGTTATGGGTGGGCTTCCGAAATTCAAATTTACTTGCTTACAATCTTCTATATTTTAAAATTTAAAATGTATAAGTATTAAATTCGAAACAATTAGTTTTGGAATCGATAAAACAAGTGTTTTGCTATATCATAAAGAATATAAAGTAAAGTTTTTAGCGTGAGTTCGGACACTGTAATCAGGAATAAAAAGAGTGGGAGGGGACATCCGATTTACTAGATTGGCCATCGGCTATTGAGGGTGTGTGAAAGGGATCATCTTCCCTTTCAGCTCCCCTCCACGCCTCCCTGTAATTATCATTATTGTTCTCTTTTACACATGTATTCGATGGGGGACGCCTTAATCAACAACTGTCTCCGTATAAGGGGTAAAACATAATCCTTCAGAATGACTTGGAAGAAAGCTTTCTAATGAAGAAACAGAAATCGACATTAATGTGGACTCCGTCTGTCGCCTTAGTTTTAATGACGTAAGCATCTCGTGCAATCCACGTGTCATGCATAATTTCTACTGGTAATATACAGTAACCATGGTAACTGCGAGTCGGAATAAAAGTATTATGGAAGACCTAAATTTCGAGACAGGTTCAGCTTGTAACGAATAAACCTGCGAATAATTATGAAATATATCGATCAACCTTTAAAATTGGCGCAAGTAGTACTGACATATGAATAAAACCGTCTTCTAAAGGATTTTTTTGTATACTAAAGCAATATTATGTCTAACCCGGTATAGATCCTAAATACCGGCTACAAAAGAAAATATCAAATCATCATTAAAAGGGCCAAGGAGTGAACGGTTTTTGAAAATGGTAGATTTATATTTCCAAGATGCTGTATAGGCCAATTAATTATTAGACATGAAGATTACATTTTGTACTACTTTCCTTTAAGATTGTCAGAATGTAGAATTTGTGAATTTCCTGTAAAACGTTTCCAAGACAAAAAGTCTGCTATTGTAATTTCAAAATGTATTTTTTCAATATAATGGACCCATTAATATGTGTGTGTCATATTATGAGAGTAAGCCCTTGATATTAAGGATGGAAAATTGTATTGCCTGCACGATTTACTCATGATTGGTATTTAATTTCAAATGATTGGTATTTGAGTTCACATTAAAGTTAATATAGATCGATACCAGCGTGGAAGTAGGCAGTGCAACACCAATGCTAGAAATAGAACACTCGATTTGATATTGATTGGAGTAAAATTAGTGCTAATCAGAAGTAGAACGGAATGTAATAATAGAATGTATTGATCTCCAAAAGAGAGTGACATAATTTATGAATGATTCATCCGCCTGCACGTCATGGCAATCGTCGTTATATACTTAAAGCTCGTAAAACTGTACTAGTTTGGCCAGGGGGGATTAGACCTCCCTGCAAGGTCACTGACAGGTGGTTATCTCATCAAATCAGCTCTCAATTAACATAGGAAAAAGGGGACCATGGGGGACCTACAGGCACCGACTAGGCACTGTTTGCTATATAGTGGGCGCAAGTAGCTATACGTAGTGCAGTGGGGCTTTATACCCTACTCTCCCCATTATTGTATATTAAATAGATTACCCCTCACCTTCTTCAGTCTTCTTACATACATTTAGCCTGTTGAGATGATAATTGGAGAAAACATGATATAATTACCTCAAAATTGTAAACCCAATTGACCCCCACCGCCCCCAACGGCCTCCACATACATTTGCATTATGAGTACCCATTAAATACGTCACCTCTATAAACACTCATTGCTCCATCGATCATTCTCTTTGCTGCATGTAAGTACCACATTTAAACAGATGCGGTCGCTTTGAAATCTAAATGTTAATGCATGATGCGAGATGGACGAGCGGCTAATTGCACTGTGAAAGGATATTGACCCATCGTCTTTCAGAAAAGGTCACCCCTCTCAATAGGTCCCTCAACTACAGCACCCATTGTGCGACAAATTAATGTATCTATACATGTAGTTTACCACTCACGTTAGTAAACAAAACACACACAAAAACGATCGCTGTGGGCCAGATTACCTCACATCGATTAAAATCAAGTCGACGTCCTTCTCTCTCTCTCTCTCTCTCTCCTTCTCTCATCAGTTTACAAAGGTTTACCTTTTAGTTCTAAAGAGACCTATATTATCAACGTAATAATGCGATACAAATCTACAGGCAGAGCCAAATTACCGCAACTTAAAATAATTGTTCACCCTCTAAAATGTACCATATGGACAGGTCTAATAATTGCACATCAAAAGTTACAACTATTGGAACATCGTTAAAAATCAAATTCGAATAATAATCATTTCTTCCAGTGAGCGTTCATCTATATGCCTTATAGCAAAAATAGCAAAACAATAATGTTATTATTTGAGAATACGTGTATTCATATCTACGTTAGATGTTAACGTATGATCTTAAATAAAGGTCGCCCGATATTAATAACTGCATTTTTGTTTTCTAAATGTAAATTGATTGCCTATGATTACTTCAATATTTCTACATTTTATCTTTGTATATTTGCTTTGGTGTAAAAGCACAACGACAAACAGAATGACATCGACGTCATTCTCCTCACTATACAAGGTTCCCTGCTCTCAAAGAGATTACGATGTGACGCCACTACACATACAAAAACAGTGCGGTGGCTGAATGTCTTTTTTGCCAGTATTTTCGTTTTCTGAATGTGCACAACCTTTGGGCAATCCATTATAGAGATAACACTTTATATTATCCCAGGCGAATCGGAGAGGTGTTGAGAACATCACATGTTTGGCTACATGATGATGATGATGATGATGATGATAGAGAGGGGAATGAGAGCGTTATGAGTGGGTCGGAAATGGTGATTAGGGGTGCATTCTTTACACGCAATGGTGGTCCACACGGGAAAAAAATCATTGTCTAGGCTCATTACTATAGCCACCTGCGAAAACATACATCAGGAAAGAGGCCAGGCTTGGTAAATGAAGAGAGAGAAGGAGTGAGAGTAAGAGAGAGAGAGAGAGAGAGAGAGAGAGACTGGAGATGGGAGGGAGGGAGGAGAGAGGGAGAGAGAGGTAAATAGAGAGAGTGTGTGAGATAAAGAGAGAGAGAGAGGGAGAGATACAGAGAGAGGGAGAGAGAGCAGAGGGAGGAGGGATAAAGGGATATATCATTATAGAGAGAGAGAGAGGAAAAAAAAGATATATAGAGAGGGAGGTGTGAACTGATAAAAGAATTAAAATTAAAAAACAGATGATGAAGATGGAAACATATTTGTATTGAAGGAAAGTAATATTAGTCGGGAGGCAAACGGAGAGTGAGAAAGTGGAGATAAAGAGATGGGGTAGAGAGTGTGAGATAGAGGGAGATAAAAAAAAAAAAAGAGACAGAGTGAGTAAGAGAGATAAAGGCAAGACAGAAAAAGAGAAAGAGAAATGAGGTAAAAAGTAAGTGGAAGCGACGGTTTTGCCACCTTTTAGATGTATAGTAATGATCCGTCGATGTTCGATATGAAAACGCACTTTGTCACGATTACATTGAATGCATTAACCCATCTTCTCATTAGCGTTCACAAAAAGGTGCTTTTAGTGTGTGTAAATTTTGCTGATTTGTTGAATAATAAAACTACTTCGTGTAGCTTTTAGCACATTGAATGAATATTTCACGGGAGGTTTAGAGTGGTACGTGATCATGGAGTGTAGGAGCTGCTGTTCATAAATAGAACATTTTGCCAGTGGAAAGAGCGGAATGCAGAAAATGACCAATAATGTTATCTTATGATTATTTACAATCAGTTTAGTACTGCAAGGACTGTCTTCCTTATCCCCTCCCCCCTCCCCCAAAGAATGTGATACAAAACAGTTGGTCCACCGACTTGTGCTTCGGTTACAATTACTCCGGGCTTTATTTCGACAATAATATAACGTTAGGATTAGGGTTAGGCTTGCAATGATGTTTTAGATTACATGTTAGGTAAGGATTTAGGGTTTTTGCTTTGTATTGTGTCCAGGGATGAAGTTAGGAATGTGGTTAGAGTAAGAAATTATCGCAGAGCTATAATTGTTGCAGGGGCAGGTGTATTTACGAACTGACTTGAAAAGAAAACGGAACGAAAAACTAAAATAGAACGAAGAAAAGCGCAGGTGGACCACGTTCCTTCATATTTTATCATCTCACTAATCAATCATTCTGACAAGTCATCAGGACCTTGAATGACAAACACATCCCAAAGAAATTAGCAAGCATGTAACTAAGATTGATTGATTGAACATTCCTGGTTGTCATGGTGATAGATGACGGGTAGAGGAGACACGTCTTCTTTGCGCTCCCATCTTAGGCACGTCGCGAGGAAGACCCATCGAGCATAAATAACCGTCGCGATGTGGAATACAAATTACCCTTTTAAAAGGTGGAACTGGAGGGTATGGAGGGAGAAATGGAAAGGAATACCAACACAGCCAATAGCATGTGATAAATAAGTGTACAATACGTGTATAATTCTGAAACATCGGCATGGCTGGAGTATAAGGTAATGTGATAAACGAATCAAATTAGAGAGCAATGTCGTATCACTGAAATATTTGTTTCCCTTCTTCTTCCTTATTGCAGGCTTGTAAGACTGTAGTAAAAAAAAATAACGTGCAAGAAATCGACTTTGCCTTTTCAGCTTAAAACTATAACGCATTAATAGCTAGTTTGTAGTTTCACAAAACACACTGACAATCACTCTTCGCAGATAATTATGAGCCAATATTAAACTAACAAAGTATTATAGATCCGAATACTAGATGGGTATAGGGCATAAATTGAGATTACACAGCAATCATCGTTTCCAGAACATTCCAGTATCATTCGATAAATCCAATAACATTTATTGAAAAATAGAAATCAAGTGCTTCTATACACATCACATAATTACGATCAATACAGGTCAGGTATAGAGAAATGAAGGCTGAAATGTGTTTTTGTCATCATGAGCATTCTGTTTTATACGGGAATGATTATCACTTTATCAGCTTTAGATAAGGAGTATATCAGATATAATACGTACCGTATTGATAGCACGGCAATTACTATCAAAGATGTCAAACTAGAACATAATTTGATATCATAATACAATTGAAGGGGTGTGACTGGTTCATTATTATGAATAAGCTAATATGTGAAATATTTTGGAAGTTCAGCCTTCAATCCAATGGAAACAGCAGTTTACCACTTTGGCTGAAGTTGGTGCCGTGCAAAAATAAAATAAACTGAACTGAACTGAGTCTGCCTGCAGGATTTTGCTTGTATCAAGAAAAGAAATTACGTATAGTTTACCCTCCCTCATCCCGACCCAATTCTTATTCATATAAATCACAATACAAATATATACCAACAAAAATGAAAGGAATGAAAACAAAGAAAACGCTGAGAACAAAGACATAGATGTACTTTGGATATATTGGCTTTATATTGCACATGTTGTTTATCATTCATATACGGGATAGTGCTCAAGGCGCTCCAATATTACCTCAGCTCTGGCTGCTTTAACTATCCAATTTTCAGAGCATGAAACAAAGACAATATACCTTATACAATAATAAGTAATTGTAGCAAAGATAGTATAGGAAACATACGCACAATGACATGGGAAACAAGCAAAACATACGCAAACAGCGGCAAAGACAACAACAACATTCGTACAGTAAACATAGAATGATTGCAATTCTAGCCATGGACACAATTTTAATCCAAATTACGCTTTCTGAATCGCACCGTGGCGCCTCCATTGGCTTCCATCCCTTTCCTTATGAATCGAGAAGGACGGTAAATTGAGTTAATATTAAATAGAGAACAGTCCTGCCCCTCCATATTGTGAATGCAAATTGAGTTAATAGGAGCATACCGCACTGCCACTGGCTGCTATGGTGTCGCCCTGAATAACCAATGACCTTTCCAGGTCGATTTGGGATTTTTTTTTCTTCACCCGCGGCAAAAAAGCGGGTCCTGTAAACCTAGGAGGAAACAGAAGACGTATGTCCGTCGAATTCTGATAAACATTTAATTGGCTGAAACGGGCATTGGGAAACACTGTCATTGGTAATGGGCGATTTAATTTCTCCATTTCGATACCTCACTCCAACTATAAAATAACAAAGTGGAAATTTGTAATAGGTGGAGGGGGAGTATAAAACCCATTGATATAAAACATGCATAGATATTGATAATTTGCCCTCATTGTATTACACTGCACATCACACCAGGGAAGAACATTTCTTTATCTTTCCTCGTCATATTTCTTGCTGAATTGGTATTTATTTAATTCGGAAATAATGGAATGCGAAACATTATTTTGACCAAACAGTTTACTTTATTATGTTACCATTCATTAATTTTATTCAGAATTGAACAGTTCATTTCGTCTCATTATTACATAGCATAACTACCGTAGTGCAGAATACGGCAATATATATTTTATTGCTCATAATATCCAAAGGAAATGAATGTAAATGCATAACAAAAGAGTTTGATGAGAAGCGCACAAACAGGTTGTTAAAATAGAGGACGAAATACTTTCGCTTGATAATGCCAAGGATAGAGAAAATACTATAACAAGCGAAAAGCCGTGTGACCAGGCGCGTACGCAGGATTTTTTCAAGGGGGGGGTTTTAACATTTATAAATCGGGCCGAAAATTTCGCAACGACTCAGCCAGCCGCTGAATAAGCGGGGGGGGGGGGGGGGGGGGGGGGGGGGGGGTAAGAGGACCCTTTTTTTTTTTTTTTTTTGGTCCCAAAAAAATCGCAACGACTCAGCCGACCGCTGAATAAGCGGGGGGGGGGGGGGGGGGGGGGGGGGGGTAAGAGGACACTTTTTTTTTTTTTTTTTTTGGTCCCAAAAAAATCGCAACGACTCAGCCGACCGCTGAATAAGCGGGAAGCGGGGGGGGGGGGGGGGGGGGGGGGGGGGGGGGGGGGGGGGGGGGGGGGGGGGGGTTAGAGGACACTTTTTTTTTTTTTTTTGTCTCGAAATTTGAAAATTTGACATGTTGCTCCGTTGGGGGGGGGGGGTGAGGTCCCTTGTTTAGGTCATCCATGGGAATTTTTTTTTTTTTTTTTTTTTTTTTTTAAATAATAATTAAAAAAAAAAAAAAAAAAAAAAAAAACCAAAGGGGGGGGTTTTAGGGTTTTTTAGGGGGGGTTTATACACATAAAAATACCAAAGGGGGGGTGTTTAACCCCCCAAACACCCCCCCTGCGTACGCGCCTGCGTGTGACAGAATCAAAACCAAATTTATGATTTATGGGCAAAGCGGGAAAGAACTGGAAACATGATTTGAATGTATTATTGTCTAATGACCACTTGGTAACATGACAACGAAGGAATGAGAAGCTAGATTCCCTTGTTGAAATAACTTAGCCACAGAGGAATCATGGTCGTCATTTCGAGTGTCAATTGAAGCATTTTGTATTTTGGACACATCTAAACTTTTAGCATCCTCTAAATCGCAAACCTCTTCTCTAACGCTATGTTATCGATTCTATTATTATATAAACACAGGTTTGTAATTGCCAATCTTGCAGAGGACCCTTTAATGGCAATCAGTTTCATATTTTATTGATGCTGATTGCTCTTGTAATAGTTGTCGAAGGCATTGCTTGCCATCTTGAAACTTGATTTGGACAGCGCTGAATTAATTGTGCAGACAAATTATCTTCGCAGATTACAGATATTGGCAAAAACATATCATCGAAATGTCAGTGTATCTGCATCTTGAGTGTGGCATGTATCTTGATTACATGTATTGAATTATGTTTCAAGTGAGATATGCTCTTTACTTTTCGTTCTTGTTTTTACCAAAGATCTTGTTTGTTTGCAACCGAGCCGATATCCTTTTGTTATTTGTTGCGTGGGTTGCCCCGGTCGGGCAAAGGGGCGTCATTGCCCCCGCAGTGGGGGCCGTTTCTCTGAGTTTTAGAAGTCAATAGTATTACCCATGTAACGTTTTATGACAATTAGTACGATTCAGATATGTATATTTTCTTTACAAATAACAACATTTTGTTTGCACATCTTTGCCGGGGTAATAAAATATCCCGAACACAAAATAAGCAAATACATGTCAATATTGCTGTCGCGATGCTGTCTTAAATTTCAATTTCATAGCACTACTTGAGAGAAATGACATTTAACTTGAAATCCCACGAGGACATGATTCGGTGCCACATTTCTTTTCTTGTGATGATGGGCGATGAAACAAGATAAGGTCTAAATGTTGTTCTTTTACAGACCATGACATGTTTTATCTTTCTGATGGTGACGCTTTTATGTATTCTTTCATTTTCATTATATATAAATTTCACACACAAATAGTTGTCTTGCGCTTCTGCATTCCATTCTGAAACACTCACAAGATCTTTAAATTATGATAGAATGTAAATACATATTTTGATAGATGACTAATAAACTTAAAATTTCCATTAATATAGCCTTGGGAGATGATATAAAACAATTATGCTACTTGTTAACACAAATTGCTTTCTGTGCAATTTCCCTTTTGAACAGCCTGTCGTGTATACTCTTGTGTACACACGCCTGTGAACACGGTTTGGAAGTAACACAATATTCGATTTATTTCTCATTATTTCAATCAACTCGGTTTGAACAGATATGTATAGGAACTCGAAACTGTGTGAAGTTCCATCATTTTACTAGAACTACTCGTTCGAATTTTTTCGATTACTAGGTATGCTAGTTCGCGGTCGAGGAACAGATGCCATTGATGAAAATCCCTGGTGCAGTATGTCAAAATGTAGTCGTCTGTGGAATCATTTTTGTTGGCTTGTATGTCTTCCTGTTTGACTGCCTTAATTATGTTAATTACTTGTATTAATTACCCTTTATAGATATATAAATCATTAAAGATGCATAATCTATCACATTCAATCTTTCCCATTATTGTTTAAGATATGAGAGTGGCGGAAGAGAGAACAGTAAAGATTTAAGCTGATTCAGATGTACCATATGGTAGATAAATGCATCTCAACACAGATGTTCCCATTTCTTCCAAACTGATCGGCGGCCTCAATCTCTACTCAAAGCAGGCAATATCCTTGCAAATGCAGACGGCCCTAGACAATATGAGATACTTGTTTGCACATAAATTCGTTTTTAAAAGCCACAATCCTAAAATAAACCCGACATTCGCAGGCACCATCTTATTCTCCCCGAGGGGGCCTCAAGTGAATATTCACCGAGCGAGAGGGCTTTCTCTCTTCCTCCCCCCCATCTCTCTTTCTCTTTCCTTCTCTCTCTTTCTTCCTCCATCTCCCACCCTGTCTTTTCTCCCTTGTGATGTTCGCTCTTGGCTTGACATTTCAATACGACTGGTCTACTGTGCCAGAGTCCCCGATCGATTTCAAAGCAAAGTTGGAGAAAACAAATACATCTATTCTCAAGTCAGGTTCCATTGATTTCTGGGAATATTTTTATTTTCTCTCACTTTCAGAGCTAAAATTCTCATGTCTAATATTTAGTGCAAATGTCGATCTTTAGAATTACAAAATATGACATCAACAAGACTTGTCTCATAGTCTTTATAATTTCATTAACCTCGTTTTACGCTGTTTTTGCTCCTCTTTTTCGAACAAGAAATAATATATTGATTTATATTGCCAAAACTTATTTGACATTTAACCCATTTTTCAAAACGAAAAGAACGACAACAGACTGAACAGATATCAAACGCCGACTTAAGTGCGAGTAGATTCCAACTAGTTGTACACTATTCACGCCACCATAATGCATCTCATCTGTATAACGAGGCAATTGGGTGCCATAAACCTTTAGGCATTGATCAGGATTTAATGACTCCTTTTGATTAGAAGGACATTTTGATATGAATGATAGATAAGTCGAACCCACACGCTGGTAATTATAGGTGGACTGGTTTGATGAGAAGATAAAACAATGTCGAATGACGGGCCAATATACAGTCATAATTAAAAGTAATATCCCAATGATCGTGATAATAAACCGTTCTCGAATAGCGCACATCAAATTATACCATAATGTGATATGCGTTATACACATGATACAAAAACGGTCTATTATTACGATTATCATTTCATTTATCAGGGCGACCGTTAAAAAGGGATACGTATATAACGTGGTTACCAGTGTCATGCATGGAAACACAAATTAAATGCAATATGTCAAAGAAATTTGACAATGATTGGATGGATACAGAGGCTAATAATGGATTGGTGTGATTTCCATACTGGGTATTATCTGTGCATGTGTGGAATATTCAACCATTTCACTCAGTTTAACCATCGAATTAACAATTTAAAAAATCATTGTAAATTTACTCTGCTCGGTATAAACTACTTTGCATACTCCATGCATGTGCCGATCTCTTATTATACAGCCGTGTTGGAGTTTTAATTTTAATTTTCATATTGTTAATTAGTATTTTAAAAAATATGAAGGCTATATCAGCTTATCTGTTTCCACTGCAAAAGTGATTTTAAATGTTCAATATTTTTTCCAAAAAGACACAGGGTCAGAGTAAGCAAAAGGTATACAGATATAAAAAATAAAGTATAACCAAAATTGGTAGATCCCCTTTTAAAAGTTATAAAATGTGTGACCTTGAAATACATTTCATTTTTAAGAGCAACTAAAATTCTCTCTTATGATATCCTATTCATAAATATATATAAACAGAGCGAGAGAGGGGGTGAAGAATTACAAGAAGAACATGAAAAACAACGAGAAGAAGAAGAAGAAGAAGAAAAACAACAGCAACAACATCAACAACAGCAACACATAGAGAGGAGCATAAATAGATTGACACACATGCAGACACAGAGACAAAGACAGAAAGAGGGGCTGCAAAACAGTTTGGGGTTACTATGGTAACTGATGGAAGTGGTTAAAAAAGTCTAATGGAAAACTAAGAATGAGATGCAATTTATAATAGAAGCCTGTTGGTAACCATGGTAATTGCTACGCTCAAATTAGGGTTCATGTTTACTTGTCGACGTGATCGACTTTTCCCGATTAAAGAACAAAAACATATAAGAGTTATAAAATAAAAATACAAAACTGTATCAACAAGATTATCTGTGTATAACAACAAAGAATATGACAACGTGGATACGTTTTTTTTCTACACCATGCATGTAATTTTTTGCGTTTCTTTACATGTACGTTGTAACAGAAATTAAGTGACCCAAACAGTTGACAAGGTTATATATAATGACTTCATCTTCCTTCGCTTCTTGACGGTGATTGGTCAGAATGACTTAATTGGGTCCACTTTAATCAAGCGGCAGTGCATTGTATGTGATAACTATGGAACATGGTCATGATGATGATGACGAACTTTCACCAAGGAAACAGCGAGGATAGTTGCGAGCGTAGGCTGAATACAAAATGCAAGGTTATCCTGACAAATGAAAGACTGATCAGCCTTTTAAATGAAAGTTATGATGCATATCAATATCTCTCAGTCGTACAAAAATCAAGATGTGTTGTGTCTTTGGGTAACATTATGGATCACATTTCACCTTTGATAGGATATTTTTCCAGCCTTACCGTTTATGTGATTCGTAAAAAAACAAATTGTTTATATACATGTAGTTTAACAAAAAAGGCCTATTCGATTTAAGAATAGACACAAACGTAACACACATGACAAAGTAACGATATTCTGCCAAATAAAGTTTCATACTAGCAATGACAAACTACATTGTAGATGAGGATAATACCATCATACCTTTTCTAACTAAATCAACCACTTATTCTGTGATCTATTCACTTATTTGTTAGATTTGTTTAGACGTCATTTGACTCTGTAGTACGCGGAAGAAACTCTGCTTTCTAGACCTGAATCATGCATGTACCATTCCCCACAGCAGACGTAAAAATGGTTTTAAGGATGCAATTTAAACGAAATATATTTTGTTCTCAAAAGAACTGAAAGACGGCAGCAAGAATGCATTACCACGAGTAGGAACAATCTTGATAAAGACTCCTTTGCGTCTTACGACCCCTTTGTCCTCGAACATCCAATAGACACATAACATTAAGCGCTTGTGCTTCCATATGTTACCCAAAAATTCTTTCCCCTCTCCCCATCTTTATTTTTTCTTCTTGTTGGCCCCTTAGAGATCTATTCTAAGCAACATCCGTTAGCATATATTTGACCATGGGGAAGAAGGCATGGGGAGAAAATCAAAAGTATATAAGAAAGATGCGGTCGTCATGGTAACGGTGTCGAGAGGATGATGCAGACAGCATCTCTGGGTTGACGTCATGGTTACGCAAGTTGGTTGCTGAGAAGATGAGAATACGTGGGATTTGAGTCATTCCGCATCACTCCACACAACCCCCTTCAAATCAGACCCATTTGGGACTTTATTACGCTCCTTAATTCCTCCACATATTCCCCGATATGAGTAAATGTAACATGTCGCGAGGGTATGTGCTTTGTTCGATCCTTTTGAACTCGTTTAGAGCGTACAAGCCAAGGTAAAGGGTACTTGAAATGGCGTCTGAAAGGGTTCGAGAGAAGTTACCATATGTTTGGAATGATGGCTGTGTATTATTATGCTCGATCGGTCATGTAGGCACACACTTCCAATGCGTGCGCGGGCATCCCATCCTTGAACATTGTTCATTTGGAATTAGCGCGCATCTCGACACATTTCGGTTGCGTCATGGTATCTTGCTCTCACAACATGTCTACCTTGATCAGTGCAAAGCATGTTGATATTCTCAATACTAATGACGTCTAGTTAAAATGATGTTGATTGTCATTGACGCATTGCAAGGCTAAAATTATGTAAAATCACAACAAGTTATTTAAAACAAAATCAAGGCAGAGACATTTGATGTACTAAATTCAACTATTTTGTTTATGAGTTATAGGCCTACATTATGAAACATACATCAGGATAAAACAATACATTCAAATTCAAAAGGGAAGAAAATAAAAACACTGGCTGCGCCGGCCTGGTTGCCTGGGTATTGAAACTGCTTACTTAATAACCACGAATTAAGGTAATTATGTCGATGCAGTCGACAAAATGAATGAAATAGTTAAAATGTTTGTCAACAATCTGCATGAAGCTCTGAGTAAATAGATGTATTCATATATCGACAATTCTGAGGCCCTTTTTCAAATCTGTTTCAGCGGAAACTATTTTTGTATTGTCGCTTTTACAGGATTTCATGTGATCTGAATAAAAGGGTCATCTTGAAGAGAGGAAAAAAGAGGAATCAAATATTTATAAACGAGTTATCACAAATCGTAGAATGGGTCGTGTAAAGAGGGTCGAGTGTATTGTTTTCCCAAGAACGAACCCTCATATTTTGATCATAATGATGAACGACATGATTAGCTAGTGTTGATGCTCACTATCTCATTTGTCTGAGCCTAGTCGCCAATCAAACATTAATGGAAACTTCATCTATCTATCTATCTATCTATCTCTCTCTATCAGGGTGGATGGAAACCTAGCGAAATAATGAGAAATAAGTAATGTAGAAGAACTGCTATATGCTAATGCTTGGAACTGCAGATAGCGTTGAACTGTTTTTGTATTTGTTGGCTAAGTCTATTATCATTAAGCAAAAGTACCGGGTCTTTAAGGTTTCAAGTGAAATCATTTTTTAAAGCATTCCTGTAAATGAGTGGATTGTTGATAGTGGACTTTTTGTTTTTTCTACGTCATAGTGTGCAGATGAATAAATGAATTTAGACCAGCTTTATGTTTGAATTGGCCATTGGTGTTTACTCATACAATTTAATGGTACTATTCAACTTTTGAAGTAAAAGTATGATAATATCTATTATCTTAAACATCATTCAGCACGAATAGGATTATACTTTTATTGAAAAGTCATTCCTTCCTCACTAAACGTCAATCATTTCAATCACATTTTCAGGGGTGATTGTTATCACAATGTCAATTTTGATTTTGATTTAAAATTATAACCTTCTCTCCCCCTCCTGTTTATCATTATTTTCTGCAGTCTCGAAGGCGGCTATCGTGGGTGTATGTGCGGCCATCATGACCACCCTGGCCGTCGTGGTCGTCACAGCATGTCGGTGTATGCGTAGAAAGCCAGGTCGACCTTCCTTCCTGCTAACTCGAGACGTCGAGAAGGCCCAGCGCACTTTCTATACCCGTCCCACCGCCAAGCCCATCAGCAGCCCCGAGTTGTCGTCCCCCGAGACCGGTCCATCCCGGCACATACCACCCACGGGCAAGGGGTCGCCGCACCTCACTCCCACCAAGTGGGGGTCGTCGGGGTTCCCGTCTCCGACCCAGGGGGAGAAACGCCCTCCCATTGGCACCTTCATGGGGTCGACAGGTAGGTTTATTCACCTCAGTCCAGGGATACTGTGTGCTTATCCAACGGGCGGGGGGGGGGGGGGAATTTTCTCTGAAGAACAACAACAAACAAACAAAAACAAAGTGTTATTAGGGACTACATTCTGAAAAAAAAATTGTCGTCATTTTTTAAAGAGATAGGCCTAAGTGAAAATATATCAGCGCACAAGTCTCTGACTCTCTCTCTCTCTTTCTCTCTCTCGTTCTCCGACTTATCTCGCCCTTCTTCTCATCTCTCTCTCTCTCTCTCTCCCGCCCGCTTTGTCACTCTTATTCTCACTATCTCCCTCCCCTCTCTGCCATCTACTTTTAATCCTCTCCCTTTGGCATCCCTCCCACGTTCTTTCCTCTCTATCTGTCTCTTTGATTTTATATTACCTCTACTAAGGCCACATCTCATTTCCTTTAATCTTGTTTACAAACTCTTTAAAATTACTTATTCCTCTTTAAAAATTGATGGTTTTGTTCCACTTCGTTAATACCTCGTGATCTTTTGATCCCCTCCCACACTCCCCTCGTCCCCAGGTAAACTCGACCCACAGATGTTACACAAAGACTCGTACTCAGACGGTGGGGATGAGAAGTGCGAGGCGGTGGATAACAAGACCCTGGAGAGTATGGAAGATCGACCGAATGTCGGGGTACTCAACTTTACCGTCGAATACCGAGTGGACAAGGCGGTTTTCATGGTCACTATACATCGAGCAAGCTATCTTCCTGCCAAGGTTTGTCTTAATTGACTATCCCCAATTCATTGTGACGTCACTTTATGCAAGTTTGGGAGCCCCCGCCCTCACCCCTTCACCCCTCCCTCACCCCTTCACCCATCCATGACATTAATATGTTGGACACCACTAAAAAGGTTTATATGGCTGATAAAACAAATGGAATATAACGTTTTACGGCCAATGGTATAAACAATGGGACAGAAAAAAAATGAAAACTGCCTGTATATTCCTGAAATGACGCTTGGCAGAGACTTTTCTGAAAATGTCGTCACTTTTTGCATATGCAGGCACATGTGTCTTTTGATACATTAATGCATTGACAATGTAAATGCACGGATATAAAACTACCAGGGGTTGGCTCTATCGGCATAGGGGGAAGGGGATTAACATATTTAAAAATATAACATTCTGGCACATTTCAGGGTTGTTGGGTGGGGGGGGGGGAGGGAGGTCGTCACCCCAAAAGCGTGGTTCGACACCCTCCCGCATCTTTATTCAAAATCTGATAGCGACGCTCCTAGAATATTGTGAAAAATAATGATTGTTTGACCGCCGTTTCCGGCAGGTGTACGACTTGCTAACTGGGACAAGAATTAGATGCTCATTGCTACACACCAGGTCGTGTTGACTGTTTAGTGTTTCTGTGTTTCTGAGTGGTCTGAGCGTTTCTGAGCGTTAACAAATAATAAGATCAATGCGCACGCACGCCGAGTAGCCGAGAAGCCTGTTTCAGATCGAGCAAGGCGAGATTTCAATGCAATCGAAACTGGGCTGAGCAGATTAAACGTGAAAAAACAGAAATACGAAGTTGTAAACCATCAAGGTACTCCTAATAAATTGAGATACTGGTGAAATATGGCGTATATATTGACTGAATGCCGTTAAACAACTACCAACAACAACAGCAACATCTGATCGTGAGAGAATGAATGGTGGCGTTTCTTGTAACATCATTTCATTTAATTTTCACATTTGCAACAGCTGTTTCATCGCAATCATTCCATTTGGATTTCAAACGTTGACCAATAGACAACCGTCCCTAATTCATATTCAGACTTTTTTTCTCCTGCCAACCCCGTCTTGAATCTGAAGGCAAACGTTTACCATCCATACCTTCATTTCACGTCATTCGAGATGTTATTTTTGACTCATTAATAGTTAAGTGGCCGATGGCTAGCGTTTCAAAGGTCTTTTACGTGACTCAATTCCGTAAGACGACACGAGTGGCTTGAGGTACGGGATGTGAACCTATTATCTCAAACTCTCCAGGAACTCCTGTACATTAATCTCAGCTGAGCATGACGAAAATATGCCATACTGTTTGGTTCACTCTCTTAAAAAAGGCGAGTGATCACTGACACCACTCCTCTGCATGGATCGTGGAAATGTAGTGAAAATAGAGTGAACATTCACTCTTTTCTTCTTAGAGAGCACTCGAAAATCTATCGATATTCACTCCTAAACAAGTGATCCCCGACGTCACTCCCAGGAAAGTGCAAATTGTGAAAAGTCACCCTTTCTTTTTTTAGAGAGTGCACAGTTTCATCAGGAAATTGAACGCGGAGGTAAACGTTTTCTATAAATAGGATAATCACAGCACATTTCTGCTCTTACCGTACAAAAGAGCCAATTTATTACAAAATAAAGCACTTTATTCCACTTTCAATGTTGGTCTTCAGATGTGTTATTGTTAACATTCTTGCATTGATTTATGCATCATTTTTTTCCATCGGCGAGGCTGTTGTTGTTGAACTTGCCTTGTAGTTGTTGTTCAGATGTCGAGATGGCGCTCTTCAATCTGCAGTGTAGACAAAAAAGAATAAATATTTGAAGGGAAAAAAAGTTAAGAAGTGTCCCTTTAATCTTGAGTTATCTTGTAGCTCTGTGTTCGACCTGGGTGTGGTTCACAAAGACTAACATCGACTTGAAGTTGAACTTAACTATGACAGGCCATTCATGGCACTGGTTGCTCTCACTATTGTTCTCTCAATTATGACCTTTAGATATATTTTTTCCTTCAATAATGAACTATCAAAAAAAGGTAAATTCTGTAGATTTGTGACCACGATTTATACGTCCCTTGAGAAACCAATGCCAGGAATGGTTAGAGGAACTAGTGGCGCGAATAGCCTGCCCATAGTTAAGTCCAACTTAAAGTCGATCTTAGTCTTTGTGAAACACCCCCCTGGTGTCTATAACCCCTTAGATCACAGGGGACATACCTGAATATGAGGGGGTGCACCCTCCTTGCTAGGAATAAAAGACGTGTTGATGCACCAGCTCGAAAAACTACTCCCCCATATTCTGAATTAAGAGACAGACTTCATCTTGAAGCGTGCCCTACACGTGAGTTCTAACGTCGTAATCAGGGGCGTACGCAGGGGGGGGGGGTTTGGGGGTTCAAACCCCCCCTTTGGTATTTTTATGTATGTAAACCCCCCCCTAAAAAAAAAAATTTCGAGACCAAAAAAAAAAAAAAAAATGTGTCCGCTTCCCCCCCCCCCCCCCACTGAGCGACTTTTCGGCTGGCTGAGTCGTTGCGATTTTTTTTGACCTCCCCCAAAAAAGTGTCCGCTTACCCCCCCCCCCCCCCCACTGAGCGACTTTTCGGCTGGCTGAGTCGTTGCGATTTTTTTTGACCTCCCCCCCAAAAAAGTGTCCGCTTACCCCCCCCCCCCCCCCCCCCACTGAGCGACTTTTCGGCCGGCGCGATTTTCAAATTTTCGGGAGCAAAATATTTTAAAACCCCCCCCCCCCCCTTGAAAAAAATCCTGCGTACGCCCCTGGTCGTAATGGTATTTTGTAACTAGAACGCAGAATACTATGAAAGAAAATAAATCAGTTTAATCTTGCGTGCCGTCCAGCATCTCCGCAACTCCGCTCCGGAGCATGCATGAAAGCCTTCTTCTTTCTTTTTTTTCTTCAGAAAATAGAACCCCTGATCGATAATCAGTCATTTTGAATTGTGCTTTGAAAGCGCTTCTTGCTTTGTTTGTCATTTAAGTCACGCACTTGTTTTTTTCTAACATCATTTCTCCCTACCTGTGTCTGACTACCCTAGAGTTTTTTCTATGATCAATAGTGAACATTAATGTGGTTATTCTTAACAAGGGGTGGACATGTTGCACAATCCAGGGTTAGGCCTACTTTGTGAGCATGAATCTTACGAAGGGGGTAGTTCCATCTCATGTTGCTGCCTTTTAGCATTTTCTTCGAAAAATGCGCCACTCTAGCACTTTAAAAAAAGCACATTCGCCACATGAACCGCACGACAATCCTCTACTGGTTGTTAGGTACTTTCTAAAAACTACTGGTTACCACGGCAATGTATTTTGACTGTTTTCCAGGATCCAACTACTGGTGCGTCCGACCCCTACGTTAAGCTGTGCCTGCTCCCTGAGAAGAAACACAAGGTGAAGACCAGGGTCCTGAGGAAAACTCTCAATCCCATCTACGAAGAAACATTTACCTTCTATGGACTGGCCTACAACCAACTACAGGTGAGGAGAAGTTTTAAATAGTGGCGTAGCCATGGGGGGGGGGGGGGCACGGGGGGAAGGGGGGGCACATGACTTCCATTCGAAGGATGAATCAGGGGGAAGGGGGTGACGAAAGAAGGGACACATGGTAAGAAGTGGATTGTTTGACTCCTTTTTATTCCACTTCTGACTCTGACTTATAATAAATTATATATAAATTATTTTGGGGGCATCATAACGCCAGTGCCCCCCCCCCCTACTGGAACAATGCTACGCCATCAAGTTCAAACTTTGGAGGCGGGTGAAGTAAAGTAGGTGAGAGATAAATAAAGAAATGAGTAAGACGGAGAAAGACAGAGAGAGAGAGAGAGAAAAAAAAAGAGAGAGAGAGAGAGAGATAGGCAGAGGAAGAATGGTCGAGGAAAATGAGATTGAGGAATAAACATTATATATTCCAATGGCTATGGATACCAATGCAAAATATTGGTCGATCAATTTGTTTGTTAAAAATAGTAAGTACAAATCAATGAATGTTGTAATTAAAATAGGCATTATTACGGAAATAACCTAGTTTTGATGAAATGATGATTCGTAGGAGAATTTTTCAGAACTTTGTCTCGATTTACATTGTAGTTATTGAGGTTTTATTTCTTTTTGTTTATATAAGGTGTAACTCTTCATTTGGTAGTGATTTTGGATTGCGTTTTATTATTGAGATTTTGTATCTTTTTGTTTGTAGGGTGTAACTCTTCATTTGGTACTGATTTTGGGATTGCGTATGTTGAGGTTTTGTATCTTTTGTTTGTTTGTAGGCTGTAACCCTTCATATGGTAGTGATTTTTGAAATGCGTTTTAATATTGAGTTTTTTGTATCTCATTTCGTTTGTAGGGTGTAACTCTTCACTTTGTAGTGATGAGTTTTGATCGTTTCTCCCGGATGAAGTGATAGGTGAAGTGGTGATGCCCCTGTCCAACGTCGATCTGAGCACGAGACCTGTCAATCTATGTCGAGATATCAAACCAAGAAATACACGAGTAAGTCTCATCAATTTATCACACTATCTTGGAATCTTTCTGTTACATTACTCTTTTGTTACAATTGTGATTGTTTGCTAATGAATCCTTTATTTGTTTGTGTGTCTCATCCTCCTCTTGCTCCTGCTCCTCCTTCTCCTCTTCATCATCATTTTCTTCTCCAGTTTCACTGTCTTCTACTTTTTCTCATCTTCTTTTTCTTCTTCTTCTTCTTCTTTTTCTTCTTCTATCTCTTCTCCTTCTTCTTCTTCTTCTTCTTCTTCTCTTTCTTCTTCTTTTTCTTCTTCTATCTCTTCTTCTTCTTCTTCTTCTTCTTCTTCTTCTTCTTCTTCTTCTTCTTTTTCTTCTTCTATCTCTTCTTCTTCTTCTTCTTCTTCTTCTTCTTCTTCTTCTTCTTCTTTTCTTCTTTTTCTTCTTCTATCTCTTCTTCTTCTTCTTCTTCTTCTTCTTCTTCTTCTTCTTCTTCTTCTTCTTCTTCTTTTCTTCTTTTTCTTCTTCTATCTCTTCTTCTTCTTCTTCTTCTTCTTCTTCTTCTTCTTCTTCTTCTTCTTCTTCTTCTTCTTCTTCTTCTTCTGCCACACATTCTTCTTCTTCTTCTAACCCTGATTATATTACATATCTCATGAAACTACTCTCATAGTTAAAGAAATAAAAATCATTGTCATTGCCAAAAAACATTGTCATTGTCATTGTCAGTTGAATTTGGAGATGATAGTAGAGTTATTTCTTTACGGATGCAGAATAAAACAAAACAAGAGCAAACGAATAAAACATAAGACAGATATATATGATACAGTAACGTCATGCAAGTTACAAAAATCAGATTGTGTTTTTTTGGAATAATTTAAGACATAGATTAATGAGGAAAATTCATCTTCCTTTGAAAAAAAATGGAAAAAAATTAGAACAAAGCGTCATGAAGATGTGGTTATTGGTAAATCCTGTTCATTTATCACCATTCCGTTTCAGTTATTTTGCAGGATTATTTTCCAGTTTTTCATGGCACATAAATCACTTTTCCCTTCTCTTGTTTCGGTTAGATCCCCAAGTCACAGGGCCGTGGTGAGTTGCTGACGTCACTGTGCTATCAACCGGCAGCTAACCGACTTACTGTGGTGGTCCTCAAGGCAAAGAATCTACCCAAGATGGATGTCACTGGACTCGCAGGTAAATAGATCATAAAGTACATGTATAGAAGATGAAGAAGAGGAAGAGGAGGAGAAATGAGAAGAGAGAAGAAGAAGAAGAAGAAGAAAAGGAGAAAATAAAAATAAGGAGAAGAACAATGACATGATAAATTATATGAATTAGGACATACGTGCATAATACTTTATCATATATTCGTTCATCTGAATTAATGTGTGAGAGAGGTACAATTAAATTCGGTAAACGTCAGGTGAAAACAAAAAGTAATTGATTTTATATAATTTTATATGAGGAGGCGCGATAGCTCAGTCGGTAGAGCAGTGGTCTCGTTATCCGGTGACCCGGGTTCGAAACCAAGTCGATGCGCTAGTGCCTTTGGTAAGGCATTAATCCTCATTACCAGGTCCCTCGGAGAGGACCTTAAGCCGTCGGTCTTCTGGTTGCTTACTAACAAGCATTTATTGCTTTCTTAGCTGTCAGGTAAAATAACCACCACTATCACTATGTAATCATAAAATTATTATAGCTTCAGTGTCTGAGGCTACAAATGGCTCCTAGGCGGGGAATCGAACCCCGGTCTTCCGCGTGACGTACATGCGGAGATACTCACCGCTATACTACCAAGGTCATAGAATAGTGAATTATCGAGCAATTTTTTTTCTCTCAAGAGTAAGACGTTTCCAGCTATTAAAACATATTCCTTTTATTTCTATCACAGACCCATACGTGAAGATTTATGTAATGTACCGCAACCAGCGCCTAGCTAAGAAGAAGACTCGTCTGAAGAAAAGAACGCTAAACCCTGTCTTCAATGAATCCTTCCTCTTCGATATACCAATGGAAGGACTGGAGTATCTCAAGATTGAATTTCAGGTAAAGCTTGCACAATGCAAAATAGTTGTTAATGTCACAGAGCAAATCGTGTACGTTAAGATTATGTAGGCCTATTAATTATTATAGCAATATTTTTAATGCGTTATTTTAAAGATCCGTGCCTATGCCAAGCTAGAATATTGCATTAAAAATATTTAATTTTTCGAAATGTACTTTAAATTTTGCTCTTTCCATCTTACAAATAATGGTTTCAACAAGTCTATAAAGATCGATTAAAAACAATAGGTTTGATAAGGGCAAAGTAATTAGGTTCGCTGTGTAATTTGAATTGATTAGAGGCTGCGTCCGAGAATGAAAAAAGGAGCAAAATTTGTCATAGGATTCTAAAAGCTAACATGAATCAGCATAAACCAGATGCAGACTATGAATAATACATTTAATTGAGAAAAAAAATCGCTTGAATTTGCGGTGAAACTCAATTTTTATTTCCCATTACTTGATCAGGTGCTGGATCACGGACCGGGTGACGAAGAACGAAATCATCGGCCGATTGGTGATTGACGAGATGAAGATGGAGAGGCCGAGTCACAGCACTGGAAGGAGATCATGCAGAATCCGCGCAAACAGATCGGCAGAATGGCATAAACTCACCGAATAAGACCAAACAAGCAGAGTCGTCTGCATATATTTCAAAGATTAAGTTATGGTTCCACAAATTATTTGTTAAAAAATTAATGAAACAGAAATAATTTCTGCTGTATTTGTTACCATCCCGGTTATAGTTGATCTTGAATCTGAATTTTTAGGCAGTCCTACAGTCAGTTTTAAGACTGGCACCATTTTTTACTGAACATTTTCCTGTACATGATGTTCATGTCACGTGACCAAATAGACGCCATGTTTGATGTCTAGCAAATCAATATTAAAATATGGCATCAAAGTTTTTTCAAAGTCAGACAAAGTCAGGAAACGATCATGGTTTTCATGGGCAAGATCTGTTATTGTTTTCATCATTATTTCATTGGTTTGTATTGGTTTATAAGTCATGTATCAACGTAACTATGAAGTTCATTCGTACAGGTGACCTTCACTGTTCGGTCGATATTCCATCAAGATAAACAAAATATGACTTGGTTACCTAACGAAATCTAGCAGACTGTGATCTTCGCAAATATTCATGTAGCAGTTATTAGAAATGTGGATGAAGAAATTTGCATTTTATCACTAAATCTCACCGCTTTGAAGGTAATGTTCACTAATTAAAATTCACCAAAAATTTGATGTGATCCTATTATATCAACAGTAATGTGTTCACATACACGGGTATATAGTAAGAACGGCAGATTAATTGCATGTCATAATTTGAATATGTGTATGATAGAAATATAAAAAAATATCAGCATTATTTTTAGAAAAATATGCAGCAGACGTGAATGTAAACAAATTGTTCATAAACTTGATAAATATGAAGTACAATTTAGCAAACATGTTAAGAGAAAATGCGGCAGCACAACTGTAATATTTTGGGGCTATAGGGTATTTGTACGAATTATTTTATAGGCATCGTTTTATTTGTTTCGAATAAAACTACAACTAAAAGAAGACATCCATTCGTTGGCTTAGACATTAATATAATCTTGTAAAATACACTTATGTCGAATATTATGATTTCCTTTTTTTAATTCGTTTTTATTTCCTACTTTTATTAAAAGCATCGTAAGATTAGAAGTCAAGTAGTGAAAAACTTACTAAATCTAACGATACCATATTTTATTCTTTTAAACCATTGCAACGTTAGGGTTATTGTGAATATTAAAGGACCAAAGGAGATTATTGAGTTCCTTTTGAAAAATAAGCGTTAAATATTGTGTGTTGGTGGTAAATATACAATGTTTTAAAGGCACCTATCTCTTTGCATTACTCAAAAAAATATAAAGAGTAGGATAATTATTAAAGATTTGATAACAATTGACAGTGAAAGAATGGCTGAAACAGATTGATTTATAATAGGCCTACTCTAAATTGTAAATGGAATATCAAAGATGCCTAACGAATGTTAAAAATATTCTGTAAATTGGACCTTATGAAGATATAATTATTAATGTATATTTGCTATATTAATATTGAAATAGATAACCTATAAACATCCACTCGCTTTAAAATAAAGATAATTGATAATAGTGAATATAAAGAAATGTATTATATTTGATTATTATTTGTAGTATATTATAATAAGCTCAACCATTATGTTTTGATGGGTTATGGGTAAAAACAACATCATGGTGAATTGTGTTGGAAGAGTAACTACATAATTTATCAAAATAACGGCTTCACGATGTAAAATGTGGCAATTCAAAATGTTATTTTGTTTCGTATAGGAGTCATAACAATTCATATAATTCAACCTGAACTCATAATTAGCGTCTTTATAGGTTGTAAAATGATGTAGTTACCTTGGTTACTCTTAGAGACGGATTTGCAGATGTCATGCGCCATAATTTTATAAAACGTACACTTTTTCTTTTTATAAACCAACGTCTGATGTACGATTTTTTTTATTCAAAGGATTATTTTTATAGGAATTGGTAATCATTTTCTATGATGCAGAACTGAAGTTGCATGGAAATTTAAATACTTGTTTACAGGGGAATCAAATATTATTTGATTATTTCGTAACTGATAAGTACGACCTTTTAAAAGAGTTCAGTTTCGTGTGAATAATTTATTTTTCGATGATAAAAGAGTATCATTAACTTTGCATGCCAATGAACATTACTCGTTGTGGGAGGGGGCGGGGATTATTTTATAAAAAGACTGAAAAAAAATTGAATCTAATTCTCATTTTTCAATAAAATTATAGAAGAATATCATTAAATGGTCAGGGTCATAACATTTAGGGCTTTACAGGGGAAACACATTCTAAGCCCTTTTTTAGTGGGAATAGTTGATTACTTTTTATTGACAAAAGATAACCAAATCATTAAGTTTATAGAATAATGTGCTTCAGGGTGTATATACATTATGGATAGTATTCATTATACTCTTTAGGAATAACCTATATACATATCACGCTTGTATATAAATTATGAAACCCGGCTTTCCCTATGCTTCTCTGCACTGTGTATAAAAAAAAAACTACATGTGTTAAATGCTTGTATATTGAGCTTCTGTAAAAGAGGAATGAATTGTGAAAAAGGAGATACGAAAAGAGAAACAAAGAGAGGGATAAACAAGTTATATATGTATATAATGACAAGAGTTTGTAATTTTATTTCGTGCTGTTGTGTTAACAAACGTCCTGTGTAGTATAGGGCCAACCCGATTTCAACGAAAAAAATAGTACTGTGATAAAATAAAAGATATTTTATGATTATAGTTAAAACATTACTTGTGAGTGTGTTGTATTTTCTTTGTTATTTGTGTACACATTATATCACCGACATATCACCATTTTGGGGGCGGTGGAGTAATAGTGGCGAAGGGTATTTATCTCATCTCCCAGCACACATTTTAATATGACACTATAACAATTGTGCCTTTAGAGAATTCTCACACAAACTATCAGTCACTGTCTTTTGATCCCGTGAAATGTGCCATGTGCGTAATATTTACCTTTTCTTTAATTTTTTCTGTTCAATTCAATCATGTTTATTTCATTGAAAACTCATCTATGGAATATAGCCAATCCATAACATCCGCAAGATCGTGATGAAGCAAATATAAATGTTGAATGGTCATTGACTAATGCGCCTCCATGTACTTTATACTGACCACAAAACAAAATTTCGTCAATTATTAGGCGTTCGTTCACAGGGGCGGATCCAGGATATTGTAAAAGAATGGTCATCACTTCAAAGGGAGGAGGCGGGTTACATTATTGGATTTGTGTATTATAGGCATGTTATTTGTGTTTCAAAAGGGCACACGGGTCGATTGTGTCCCTCCCCTTACCCCTCCCCTCCCAAATCCGCCAGTGCAATCGATATAGGCTAGAAAATGTTATCCTAAAAAACACCAGAAACATACGCATTCTTTTGCTGTGTAAGGTGTTGTACCTTTTATCATGAATTAAATGTCAGGACGTAGTTGACTGTTGTCCGGGTCCTGGGGAAGTTGTCCAAGAATAGAGAGGTGGTGTGAGAGGAGTAACGAGAGGGGGGGGGGGGTGAGAATGTGAGAAAGGCTGAGAGAGAGAGAGAGAGAGAGAGAGAGGGTAGCTGGAATAGAGGGAGGGGAGGGATGGAGGGGTGAAAGATAGAGAGAGAGAGAGAGAGGGGGGGGGGGAGGTGTGTTGCCCGACCAAGTAAAGTGGCATAGAAAATAATGGCCCAACACGGTTTTGTATAATTAAAATCCACGTTTTTACGTTGAGATGAAATCCAAATATTCCAATTCTTCGAAAAATATAAAAGAACGAAAAGACCATACTATTTGTTCCGTGTGTGGTGCATTCACACAACGATATGTGGACGGATTGAGCGCAATATGGGAAATTCTGTTACTCGGAGTGCGCCATCTATTGTTTCCAACGGCTTCTGTCCAGTTTTAATGGTTATAATTTATTAGTCCTACAAAGTTTATATACCCTGACAATACCAAAGCTTCTGGATAAAAGCTATCTCCAGCTGCCAAGCTTCCATATCTAATTTCAAGTGGAGGGGGGGGGGGGGGGGGGGGGGGGGGTGTCCCAGCTTCCGGGTCTTGCACCATGGTCATTTTACTTCTGTCTTTTGCTTGCTATCTTTCTTTTTATTTATCTTCCCCTGTTTGAACTCTCCCACATTAAGAAATGACAGGTTTAATTAATTAGTATGCCTATAAGCAATGAAACAGCAGCACTTTGTCTTTTAATCGTGCACAACAATGATAAATGTTGCATCATAATTATCAAACACGAAATATATTATTAAGTTTTGGTATTTCTTTTAATTCCACTCGATGCTAGCTAGTCAAATCGAACTCTTTTTGCCGATTAAAACCTTTTTGAGGTCAAAACCAACAATCATACGAAAGTCTGATGCAACAACATACGTGAGTTATCGTGGCCATTTTCTAGACTGTGTTATTAGTTAATTTACTGACCCGTAACAGTCACAGTTAATTGATTTCAAACGTAAAGGAACTTTATTTACTTCAATTTAAAGGTAATTTAAAGTTTGGGGAAATTTTGAAAATAGGGTGGATAGTGATTCATACAATTTTGATATATTTGGATGCTCCTGTGGATGTATTAAAAGCACAAAAATAATTATCCCCTACAACACTTCTGCTTTCGAGAAAATTTGAATATAAAAATGTACCGGTGCTCCCCGGTAAATTCTGATAAATTTCAAATAGCGCCTGCGGCCGTACAATGGTAGCTGTGACCATGAAAATTTCAGAATATGTAGTTGTGATATATAATTTCCAAACGGGAATAGCTAATCGGTCGATTTTAGTCGAGAAACATCGTTTCATAGCTTAATTAATATCTTGACCTTGAGAGGGAGCTATACAACATAAAGAGTTTTTATTTACAATTTCATATCTTTAGACTCGATTTCAACCGCGACAACGATCACTGAATATTGTAGAATCGCATATGCTTCCAATATGTTCATTTGAACCAAATTCATGACCCCATACCAAAACTTTGTATTACCTTTAATGGTACGGTACAAGGATGAATATAATGAAAAGGGTATGATGATCAAGTCATGTAAAGAACGCTAATAGCCAGAGGTATTTACCTGGAGATTAAGAATCGTGACTTGGCATATTGGAAAGTTTGATTTGATAACAAACAAAATTATGCACTGCAAATATTTGGTCTTGGGTAGGTTTAAGCCAAAAACTCATATAAATATAAAGTTTGACCTGCTCTCTCTCTCTCTCTCTCTCTCTCTCTCTCTCTCTATTTTCCTCTCTCTCTCTCTCTCTCTCTCTCTCTCTATTTTCCTCTCTCTCTCTCTCTCGCTCTCTCTCTCTCTCTCTCTCTCTCTCCCGCTCTCTCTTTCTCCCTCCTCTCTCTCTCTCTCTCTCTCTCTCCTATATATATATATATATATTGTGTATATGTATATGCTGGAAAATGCAATTGAAATTTAATTATCCAATCGTATTATGTTCTTTTAGATTTCCTCTCAACTTTTCTTTTTCCCTCCTGTCTCATTTTCTATAGATCTCCGTTTGCTCCCATGTTTTCACAAAAGTTCGGTTTCTATTTTCGTTTCTTTCTTTCTGTGTTTTAATGCCGAATCGAGGAAAACAAAGTATCAGTTTATCATAATACCAGGCTGTGTATTGTGCAAAAAGTCACATTTTCCACACCACCTTACTTACAGCCTATACATTTTACTTGAGCGGGATTTCAAGCAATACTCCGTGTTTGCCGGATCGAGTTACGCCACGAAAATACCTAGTATATTGTTGATCAAAATGATCCTTTATTTTGAAAAGAACGTGAAAGAGAAAGTAAAGGTTAAGAGATTGTGACGTCATGTATGATTCACCTGCCAGCTGTCAAGGTTATCATGTGATTGACCTTTGGCCTTTGGGGGAATTTATCAATGTCAATTGGGGGTGGAACCAGGTGGAACTATGCAATCTGTCATCGATGAATACAATCATAGGTTATCCAAGGTGAAATATTCGTAGAAAGTATTACACCTGCCCTCTATTGGACCACGACCAGGGTGGTTATATCACTCTACCAAAGGATTCCACAATATGACTGAAATGATTTAATACCTCATTAAATCATGGGGTAACATTAAACCATAGTCATTATGGTTGTATGAGTCATAGCATCAAACTGCAAACTGGTCGACGTTTCAAACTCATATTAATAGCAAAAAGTCGGTTCATGTTTGCTTAAACAAGTTGAAGTGTTTGATGTACTCTTTCACTTTCACTCTCTCACTAGTCAAATAAAGATGAATTCATTTGTTTGAAATTCACTTCATGATGTCAATGCTCACTTCAAAATCATTGATATGCACTTCATACCATGGCATTGATAACATACGGCATACCATGCATCTATTTTAAATTGTGAAAATTCGGAACTTTCATCAAATTGATTGTCGAAAATTCCCATTTGTTTTTGTATTTCTTTATGTTATACGGACGTTTTGATAAAGTATGTAGACCAAGACAAGGACAATTCCACTCAATGTATGTTTATCATTTTCATCATGCCGCCTTAGGCTTAACTTTGTGCTTTTAATGCAAACATCTGACGAAGAAAAAAAAGTTTTGCCTTAAAGAAGGTAAGCCACATTCAACAGAGGTTGGCACATTAAATGGTTTTACTAAGAAGTAGTTGTGCAACAAATGAACGCAGTGGTGGTCAGAGACTATACCAGGAACAGACACATGACAATTATTGTCTGGAAATTATCATCAGTTCAGAGAGAGGAAGAGGTTATTAAATTGAAACCACAATTTAAACCATAATTCCATTATAGGCTTTAACTAGAACATGACATGATCTTTACTGTTTGAATATGGTAATTGACAACGAACTTTGCATTTAGCCGTTTGAATTTTGCCGAAACGTGTACAAGTACCTAACATATATATATAAAAGAAATTGTATATTTTGAAAGCGATTCCGTTTACTTGTATAAACAGCCACCTTTCATATGGGGAGTGGGATAAGAGAACGAGAGGTGAGAGATGGGTAATGGGGAGGGAAGGGGACATGAGGAGAAAGAGAGAAAGAGAGAGAGAGAGAGAGAGAGAGAGAGAGAGAGGGGGGGGGGGGGAGAGGGAGAGAGGGTAAAGTTAGTTGTTTTAATTGACCTATTGGATGCATTTAGTTCTTCTTTCGTGTCCATCATCTGTGCTCAAATGTTCTGCCAGGCTTTTTCACACTGAAGGGCCTTCTCATTTTCTGCCACTATAGGTCTTCCAGGCAGCATCTGTCATCTAGGAGTGGGCATTTTAATAAATGTGACATAGATTGCATTTAGTTCATAATGCATTTAGTTCATAATGCATTTAGCTCATAATGTCAAACCCGACTATCGGGCGAAATTACCTTTTCAACTGCGATTTAGGTATATTACGACTACATAGTTAATTCACCTCTACCAAAGACACGCAATTTTGAAAAACTTCTCGGCCCTTACCCCAAAATTGATTCATTGCATAATGTCACCAAGATACACTGTCATTGGGGGTACACAATAGAATGAATTTGTGATGTCATTGGAGACACAAAGATCCTATTCACAAGTGCGAAGTCAGAATAAGAAAGGAAAACAATTAAATTGAGTTGTCCACAAAAGAATTGTTTTGTCGTCCTTGTGTCATTAATGCGGGTGGACTGCAAAATACCACGGACTTTTTTCTCCTTTTTCTTACAATACTTGAATGTACATTGCTATTCTCGAAATAGAGAGATCGCTGTACCTATATTACGCGGAAACTGATCACGAGATACAGTAGTAATTAACTTTGAAGTTAAGCCTTAGACATTTTGGCGTACAGACATAAATAGTTTTGTATATTTCGTTTCACTTTACATTCAGACTTTTATTCTATTGCCCAAGGTTATTTTTTCCACAAGAAGTCAATTTTAAAGATTGATGAAATCCAAACTTCAGTTGGAGAGATTAAGGAACAACGATACGTAGCGAAAAGAAAGTTAAGTAGAAGTTGATATGAAACAGCTGAACCAATCTCTCTTTCTATAGTTGATTTCATACGTTGTACAATATTTCAGAAGTTGATTCAATATATTGATTATTTGATCATCGTTCGTTGTTTGATGGGAACAAGCAGTTAACTAAAACAAATCTAATCACACATCCTCCCAGTAAAAACTATCTCTTTACTTTTCTATAAATTCCAATATGGTATACCCTCTTCAGATTTCACTTTTTGTTCTTCAAATCGTATTCACGAAAAGACGGACACGACAAGAACAAAAATGTTCGTTAGGAAAAGTAGGATTATTCGATTTTGAAGATTTCATGTCTGCTTGAATGATTTCGTGGTGAACCTCATGCGCAGGCTCTGTTGTTTAAAACCAGTAACCTATAAATCATCACATACCAAGTATCTTGATCTGACCAAACGACACGGACTATGTTCCAAGGTACTGTATACAGATGTGTTATACATCGATCGAATTGTTTTCATTCATGTTCTAGCGACCAGCGACTACCATGTTTATTGATGCTCATGACCTTCACACAAAAAAAAACGATTAACATAATCCTTTACAAGCGTATTATCATGAAAATCCAATACAAGCAGCCGTTCAGCAAATTGATTTTCAGTTCATAGAATGGTTTATTAATCAATTAATTTGAATTACTTTAGAGAATAAACATGCATGCAGTTAGTGAGCCCTCGAAAACGAAACCGCTTCTCCTGTTCAGCATTTCTGTTTTCCCCATATTAGTCGATGGAATTAAGTTAATCTTTAAGTTGCCCATTAAGATGAGTGTACAGTTTCCTCTTTTACACTTTTCTGTATAACTACCCCCGTAAGCCCTTTCACTCTTTTCTCATCGCGAAGGGGGGATAATCTGCATCGATTGTTCTCAAAAGTGACGTCATGAGATGAGAAAACACGGAATAGTTTGCTAACCCCATCCCACCCTACAGACCCCCTTTAATCTGGGTATTCATGTACCGGGCGTTGCTTCTCACCGAAGAATAGAAGGTTGGTCTGAAAAGCATTGTTATTCATTGGCCGAACAAATACAAAAGATGACGGTTGACTACAAATCGTCCCAACATGCTGTGCATTCATTCGAAACCGTTTCCTTTTATGCATCCAAAGGCTTGAAGATCTAGAGAACGGGTATACGTTGATGTAATAACAAACGCTGTAAAACGGACAGAACACAACTACAGGTTGCTCTATTGGAGGAAAGAAAACAAGGTTTAAAACTCATATTTCCTACTTTTAACGCAGACGTGAATATGGAAAGCATTTGAAAAAGGATATGCGTGAACTGTGATCATTTGGCGGGGAAACAAAACGCCAATTATTGGAGAAGACCACTTGTTATTATGCGAAGCATTAGTCATCCGCGGACCACACCTAACTCTATGTAGAAACCTGTAACACTACATCGCCTTGTGTACACACACTCGGACACACACTCGCATTTTCGTCGCTCGTTCATTTCTCATCGTGCTGTCTCAGAGGCAAGAAGCCAAGAACCGTTTTCGCGGAGGCACATTTTTTCAAGGAATATTGGCTCTATTTTATTTGTTGGCAACATGATGGAATATCATAAATCTATATCGTCTTTGAGGACTTTCATCCTTGCCTTTGTTTGTCTTGCCTTATCCGTGAGAGAAACCCAGTCATATTCTACTGGAGCACCTCTAGACGCCTGTACCTCTTTAACACCGGGGCATGGATACACCCCTCAAACTTCTACCAGTCCTTTCACGATTACCCCTCAGTTTCGGAATTACGGACCGAGTACTCAAATGCAAGGTGAGTGTCCTTCACGAAATCACCTGTAATGGGCATTCCTGGCATATTTGGCATTGTTTTATACTTGAGTCATGCTGTACTGGTTTACCATGTGCATTATTATGATAATATGTTTGACTTTGAAAGATAATGCTTAGCGGGAGTATGTGTTACAGCTGGTATTTGATGCATTCAAAGTGCACCTGTCCACCGTTGAATGTTATTAAATTATGACATTAACATGTTTATCCTTGTGTTATCATTCGTTCTTTTTATAGAAAATATGTAGGCTAACTAGTTTGCCACTCGAAGTCATACATGTCCGAGGTTCGCTGGAAGTCAACGCTTATAAAATATGTACGAGTTGGTGATGTAAGGTTGAGATGAAAAAAAGTTGTTCTTTCAAATACCGTGTAGTTTCACTTTCGGCAATTGTGTTAAATCATCTACTTGTATATTCATATAGGGAGATATCATCTTCCCTCAATTGCAAAGATTTTTCTTATTCAAATCTGTCTTCATATTATTTTCCATCCCGTTCTTGTAGGCATTCTTCCTCATGCTCTATTTGCACGATGTGAATCGCCCTATTTTCTGCCTCGTAGGCTGTAGTTACATGTATTGAACCCCCATGTATTGTATGTTGTATTGTATTTATTAAACATCATTGATGTACATCAATATTCTGTTTATAGACATAGTTATAATCACTTTACAATGTAATGCAACAATCGATATATAAAACATAATATAAAACATTTACAACACCTTTCTAAATAAACAATAAGTCATGCAATACGAAATATGTGAATGAGAACTAAAACAAAAGCATAAGATTGTACACGACTACTTTGTTATAACATATAGTATCTAAAAATTACCCCTCATTGCAATTATGTTTTTGGTGAACAAAGAAAAACTATCTATTACAACTTCATTATCTAATCTCATTATAAATATGAATTTTTCTTGACTATCCAAATTACACGTTACATGTTAACTTTAAAACATCTTCAAATTTCCAAATGTTTCTTTGAGAAGATGGTTCATTGTGTTGTACATGTATATTTACACTTTCTCTCACGCTTTGAGTTTGAGAGTAATTTACTTCTACTTCTTCGCCTTTCATTTCTTCTTCTTCTTCTTCTTCTTCTTCTTCTTTTTCTTTGTTTGTTACGTTTCTCCTCTTTCTTCTTTTTTTCCTCCTCCTTCTTATTTTACTTCTTCCCCTCATTTAACTTCTTCTCCTCCTTATTTTACTTTTTCTTGGTTCCTTTGCCTCCTCCAATCCTGAACATTCTTGCAGGTCTTTAAGAATTATAACGAAACCAACCGAATAATAAGTGACTGAAGAGATGTATGCTGTTTGTACATGTATTACGTCTACGTCTCCTAATATTTTTTTTACTATCTTATCGAAAGCGACCCGGACGTTTACTTTTAAACAACGATATCCACTGTGATAAGCATGGAAAGAAAATTTCCTTCATTTTTCTACCGAATTAAAGAAGAACGAGGATAGAAATGGAAACAATGACTACTTATCATATTAACCATGGCCTAACGTATTCAATGATAAGAAGAGACGAAACGGAAGGACTAAGGTCAGGCTATATCATCGAAGAGGAATTTATGGTAAAGATAAGTCGAACCTTGAGCTAAGTTCATGTTTACTGACTGACTAATGAGACCATTAATTTTAGTTCGACACGTGTGTTGTGTTTACCATTCTGAGGTAAGAATTACATGTTTACTCCAGCTGATGAAAGATGCATTCAAACGGGGGATCATAATATATTATATACATCATCCCAATAACAGGACGCGGAGAGCATGGTTAGAAACTACGATATCAATACTTTCGGGATGTGTATTGGTAAGAGTTAGGATACATGTCAACTGGGATTAAAGGTAAAGACCAGTAATGGTCATGCGATTGCATTGTGAAAGAAACGTTGTGGAATCGATCAGAAAAGGTTGATAATCTAGCATCTAGCATCTGCAAGGTTCTGGAATCATCAAAATGATAAGAAATTTGGCCCATTCTTCGTAAAGTTACAAGCACTATACACAGAAAGATGTATATGGGACTACCCTATATCTCTCATACGACCATGAGAGAAACAAATTTACCAAATATATGAATTAGTAGGCGGTTTCCCGGCAAATTTTTTATCATCATGTATTAGTCAAAACATATTCTTTCACATGATTGGTAATGAGAGCTTCCATTTCATTTTTTGAAATTGGGGCGTTTCCAATACTGGTCTTTACCTTTAAGGCTGCATCAACACGATCTAATATCACTCTACAAACTAAAATTTTAAATCACTATTTAAAAGCAACAATGGCAACAATGGGCTGATTGTTCATTGTATCGCTTTTATTTATTTCTTTTTCAAATTTATGGTAATTGTTAAGTAGTCTGTAAAGTCGTGACGAGTTTTAGTTTGTATTACACAAAGCACTCTGCTGTACAGGTATACCAAAACAGTGTCTGTGTCGTTAAATGCATGTATAATTCATGGCCCACACAAATGGTCACTGAATGATGGGACTATTCTTAGCCGCTCAAATCGAACAAATATGAAACATAGAAACAAAGAGCGTTCATTATACCATAGTAGGTCTATGATCATACGCACAAGCTAATAATATGACTAAAGGGATGGCGTCTATATGAAATCAATAACCCTCATTGAATGCCGCCTAGGGTATCGTAGTGAAGTGTTAGATTTAATTAGACAGTGCTATTGCTGTCAACGTTTTTATTGGAACTTCTATGGTCAACTAGGGTGGGGTATACATGTACAATACATGTATACTGCTGTAACCATCCTACCTTGCCCTGATCAGTTAGCCTGTGTGATGAAATACTTAAATAGTATCCTCTAAAAGTACAACTGCAATGACTGTAACAACATTACAAGTTTTCAGAAAGCATGATTTCTTGTTTATAAACCTTTTTTTTAAAGATATCTGTATATATGCAAATTTGTTTAGATATATTAATTTCGTTTTACGGTTTTTCGAGGGGGATATGTTTTTCAGGAAACCTAGTAAATGATATCAACCTATCTTGCTCATTAACGGTACTACTCTTAGGTCTTGCTTCCTCTGTCGTTTTCCTTTTGATCGAACTATAAACTAGAGGGTGGGTAATGGATCGAAAATTAACATTATTTTGCCACATGTTTTCGTTTTAACATTCTTTTACTACTTCCGATTCAATCTTTTTTCCTTCATAATAATAAAAGTAAGATAGCGTAAACAAGCATGTCCTTTACGCCAGAATCATATGTGCAAACTTAAATGATAATAACATTTTAAATAATTTAAACATGATGAAATGAACTTTCAACAAGAAGGCAAATCAACGTATCATTTTACTATAATGGCTCAATCATTATGTATAATGTTATCTAATGGAAATAGATCCTGATATGGGGATGTTATTAAACAAGATAACAACACATGAAGAGGAGATTATTCCGGTGTCCTCAACAGTTACATCACACAGCCCTCTCCTCTGAACCGTGTAAACTGCATGTCAATTAGAGAGAGAGGGAGAGAAAGACAGACAGAGAGAGTGGGAGAGAAAGATAGACAGAGAGAGTGGGAGAGAAAGATAGACAGAGAGAGAGGGAGAGAAAGACAGACAGAGAGAGTGGGAGAGAAAGATAGACAGAGAGAGAGAGAGAGGGGTGGGGTCAAAAAGAAACGGGGTGAGCCCAGTAAAGTACTATGGCTTCTTCGTCTTGCATTTTACCATGTTTGGTAATGTTATTTTCTTTGTGGATTTAGTGGGAAAAGAACAAAAAGCACAATAGTTGATCATCCCTGGTGGTATCATGTCTATGGTTTCATGTTTGCAGAAGAGGTAGGTCTGTCAACATTCACAAAGCAAAGAGGTAGGGCCCAAAATAAAGAAAGCCGTCAGGGTCGAACATTGGGATTACTGAAGACTGTATTATAGCAGAAATGCATTTCATATACATTTGTAAATGAAGACCACTTATCTGTACAAGTTGTTTTGGTTTATCTTCTTTGAAACTATTTTTTTTTTAATGGAAAATAAATCTCTAACATGTATGCAAAAACTTTCATGAAATCAACAGACGGACATTTTTTGTTATACCTTATTGCAAACAGTACATTAGAGTACCTCCAGAGCATATAGATATCATGTGCGAATTAAGTACAGTTGTGCATGCACATTTACGATATATGCCATTGTCATGTTCGATAGTTACAGTTATGGTCAATATAACATGTAAGTGGTGATATGTTGCAAGTATTTGCGATCTTGCCCTAAATACACATGATTTTATGAAGGCACAACGTCAAATTGGTTCACTAAGTATACATTGTAGGTATATCGGTAGCTGCAAAAAGTCTAATTTCTGGACTGCAATTTCACATCTCTTCCAAGTGATATGGGCGTAAGGGTAAGGGGGGTTGGGGGCTCGTATCCATCAATAAATTCGCGTAAAAAGTAGATGGGGAAGAAGAGAGAGGGAGGGGGATGAAGAGAGAGAGAGAGAGAGAGAGAGAGAGAGAGGGAGAGAGAGCGCGTGAGATGATCAAGACTCGGAAGATAGCAATCTCTTCGAGGTCAAGATATTGATATGACAAAATAAAATCGATGAAATTGCCCGCTTTCAAATGTCACGAAGATGTACATTTTTTTGTTAATTTCATTTAAGTTCATTTTAACACGATGTGGCTCTTCACCATCTGATATGGAATGCTTGGATACAATTTCGAGAAGAAATCAGTTGGTAGGGTTATGTACATGTACATTGTACATGTATATGTGATTGACATGTACTGTACATGTACATGTATGTAGGTCAATGTCATAACAAGAATCACTGGGTGATTATTACCGAGTCGGGATAAAATTACATCATTCAATATTGTTACTATGGTAACGAATTGCCGTACCCTCATTACAATCTGGCGAAGTGACAATGTACATTTTGTTGTAGGCCTACTTGACGCATAAATGGAGATGTATACATGTACATGTATGTACTTATAAGTTATGAATGCATACATATACATTAAAACGAGTGGCAGATAAAATGTGAACCAAAGTCAAGACCATTCCAGGAGTCAATATGACAACACGGATGCACACGGTATAGAAACACAATTGTACATTTAATGCAGGCATCAATATTTAATGAGCTAATTAAAACGAAATTCAAAATGTGAACTGAATTGAATTCACGAATTTAACATGTGATGGGGAGAAGTAATATTAGTGCTAATTTCGACTCGTCTGAATATTTAGTTTTAAGACCCTTATCATACAAGATGTGAATGAGGACAATCGAAAGCTTCGAGAACTAACAGAAATCAGATCATTACACTTTTATCCTGGATTATATTCGATTACCACATCTCATTCTGAATAAAAATGAAAAAAAACTATCATAGTAATCAACAGTTGAGACAATACGAAACTATGGTCTCTTTGAACATATTCTATTTTACTGTATACATGTACATTGTACATGTAGAATCGAATCCTATTAAAACCGGTATTTTTAAAGATGGAAATAAAATACATGTAAAAGGGAAAATGATACGTGCGTAATAAACAGAGAATGACTATTTTTAACATTCCTTGTTTCACGAATCAGGACAAATCACGGTACACGAAAAAAAAGAAAATAACGACCGCACCTTCTATGAAGTTGTTGTAAATTCCAGGGAAGGATTTATGGTAATTAGAGTCGGATTTTTTCTTTTACGGAATGGATAAACAAAACCCATATGATGACTAATGGAATATCCTCTCCATAAATCCGAGTTCTTCACATTTTGACCAACCCTGATCATTTCAAAAGACCATAATTTATCACTCTACCAAAATGGTCGACGTCACGACTGAAGAATGCACAGTTTTGTATGGAGGCGTGTGAACAATCGTGATTGTGAATTCTACAGGGCCAGACTATCTATTGTTCATTTCACAGGGGTACATACACAACTGACTTGGAATAATATTTGCTGAAGCGAAGAAGAAGTGCTTCGTTTCTACGGGAAACGCACACAAAAGTGATTATTTTCACGAATAAGTGACTAAAGCACGTTTAGCCTCGGAAAGTTCAGTCGGAACCGGAAATACATAACCATGTAGCCCAAATCATTTTACTGCTTTACTACTTACAATTTAATAATAGGCCTGCATGCATAAATACATGCAAACGTTATCTTGACTTGGCTTTTCTTGCCCCTAAGCATTGTAATAATATATCACAGTGCTGGAAAAAAAAATCGCATATTATTTTGTTGGCCTAAATGTAATCACACATGTTTCATTCCAACTCAAAATATTCCACCCGTACTTTTGTCAAAATCGCTGGAATAATGTAATTTAATCATAAATGTCTTTCGACGATACAGGCCTAAATATACCATATACATGTACAGTAGGTGTTCTTCATATGCAGACTTCAGATAATCATGAAACACACGTGATCATACATGTACACCTGTCACTAAGATCTACAATAAAATTGTACATGTTACTGTTCTGGTGGTTTCAAAGGTCTGTGAGTGGTTTTTACAAAAGGGATATCAAGATTATCGTTTCCCAGACTGCATACCACTGTCAACTTGAATGGCCTAAATATTATATTTCATAATAGGCCTACTTTCTTCTCTCTTTTCTCTTTTTAATCCTTTCTCTCAGCTTTCTCTTTCAATAATTGATTACATTTTTCTGAAACTCAATTCTTTTTGTCATTTTCTCTCCTCGATCTTTGTTCTCTTTCCCTTACAAGCTTCCCGTTGCCGTAATGACTGACACTTTTTAAGATAGTAACATCCTATACATGTTATACATACTATTCAAATCACACAATATTTTACTCAGTCTATACCAGCCAGAAGAATATTACTATACGACAATTAACACCACTAACAAATATCCTACACAATTACATGCATACACATTCATTTCAAGAAAACAAACCAGATTATTGACTGGTAATAGGGCAATAGTCTTTTGCTGCTCATACATTGAATTTTTAATGACAAACGTTCATGTATTTCCAGCTGCTCATAATGACAGCCACCTGCACTTTTTGTTAAACTCATTGGTATTTCGAGACTAACGGTGTAATAAAATCCCATTTTTGCGAAACTTCAGAGAATTAGACCACATCACGACCACAAGTCATTTTCTTGATATTTCATGAGTTCTGATGCAGAGTCTATATGGTGCCAGTGTCCCGCATTATTATCGGTTGGGCCAAGGAGGTAGGATTATGCTATAAGCCAGGGAGGTGACCTCACTGGTTAGGCATAATAAATATCAAAAATTTATATAATTTATGTATCTTTTTTTTCTTCTTCTCCCTCTCTTTCTCTCTCTCTCACTTTCTCTCTCTCTTTCTCTCTCTCTTTCTCTCTCTCTATCTTTCTCTCTCTCTCTCTCCCTACCTCTTCCCCTCTCTCTCTCCCTCCCCTCTCCTTCTCCCTCCCCTCTCTCTCCCCTCTCTCTCTCTCTCCCTCCCCCTCTCTCTCCCTCCCCCTCTCTCTCTCTCTCTCCTCCTCTCTCTCTCTCTCTTTCTCTTTCTCGTTCCCTCTTTCTCTTTCTCGTTCCCACTACACTTGCATAAAGGTCTTTTCAAGTTACAGTATATTGTAATTCAACACCCCAGAAAAAGTTAAGAACAAAAGAAAGCCGACAAAATCATGCATAATAATACTCTCTCGGATGTTTGTGTACACTATATGTTAACTGTTGAGGTGTCTTCTATTTTACAAGCCTTGTTTTGTTTGTTTTTGTTACGTCTTTGTTCATTTTCAAGGTATCCTGTCACATTGTTATACATGAAGAAGAAGAAAAAAAACAATCGTAAAGCAATTCCTAGTATTTTAGACGTTAATGATCTCGTTCTATTTTATTTCTCCATCCATTCATTCATCCACACAGTAAACCTGACGACCACCACCAGCGGGATCTCGTTCAAGGGATTCATGGTTCAAGCCCGGGTAGTAGGCACATCCACACCGGTCGGTATATTCAGCGACACTTCATCATTAGGACAGAGGATAAATTGTCCTGATACCTTTGCTAATACTCTCACTCATATCAACAGCGATCCTAAGACTTTGGTCTCTGCGATGTGGACAGGACCAAGCGACATCAACGGAGCAGACATCGAATTCGTGTAAGATATCCCCGACGACGTCCATCACTCTACAAATAAGAGTATTTTTGTAAAATTATATATCACATCACTCCTGTAAATAGGCATATACATGTACATGTACTGTATTGTCGACATTATGAAGGGACTAGTTAAAAAAAGACATGCCAATATCACAATTCTTTTTTTCTTTTTCCTTTCATACAAATTAAGGACATTTTTGTTTAGTTTTTCTTGTTTAGTCAAGTTTGTAATGATTTCGATTGTTACCAATTATATGTTTATGTCATCAGTATGAAATATTTATTTACATGTATTGTACTTTAGAGAAAACAAGATTGATTTGGAATAATATACACCTGTTTTTCGATGATGGAGGCATGACAATTGATGTGTCATGACCACTCGTGTAAAAATATCACTAATATCTTGAAAATGACATAACATGCATGATGATAAATTATATCACATTGCAACTACATTGTATACATGACAAATGTTCAGAGTAATGGTCGCTAATTTTAATTAAACTCTATTAATTACATATTTCCAATGTTTTCATCTTGCAGCGGGACTTTCGTTAACCAGAGAGCCATTTATTGGACATTCGTCAGATCATTCACGTTGACAGGTAAGAAATACATCGCACCTCTTCTGAAATAAGTATAATTGGGGTTGTGTGTCTGGCGGGGTGTCTGAAAGCTGAACACAAGTATAGATATCTCTTTTGCCTTTGGATATAACAAACACAAATTATTCCAATAGCACGAAATATCATAAATATGCGTCCTCTTATAATATTGTTTAATGTTTAATATAAGTCTTTAAAGATTTATGAATGTTGGATGTAAACTTCTGCTGATGACCGTTTTGAAATCAATTTTCCGGATATAAACCAACCTGTCCGGTGTTTTGGGTATAAAGCCCAATGTATTTTGTTCCATGGGTTATTGGTTGCAATGATTCTATCAAGTTTAACGTGCTTTCTAGATCGAATAACAATGGAATTGATACTTGTAGTCTTTCTTTTATGTTCAGTTTGTCTTATTCCTGGTAACGGATTGGACAGTAAATGTCCAACTACAGTGGACTTTTCCTACACCAATATTACATACGAACCTGTATACAATAATTACCATTTTCGTAATAAAATGCGCAAATCTTAGTGAAGCGCCTCGATACGAATGATTTCATTCGCCCGTTTCGTTGTATTGTACTTCAATAGTCAGAATGTGAATTGCATGCATTAATTGTTGCACGTTAATTGTCAGATGAAAATCTGCGAATCCTTCAACCACACTACTCAAGTTTCTTTTAGTAACTACCACTGGACGGGACTTGTGTAGTGACTCGATAAGAAGAAGAAGATTGTTGCTAGGTAGGACAAATATTATGGCTTGTCCTATACCTAACAACGCATAAAGTATGCAATTCGCATGATGACTATTGAAATACGATTATTCGTAATAGGTGGTTACATTAAGTTGTCCCCGATAGTTAATGATGTCAGTAACCAGGTTACCGAACATGATTATTTTGCAAAGACGGTATACGATAATTGTTCGTTTGAGAGGGTAGCAAAACCATATTCTTTTCTTTAAAATCTGAGTGGGCCTGCAGTCTTGTTAATTGTCTTCGGCTAAGTCTTGATTGAATGAATGCAGACAATGATTGTTGTTAGCTATCACACTGTCTGGTATGCGGAACTCGCACACGGCAATGGCTTAATTTATTAGAAGGAGAACATAGTGAATTTCACATGACAATATTATGTTTACCTTTGCAGATGCATGTATGCCATCACCGTGCCAGAATGATGGTACCTGCTTTCGAGCTGGTACGGAGGGCTATCATTGTAGCTGTGCAGGTGGTTTCACTGGAACAGACTGCACTGGTAAAATTTTTAAAAAACAATTTCACAATCTTGTCACCGTCTTTCGTTTTAAGAAGTTACAGTACGACCATGGGAATACGCCAACCAATTTGAACAAAAATAATAGATTCAAAATGGTCGCAGTAAAGTATCGATTTCTCTTTGTTTGATTCAGGGGGGGGGGGGGGGCTGTCTTCCTACGATACCCCTTAGGCAAACGTTAGTGGCTCTTGGTATATACGTGTATCAACTTAGTTTGCAAGTATAACAGGTGATCTAATTTCAAATATAGACATGAAATGAACAATCTTCTGTAAACAAGTTAAAGAATGCTCACAAAATACACATAAACAAAGTATTTGTGGTCTCCCCCATTATTTTGGCCTAACCCAATCTGGAAATATACAATACGAAAACGAATGGTGTAAATAATAATCCTTCATGATAATCCTTGATGTCCTTGCTTTGATAATGGTGTACTCTCGTAAACAGTTCTCAAAGCAATTCAAAAATCCCTCAAACCTAAGAGTTGGATTAGAAAATAGAGGGGTAGTTCATTTGAGCAGACAATTTGTTAGAGGTAACATCCCCATCAATTCAATAACAATATATATGAATATTGAATCTTACTCATACATTATTTGAATCCATGTCTTAACTAATATGATTTTGTTTCCTGTGTTGTCTTCCTCGTATACCCCTATGTCCAGACCTAGCGCCATGTGCAGATGAGGTCCTAACATGTGGCGTCAACCACAAACAATGTTTACTCAGCGGAGCGAACGAGAACTCGTATGTTTGTGTGTGTTTGGACGGTGCCTTTTCAGTCAATGCACCGTGCGAGGATTCGACCATGGCGCCTCCTACCACTTTACTACCAACAACAGAAATGGGTAAGTGACGGGGGACACCGATGCACCTTATTAATCTCAGTAACACCGCCAAAACCGACTCCAACCGAACAATAAGTTGGCTATTCGGAGTAATGCGATTTTGTTTCCGGTCTCGTGTCTGTCTTGTCGGAATGGCCGAGGCAAAATACCCCAGTCACATCGCTACAATTACACCAATTCGACTGATTACCGACCGATTTCTCGACCTTTGCTCAGTCTATTGTCTGTCTACTGACCATCTCGTTGGTGTGACTTGGTGTAATATGTAACCAACATTCCAATAATGAGTGGGTGTAATAAGTAACCAAGGCTATCTAACTATTGTTACCTTTTCTTTCTTTTTAATAATAACTTTTTTCAAAATGACGCTCGACAAAAGTTTAAGCAATAGCGAGGCTTTATACGAGATTCGAAGAAGTGCAATCCTTCCTCTATGTAGTAAATATAATTGTAATTCGAAAGACATTTTGATTTTGTTCTTTTTAACCTCCATAATTTTCTTTAATAATAATGACATAGAAGACGCATGAACTGCTATAACTTGTAACGTCATAATAAAGTATATTTGCTTGTGTTATTATTTTTTTAATGTCTGTTGTATAGTCACTGCTCATTTGTGATTTTTTTTCTTCACATTCTAATGTTATACATCTGATATTGTGATAGACATTCCACACCTGCAGTCAATTAATGCAATTCTGGTTAGTGTTAGTATCCTTTTAATATACAGATATTGGAATAACATGGTGCTGTTTCTTCTTTTAATTCAATTATGTAGTGAAAATATTTCAACAATAATGTATAATTGATATTATAAGACTAATATATATCTACAATGACGGGCATAATGTTAGTAACAGTAAAAATATTTAATTCATCAGCAGTTAACTTTCATTTATATTCTTTCTCCATTGCACCTGTTACAATCTTCCATTAACCCCTATTCCTTCTTTACCTCTTTTCTATCCCTTTCCGCACCCTTTCCGTACCTATTCCGCACCCATTTCGTACCTATTCCCCACCCATTCCGTACCTATTCCCTACCCATTTCGTACCTATTCCCCACCCTTTCCGTACCTATTCCCTACCCATTCCGTACCTATTCCCTACCCATTTCGTACCTATTCCGCACCCTTTCCGTACCTATTCCCCACCCATTTCGTACCCTTTCCCCACCCATCCCTTACCCGTATCTGAAATAATAGTTCACCCATGTACCTCTAGCCCGTGTCAAAATGGCGGAATGTGTCACCTTAACTCTGCTGACGAAGTTCAGTGTTTCTGCTCGGCTGGATATACGGGTACTAGATGTGAAATAGAACCAGGTAAATAAACACTAATGATGCAAAGACTGAAAGAAGCCTCCTTGGGGAACATCTTCTCTCTCATCATAGTAATCGAATTGTCTATCGCCAAGTTTCCTTTGAGCGAGTCAAAATCTGATGTATATTTTTGAAATCGAACCATTAACTGAGATGTAGGTTAGTGACATTTCAACCAATCTACTTCTTATTTGCATCCAACTTAACAAGCTCAGACTTTGATGAAATATAATTTGGCAGGGCTTGCGCATAGTTTTTCCACTTTTAGTCACTTATTTTTAGTTCTTTTATTATGATGTAATCAAATACGAAATAAATCTGCAGATTAACCTAATCGGTTATAAAACTTACGATAACTTCGTCATTATCTGAATAAAATCTTTCTCGTTATGGCCCCACTTCCACTTTTTACACAGCACGTTTAAGTTACGGGTGATTAATAATGTATCAAACAACTAACATTCTGTTTCATACTGTCTATTAAAATCATATTTTTCACTGTTCGATGAGGGAATAACATAAAAACTATTGGAAAAATATAAAACGTCAAACATAAAATGGGATGCTTTTTTTTCAACAAATGTCTCACATGTATTTTTTCTCTCATTTTTCTCTCTCAGATCCATGCAGAACGGGGCCATGTCAAAATGGTGGTGTGTGTACTAAAATCGATGCTTCTTCATACCAATGTGAATGTCAGACCATATACACAGGTCCACAATGCCAGTACGAAGGTAAGATCCATCTTGGAAAGAAAGATAATGCATACATCCGTCACAATGAAAGAGAATAGTGAATTGAAGTGTACAATTGTGAAGGATTAAACATATAAGGGAGATATCTAAACAATGTTTCATAAAATGAAGTCGGGAGAGTGACATCTTCACTTATCATATAGAATGCATATCGGAGAGTATATGTAAGGCTTAATGTATACAATTTGTTAGAGAATGTAATTTAAACTTTACACCAGCTTTAAGACAAGTTGCGTGATGATCGAGACATATCAGTTATGAAGTAGCTAGCTAAAGTTTAAAGACATCAATATAATATGTTTGGTTACGGCTTATCCCATTCTCTTAATTCTATTTGTCCTATCTAGTCGGTTGTGCCTCAATTCCATGTCAAAACAACGGAGTATGTACCAGTACAGGGATCTACGGACAGGGATACCAATGTGATTGTTCTACCATGTATTCTGGTACCGATTGTGAAATAGGTAAGCTTGGAGCGCGTCCAGGGGGTCGCGGGTATCCCAACCCTTTTTCTCTTTTTCAATTCGGCTTGTAAAAGGTTAGGGAAATTTTTTAACCACCTTCCCCTTTTTTTCATCAAAATTATTTTCTTTACTTCCGAGACAAAGACATATTATCGTAAATTTAAATGTTTATTTTTTTCTCTCCTTTTATTTTGTCATTGGTGATCTCATATTTTCAGATACAATGTTGCTGAACGTTTCGGTTTCTAAGCACGTCTCTTTTTCAGCAAAACTTAGATTCATAATTGAGCAGACTCTGAACAAACAACAACAACAACAACAACAACAACTTCTGTATCAAAGATTGAAATTCTACATACATATACTTTTTTTTTTAATGAATAAGGTCATCAGATGCTATTATTTTTTAAGGTTTTATCTAAAAAAGACACTTTTCACATCATGTAAAGATAATGATTAAAATATGACTCTTTACCATTATTAAAATATTTTTTTTCTGATGCTTTTTAGCGGCAAAGCATTGCTCAGTTATATAAAGAGTTGCAAGTGATCTGGATCAATCACAAATCTGCAAACCTTGTGATCATACTTGACTTAGAGTTTATGGACATGGCATTTCTCGTTGAGTGCAACTAATGTGGATTGGAAGTGCTCTCTATTTTTAACTCTTTGTTTAACCGATCCTTCCCAGGTCTTTTATATAAGCTTGGCAGCTTACTGGTAACATTTTGATTCCACGATTTCTTTTACAGAGGTGGACCCCTGTTCGTCTCAGCCGTGTATGAATGAAGGATTTTGTAGCAGACGTGGTGATATGACAGGATACATATGCACCTGTTATAATGGATACACGGGTAACAGGTGCGAGACTCCTCCACCACCTACAACCATGCCACCACCTACAACACCATCGCAGCCTACCACACCACCACAGCCTACCACACAAGCACCACCACAAACCACACCACCAGTGGTTACTACTACCCTAGGTGAGAAGAAAACACATCATCCACTCTCTCCCTCCTTCTTTCTCCTTCAATGAGGGAGAAATATTTCCAGTATACCTTTTCTAATCGCATTAAAATACATCAATCTCTTTCCCCCTTCCTTCCTTCTAATTCCTTTTTTCTATTTCTCTTTCTATCCATCTCTCTTTATTTTTTGTTTAGAAAGACATTAGTAATAACAAGGCATATTCTGTTCATTTATGTCTGTATTAAATAATAATTCAATAGATTATATTTCTACTCAAGTAAAAGTACTGTTTCTACTGCTACTCTTGCTTAATAACTCTTGTAGAAATATCTCTTCAATCAATATTGCTATACAGTGACTCCCCTATTTACGGTACAGGATATTCTGATGAATAATATCTCAATCTTATCGTCCCTGTAGGTTCTGGCGAATGTAGCCAAAGCTGTTTGAATGGTGGAAGCTGTGTTGATGGTGCATGTGAATGCATCGCTGGATTCAGTGGTCCTCGATGTGAACAAGGTATGACTGAAGTCATAGACTAGTCGTTAAAACTCATTCTACCTCCAGGCCCCAGTCACACTTCCACATTGACTCCAAACTGTCTCCACAGACTACTACATGTACCCATTCTTTTCTATTTGGGTTAATACAATTTTGTGTTCATTATGCAGTCATGCAGATTGATGTCTGTCTCGTCGGTGTGACTGCCGTATCATTATTATCATATGGTTCTCCATTATTTTAATTTATTCACAGAACATATCTTCAACTAAATTGAGATTTTATCAAGGATCGAAAATGGTGTATATGAACTAGACATCAAATATTATCACACGCATTAAATACTTGTATTTAATGACATGTATTTGAAATCTCTTAAAGAGTTCCATGCTAAATGCAAGTTCAGAGTCAAATTTTTGCCCTGTGAGTAGATATATGTGAGCTCGTCTTTCTTTGTGGGTGTTTTAAAATCAGGGGGGATAGTGAGTAATAATTTTTTAGAAAATCTGGAAAAAATAAAAAAAATAAAAAAATCAGGTTTTTATCAGGCCTGTAAAAGTTAACTGGCAACGTATTATAACTTTCAAATATTGCTTTTCCATTAGACGGGCGGCCATTCTTCACCAACTGTCCTGAGGATGAAACCTTGACCTTCGTATTGGACGAAGGAACCAATGTAGCCACCGTTGATTTGGATCCCATCACAGCAATGAACTTCAACCAAGAGACCCTCGATGTGGTCTTCATCGTCGGACCTGACCTGAACACCGTCACCAGTCTGGAGTTCTCCGGGGCGTATGCTGAAGGTCAGGTCGTGGTGGCCCAGGCCCAGGATCAGAATGGCAGACGGAACTGCAGCTTCGTGATCAGGCTACAGGGTGAGAATTAGCCTGGTGGTACTCGATATACAGTCAAACCTGTCTATAAAGACCGCCCAAAGGAAGCACAAAAAGTGGTCTTTGTAGACAGGTTTTTTTAAAGTACATTTTTCAATGAGAAACCATTTTCATGGAAAACAAAAAATGTGGTGCTTGTAGACAGGTGGTCACTAAAGCAGATTTGACTGTACTATAGGTTGTGAGAGTGAGAATATTTCTGTTAGTGGTGTGTCCATCCCAGGGTAGAGCACTTCCAAAATGAATAAAACCTAAAATAAATAGAGTAACCTGGTCTCGGGTCTTCAGTATGCCTCAAATTGAAGTAACTTGGCTTAATATTTACCCCGTTTGGAAGCATGCACCATACAGACCTCTCTAAATACTTGAGTTCCTATATTTTTGCCCCAACTAACCCAGTTTTTGTAAAATTGAACAAAGGCCACAAAGAAGAAGGCCTGAGGAATCCGGTCGTACATTGTCGTTTTCTGTAGCTCCTAAAGTTTCCAGGTTCTCAGTATAGTCTTTCTGTGACGAAGTAGTCCTATTGTGATATAGACAGACAAGGAATTTTATGTTACCAGTACTTTCTATTATTGTCTTTATGTTTATTTTGTAATCTACGACTTAGGGGGAAAACACAAAACCTTTAAAATAACTGAATTTGGTCTTCCTTTTTCCCCATCACCAGACAATCAAACGCCAGAGATCACCTGTCCAGAAGACATCGTAGAGATCAGTACATTCCCAAGTCAACAAATCACATGGCCGGATGCCGAGGTCGAAGACAATGCTGACCCTTCACCCGAAGTGACCTACCTACCTAACCGAGGGTCGATGTTTGATACTACAGGAGAGACGGTGTCAATCATTGCCCGGGCAACGGACACATCTTCCAACTATAAGGAGTGTATCTTCAGGGTCACTGTGCACATGAGAGGTAGGAATCAAAACTGAAGTGATTCTTAAGAGAATTGATTTATTATACTCACATGGAATAATCAAAGCTAACAATTGGAGTACATTCCACAAAACAAAGTAAAAAGACTCATAATATAAAATATCTAAATTTTGCTTGTCAAGGTCTGATTTGACTTTGAAAATACATTTGGAAACCTCATTCCAATTAAGTCTTTATGTGAAGGATGATTATATGATTGATGCAAAAGTTTAGAATCTCCCTGACTTTACTCCGTAGTTGTGACAATATATCTCTTATTTAGAGTTACTCAAGGTGTGGTACAAGTAGAAATGTTCTTAATGATTTAAACATAAACATCAATTGCTGTGCTACCTAGAAAGTATATATCATCATAACTACTGACACATCAATGCCAAAATGTTGAAAAATTGTTCCAAGATATTATTACAGATTATTCAACTTCGACAACATGAATGTACCATATAACTAAATCATTCCTACCCTTACCAAGATTTGTCATTTTTCAAGTATGTAAACAAAATTGGTATGTACCGATTTTTGTTTCTTGAAACCAACATGTTAAAGCTTACATCTAAAATTATTCAACAAAGGCCCAAATTCAACCTATCCCACCTTTCATTTTCGAGTTACAAAACAAAAACCTTCAAAATTACATGGGTTATGAATAATTGAGTTGTTATCTGTATATAACAGGAAAAATGCTTGTCATAATCAAATTTCTCAACTCTTTCAATTCTTTCTTAATCTAGACTTTGACTGTGGTCCCTTCCCAACTGTTGAGAATGCTGAAGTATCATGTGATAACGATGCCAATGGACGAGAATGCCAGGTGTTATGTAATACAGGATTCATCAAGACAGTGGCTAACGACATCAGATATAACTGTATAGCAGACAGTGAGGGTTCATTCTGGGACCCTTCACCTTCTAGTATATGTGCAAGTAAGTTGGGTTTTATCTCGATTTGTCCTCGACACATATATGACTTGTTCCATCTGTCTTAATCTCTCTCTCTGGTTTTCCTTTTCTTTAGCTCTTGTTCTCTTCTCCTTTCCTTCCCACTCCAATCCTGCCCCCATTCTCTTTCTAGGACCCTTCACCTTCAAGTATATGTGCAAGTAAATTGGGTTGTATCTTGATTTGTCCTACATCCATATATGACTTGTTCCATCTGTCTTTTTTTTCTCTCTCTCTCTCTCTCTCGTCTTTCCTTTTCTTTAGCTCTTATCCTCTTCTCCTTTCCTTCTCACTCCAATCCTGCTCCTACTATTTTTCTCTCACTGTTGTATTCTCTTTCATTCTCCTTTCCATCTATAAGTATCTCTCTTTTGCTCATACCTTCTCTCTTTCTATGCCCCTCTTTTCTTCCCTCTTTCTCTCAACTAGAATCAGTTTTATTTAGAATTGTATGGCAAGAGCTAATTTCTCACCAACTATATGTTTACAAGCCTTTATGACTGATTAATTTAATCAGTTTGATATGACTTCAGTTTTCAATGTTTTTGACAATCAAATGTATCAATATTGTTGATAAACTTCTGTAGTTTAAATTATTAAGTTTTATACAGAAACAACAAACTTTCATGCCAGTCAGCTCAAATGTGAATCGACTTTGAAATGACTTGAGTCATGTGCATATTAAAAAAAATACTGCCTCCTTTAGTTTAAGAAATTGGGTGCTACCATTTCTTGTTTGATTACTGTACATGAAATAAATTTTAACTGTAATATATTAAGAAGACAAAAGAAGTAAATTGTACATTCAAGTAAAAGATCAAAACCATAATTTTTATAATCATGTCGCCATATGGTTTCTGATGAATGAATCTCTCCTTCAAATGACCAGGAGCCGAGACTGGGAATGGAATCACCAAGACCACCAGCATATCCTTCCCTCTCCAGTCATCCTCCTGTCCACAAGAAACACCGACCTTCACATCCTCCATCGCCACCAACATCACCAGCACCTTAGATACGTTCAACCTCTGCTCCGTGGGACCAGCATCAGCCTGCGGGGAAGGCAGTGTCAACACAGCGTGTACCACAAACACCGCGCGACGCCGCCGAAGAAGCAGTGAGGTCATCCTCTTGCGAAGGAGAAGAGACAATAGCGTCCTCTTGGTTGATATCAGTGTATATTCTCCGGTTGACGGCAATTCAGATCAGGGCGAGATAGAGGAAGATATTGATCAGGTGACGGATGGTATTGTGGATGTGGCAAACAACGAAGGATTTGAGTTGACAGTTAATGGTGAGGTCGTCAACAACGTCCAATCAGGGACAAGAGTTCCGCAGGAGTTTCAGTGGTCATGTGACAGTGGTATGGTGTCTTCAAGTTCAGGATGTGGTGAGTTTATAATAAATGACTAGAGTTTGAAAGGGGATAGGAACTATTCAAAAATGTGAAAACAGAACAGAAAATTAGCATAATTAGCTTCAGAATCTTGGAACGTAAGAACATTGCTGTTTCTTGTCTGTTCTTCCTATTTTTGTTCTCATTCTGTACTCGATAGACCCCATGTGCCATTTTTCATATGAATGACTAAAGTATTATTGATCATTTCTTTATATCTACTGTTGTACTGTATATATCAATTGTTTTGGTTTAGAACTCAATTCACTCTAGGTATTATCAAAAAGCATATAATCTTTCCAATTCATATTCAGTTATAAAACTTTTACTTGCTGACCATTATACAAACTTTGTTGCTTACAACCATATAATTTTAGAGTATAGTTTATTATAGATACATACCGGTAATATTGAATGAATGGCATAAGACAAAAGCAGTTCTGACAAAAATTTGCCCTCATTGTTCCCTTTCACAGTACCTTGCCAACCAGGTACCTATTACGATGAGAGGAACAACGTCTGCGCCTTCTGTTCCAGTGGAACCTACCAAGATCAAACCAGACAGACCTCTTGTCAGCCATGCCCTGGTGACTCTTTCACTGATGCTACTGGATCTGTCTTAGCTGACTGTAAGTATTCCATTATTCTGCAAACAAACTTAATTGTTACTTCAAAGTGAAGGGGAAAAAATTAGGATAATAGTTATTGACTAACTAAAGGAACCTGTACATAAAGAACACCTGCCTATAAAGACCACTTTTCTTGTCTCCCTTGGGTGATCTTTATAGACAGGTTTCACTGTACATTAACAACTATTGGTTCAGAATCTATCATAAACAAGTACAAGCCAAAGATCCTTTGTGGAAAAAATATATAAAGTTAATTGGAAACTTTACAAATGCGGACTGTAGAATGCTATACAAGGGATTTTTTGTATAAATGTATACAGAATCCTTTAAAAGCAGCTGGGTAACTCGTAATAGTACCTGTATCTTGTCTTTTACCGGTTAACATTATCCTAAAGTGATGTCTATAAAGACTAATGGTCTAGTACAGTTTAATTTCAGCTACAAAATCATTCATCAGTTCAAGGCTCATTTTCTATTGGAAAGAAAGATGTATTTTACCACCAAATAATAGACACTCCCCGTAGGACACCTTTGTAATGTAACTTGTGTATAGTAACAATCTCCTTTTAAGGGAATCGGGTAATCAAAGGCTGACACCCATTCTTTCTTTCACTTTATAGGTTTTGATCCATCAGCTTTTCAACTGACACAAACACAGTGGATCCTGGTATACATTGGATGCGGTCTAGCTGGAGCATTCATCCTCCTCATCCTCATCACGTTTCTCGTTTGCTGTTGCCGTAGCAAAGAGGAGACACCAAGAAAAGGCAAGGATGCCACCGATCATCTCACCTACCTCAACAGTGCGTTTGAAGACGACGCCCTAAACAACGATATGCATTACACTAATACGTTAACAAGGAATGGGTCAACACTACCTATGAATGGGCACAGGAACAATGGTAATGTTTCCAGAGGAGGGGATAACAGATTGATTGAGATTCCAAGCGATCCTGAAGTTCTCTATGCAGAAGTTCCTGTGACATCTTTCAATGCTAAGGGATACAATGACTTTGACAGTAGGTTGTCAACGAATGGACGTGCAAATGGACATGTTAACAGTGTGTCGGCGACTATTGATATGGATACCATCCCCCGCCCTCCAACGCTAGGTGCCCCTCCTCCACCCCCTCCGCCCCCTCCTGCAGAGGATAAACCCAAGCGTATCCTGACAGAAGATGAACTTCCACCCCCTCCACCAAACAACCATCATTTCAACGGTATGCCAGGGGATTCAGCTCCCTCAGGACCCCCTCCTCCACCCCCAAAGGTTCCTGGTGGCCCAACTCATTCACCACAACTTCGCGGAGGCCCCCCTCCACCACCACCAAAACTTCCTGGTGGCCCCCCTCCACCACCCAATGTTCCTGGAGGAGTTCCTCCTCCTCCACCCCCACCCCCGCTCCCTCCAATGAATAGCAACAACAACTCTTACACCAGCTCCCCATCTGGAAGTACAACAAGTGGAAGAAGCGATAGGAGGGCCAGGTTTTTGCTGTGAGCAAGTACGGCAGAGCTAATTAATGTGAAGAGATGACTTTGTGAAACAATGCTTGATGTATATTACAAGTAGCACAGCCTTGCATCTATAATACAAGACTCATCTTGCTACAAAGATAACTGAACTTGCAAAATTAAAATACATGTAGCATGTCCTGCAGTATATGATACCGCAGTTAGTTGTTTGAACACATCAGCCCATTTCCGTTGTACTTTCAGGAAATTACAATAAAAGTTTAACTTTGTCAATTTACAGAAAAGGCTTTCAATTGACATGCAGCCAAATAGGAGAACAGAACCACTCTTTTCATTGTCAAAATGAAAATACTGAATTTCAGTGTTTTCTTCCTATGATTATATATCCTCCAGAATGCACTATACTTCCACTTCCTATGTATCTTTCCATGTTTATTTTATATTCTGACACAATCAATGGGCTTTCATAAAAAAGGCAATTACAAGCAATGTTAATACACATACAGCTAAAAAAGTATACTTTTTTGCAGGTGCTTTAATGTATTATGAACCTATTTTATGTTCCTTTCATTACACTTTTGTATTAGGTGATAATCTTCATCGACATGCTTATGTTACATATATATATGTTGACAGTTGTGTACAAATGCCCTTTATCTGCCCATGCACAGATAGTATCTCCTAAGCGGCTTATTGTTCATGTATTAGGGATTAATGCAAATTGTTTACTAAATTAAAAATTAAAAACAAATTTACAATATGATTTTTATTCCTTTATGAAAAAGATGTGCTTTTCTGCTTTTGTAAAGTATTATAACAGAGCATATCTTAATTTGATTTGATTTTATACTTTGCAATAGAATACATAGTATTTGATTTAGAAAACCAAGGTTCGGTAAAAATTTGTAGCAATGGACTGTTTGTTATAGATTTGTCTTTCATTTTGATATTATTTGATAAGAAGTCTTGGGTATAATACTTATATCATATAAATATATTCAATGTCTTTAAAATATATTTTCTATAAAACTTGGGTTTTTTTCCTGAAAAATATCTTCAATTCAATTCAATTCGTTTTCTAAATATGAAGAGTAAGGCTTTTGTTTTCAAATTAAAAATGCACTTCAATTTTGAGCTGGTCTCAGAAATTAAGAAATACTTGATCAATTTAATGAAGCATATTTTTAGGAAATGTGAAAGTAAATAAACTGTACTATAATTTTACCCAAAATTCATATAATTAACTATTTAAATCTATGTATAAACTGTCAATTTGCAAAGATATGCCAAAGTACTCTTTTCCCAACTTTTGTATGATCATTGAATGCAGTGTATACATGATTTGATCATGAACAATGACATGTTCATTTGTATGACATTTGCACATTAGCCATGTAAATATATAGAGAATATATCATGGTGCAAATATTCTTTTTCCTACAATTGTACAATGTTTTGCTTTATAGCTAAAGTACTGGTGCATGAGAACACGTAAATAGCTTTTTGATAATTCTGTCTCAAGTTTGTATATTTTGAAACATGTATTCCTTTATCATATCACTTCTGTTACACGTCTTTCATGAACTATATCGCCTCAATGCTTTGTAAATGTTATAAAACAGTACTTGTATTTGGTCAGTACTGACTGGGAGTTACTGGAAAGTCATAAGAAGAATATTTGGGGAGAATAAATAGGGAAAATGAATTATGCATTCTTGTATTTGATGAAAAATACATTTCTTGTGAAGGTGTATGAAAAATGATTGTATACAAAACTTAGTTGCCTTTCCATATAAACGAGATAAGATTATTAATGTTTAATTATCAAAAGTAAATTATGTGTCAATATCACTGTGCCTGCACTTCTACTTTGTTTGATTTAGAAAATTGGTGACTAATTATGGAAAAGATAATTTTTTCGAAACATTGATTTGCAACAAGAGCAGACTGGGCTGTTAATATATAAGACAACTTTTGGATTTTCCTTTTAATACCTTACAAGTTATTTCTTACTAAAGATATGCATTTTTATAAATTGTATTTCATATATACAAAGCAAACAGACAAAAATAATATTGCTAATTTTCAATCACTATAAATGTATCATTATGTATTTACAAAGCGGGCATTATGTGTTTCATAGTTGCTATACATTTTTTCTTCTTCATATTTAATGTATTCATTTTTACTTTTTGGTATTCAGTCATTTTTGTTGCACTTGTATACTTTTGTAGTATTTTTATACAAATTGTCTGCTAGTAATGTATGACAACAATTTACAGAATGAATGAATGATTGACAAGTCTCTATAGGCAGCAGAAAACTATTTAGACATCTCTTGAGTGAATAAAATGTCAAACAAAGGATTGTTTATATTGATATTTATGAATAAAAGGTAGACACCAAAGTAAAATGATGTTTTGAAGTTTTCTTTATTTTGATTTGGATCTAACCCCATATCCAATCGATGAACATTTGATTTCATTCGGAATTTCACAATATGAACTTACCAGCCAGAGTATTCCACTTTGATATTCTATCAGTTGAAGGTAAAATTCAACTTCTTCAAATAAAATAAATAAATTTTACACTGGAAACGGTTAAATAATATAGGATCAGTTGGAATATTTATCCCATGATAAATATTTTTAAATACAATGTGGCACGGGAAGATTATTTGTGTGGCATATAGAGAACTAACTCAAATAGCATCCATATATCTTCAGTATCGTATTAGGATATCTTGATTAGAACTAAAGCCCCACTGCACTACTTATGGCGACTTGCGCCCTCTATATATCAAACGATGCCTAAGCGGTGACCGTTGGATCCCAATGGTCCCCTTTTTATTATGTTAATTGAGAGCTGATATGATGAGATAACCACCTGTCAGTGACCAGGCAGGGAGGTCTAATCCCTTGTGGCCAAACTAGTGCAGATAGGCTTTAAACGCTCAATATCATATACACTTATTAATTCTAAAATCTTTGGGGAAGCCAAGCAAGAACTGCCTCCCCCAAAAAAAACAATATATATATATATATAATAATGATCATAATAATAATAACAAATAAATATATAATCAATTTACTCCAGATTAATGACTTCCATTGTTGTCTCCATCTCCACCCCCTCCCCCTTCTTTTTCTTAATCCTCCTGTAACGTTGAAGTGTCGTTCTCCTTAAGGAGTTCAAGCTGAGCATCCAACTGCTCTGCTTCTTGACTCCACTGCCAGTTTCTAAGCTGAGCTTCTTTCAGTTGACATTTAAGACGTGTCAACTGGGCCTTGTTCCGCTTCTGGAAAACAAAAATGGATTTAAAAAAAATAAGAACATCGATGTCACAATCTGCACAAAAAACATGTTATATTTTCATGTTTTTGTGATTTAATAAAAAACTCCAATTTATGTTTTTATAACAACAATGTTTATATATAGCTATGCTGGGTATACATAAAACTTTGATCAATTTAACTGGAATATAATGTAGTCAATTTTGTCAGAATCCACTAATGTCCCTCAGCTTGTAAATTCTGATTGCTTTTTATGATAAGGTTCATCAAAAGAGATAAACAAATAAATCATGGCTTTCAACCTTCATCTTCACACAGTATATTGGATTTAAAAAAACTGATAATGAAACAAAATATTTGAAGATGAGCACCTGCAATACGTCAATGTCTTGTTGGATTCCAGCTTGCTTGGAGGTTTCTTTTGATACCTGTAAATGATAGTACGAATATTTAATCATGAACAAATATTTTCTTATCCTGGCCATGGTCAAAGAATTGAAGTTATTAACAATTTAATTATCTCAAAATATGCATTTTATCTATTTTGAGAACAGTTGCAAGTTTCAAATCATTTGCAGTCATGACTTAATTCGTTATTACTAGTACATGCCGATAATACTCACAGTCCAATTTTTTTTACAACATCCATGGTACATTTTTCCTAACAGTCAACATTATAAACTCTTAAATAACCAGCTTAGTTGAGCATGTGACCTTTACTTACTGGGTGCAAGCTGACATTTAATAAAAAATCATTAACATCTTATTCCGTTTGTATGTACCGGTAACCAAACAAATTGATTCAAATTCAGATTGATTCAAATTGTTATGCATATAAAATTGCAACTAATTCTAAAACTGTTAAAGAATCGTTCTCTTTTCTTTTCACTTTCTATTACAGTTTATTATGCTTCTTATGTCCATTATAAATAACTGCTAATTAAATCACCTCCTGTTGCAGCTTATTTAGCTTTTGTTGCAGCTCAGTTTTGATGATCTGTTGTTGATGTAGCTCTCCCTCCAGTCTACGTTTGGCTAAAAGCTCCCCACTGTCTTGGTCCATTTCCACCTCTGCTTTCAACTCAGCTCCTGTCAAATTTGTAATAAGTAAAACTTCATTTATCCAATCCAATCCATTATTGAGTGACTATATAGGAAGTCTTGACCAGTTGAACTTTACATTTAAAACTGGTCACTGGTTTTTGTCATTTGAAAAAAAGTCTTTGTGAAACAGGTGAAAAACAACTGATTTTGACTAGTAGAGCACAAAAACGTAACACTGCCCTCTTTCAGTAAAATTTGACCAATGTGATGCCCTCTTTCCATCATCAAGAAGCAATACTATGGAGATTAACTGAAAGGGAGATTTTATCAAATTTCACCATTTGGTTTGCCAGACCTACATATTACTAGTCATATCACCCAATGATCTCTTCACAAAATTGATGACGTCTGATGTAATTAAGGTTTCACGATGTGACTCCCATGTGACAGTGCAATGTACTCTGTGTTGGAAATGGTCGGCCAATATAGAGAGGCCAAACCTGAATCAACCAAGAAAATGGTAAACAACATTTGCAGAAAATGTGATTTTCTACTTAGTTTCCGTTTTGTTTTCATTTGGTTTTCATTTAGGAACTCCAAGGTTGTTGTTTTTTAAGTCCAATTTTATAAAATATTCTATTGGGAATCTGACTTTCTGTTGAGTGTAGATAATTGCATTAAACTTTAAGCCCCTACTATATTTTCACATGATTTGCCAGCAAATCATGTCAATATTAGGTTTAACACTACCCTCTTTCGTGTTTGTAAACAGAAACTTAAACTGTCATCCCTTTGGTAGTTATGGCTTTAGAATGATCAATTGAGCAGGAAATCATAAATGATAGTTGTAAGAGTGGACAAAATATAAACATTTACATTAACTTATAAAGATATGACAATGGAAAAGAAAGAGACTGAAATATGACCCCAAAATGATTAGGAATCAACCAATTTTGAAAGTGCAATGGTATATTTGGTTGTACCACAGTTTTTGGATATAAAATGGATACAAGAGGTCTTGATTTCAAATCTCAGGAGGCCCCAAAAGCCCTCATTACCCAGTCCATCATTTGACAAACTTCCTTGGATAGAACTAAATGCAATTAGTTCCCTCGGCAGCATTTCATGAAACCATACAAGTTCGCCGCCAACCCATTGTAATGCATGCATTAAATTCAACACAAATTTCAATGGGATGTTGATGAACTTGTACTGAACTTGCCCATCTATCTCTAACCCCACAGTTGCAACCAATCTTTCCTGGTTTCAAAAAGGAGATTCCAACACAAGTAGTTAGTATATAATCTCAGCCATAGGAAAGTATTGATTGACAATGTTTTATAAGTTTGTGCAGTTTCTTCTTCTTCTTTTTTTTTTTTTTGGGGGGGGGGGGGGCACCTGCACTGATGTAAAATGTCTGATGAAAGTCATGGAGTCAAGGAAATTAAGAATCACTGTTCTAATCACTGAGCATTATTTTCACTACAAATATACTTGCTTTCTTACAGAACTTCCAGTGCTTTTAAAAGAAAAATAGGCCTTCTGAATTCACAAAGTCCTGTTGTTTTATAAACATACATGGCATATTGATGGAAGCCATTCAATCAATCGCCGTCACTCACTTTTCTTTTCCATGTCCTCCAGAATGTTAGTCTGCTCGGCAAGTTCCATCTGATGTGGAGAGTCGGCTTCTAGCTCTAGAATCGATTGGCTGCACTTGGCCATCTTGTCTTTGTACACCTGGTACATTCTAAAGGAAATGAAAGCAAAGAAGGGGAATATATGGAGAACCGTTAATATTACAGAAGTAGAAAATAGTTTTGTTCTCAAAGGTATGTGCTGAAAAACAACAACAAGAGCAAAGTATACATCAAAAGGCGATGTGTGTGATTGTGTGTGTGTGTGTGTTAGAGTTAAAAGGGAGAGGAGAACTAAAGAATGCATTTAATTGCAGTTTGTTTAAATAATTTGTTTTAAAAAGGACAACGTAGCAAGTTACCTATTGAAAGAATGGGGGAGAGAGAGAGGGAAAAAAGAGAGAGGGAGAGAGAGAGAGAGAGAGAGAGAGAGGGGTGGGGTGGACGAGAAGAGAGTGAGAGAGAGAGACAGAGAGAGCAAGAGAATGAGACAGTACATGTGCTGGTAATCGTGTGTAACTTGGAAAAAAATGGAGAAAGGGGTGCATCAAATAATACATATAGGACAGAAAAAAAGGACAGGCATGTAAATCAATGTATTAAAAGAATATTTGATAATGCCAAGTTAAGTATTATCTCCTAGTAAGAGAGCAATGCAATGTAACATCAAAGAGTGGAGAACTTTGATGAAAATCCTGAATTTCTTAAGCTCTGCCGAAAATAGAAACATCTCCTAATATGTATACAATTAATTTTAGGCTCTTTTTTCATATGGTAAGAAATTGATATTCTTGTGAGAGGTGATCTATTGGCACATATTGATAAACAGTGAGAAAACCTCCTTGATGTGACAAGCATAATTAGCCTTTCCCGTTCATCCTTCTTCCTGAACCAAGCTAAAGCTCTCTCTCGCATGCTCCCCTGGTCTTTCAAACACACACCTTCATGTTCTCAGCCTTCCCCTTCTCTCTCTTTCTCTCTCTCATACACACACACACACACACACACTTTCCTTTTTCCCGTTCTCTCTAGCTACCCTATTTCAATAACAGAGATCTTCAGATTGCTTAACCTTAATCTTCATCTCAATATAAGAGGGATTTCAAGCAGGAAAATCCCATAAACTCTTCTCACCTCTGCTATGCCCATTTAAGTCTCTTAATCTGTAGCTCATCAATTTTTCAAGAGTAGAAAATTTGATGAAAATCAAGAGTTTCTTGGGTTGATATGAGATTAATTTGACCTGAAGCAAAGTAACCTACTTAAATAATAATTTCAAAATAAGAATGTCAGAAGTCATTATTTTATTCACTCTCTTGCAAAGATTCTGAGATTGATGTGATTATCTTGACAGAGGGTGGGCATTTTGCTCCTTTCTACACTGTTGCCCTTTAAGTCAGAATTATTTTTCTCACCTCCGAGTAAGCCAATGATTGTGACATTATGGTTCATTCTTCATGGATAAAGTTTACATCTTCTCAAAACTCCAATGATCAAGCTAAAGAGTCACAGAGTCAATTAATAAAGTTCTGAGAAGAGATAAGCTTTGTCTTTCAAGAGTAAGTCCTATTGTCACAATCATTTCATGAAAAGAGGTAAGAAACAATATTCAAACTTTACGGGCAACAGTGTAGTTGATTCTCATCATTCCTTCAACAGATACAATTGTCTGGTGAGAGGAAGAAGGGTATTAACGCATATACTTAACAGAGTTAACCCATTGCATTCAGAAACCAGCTGGCTCCTGTATGAAGACATTGGAGATGAGAGAATTCAGGAGTCTACAGGTTAATGGCCTTCTGACTCTTAGTTGACAATTTCATCCCCTCATTATTTATTCTTCTCAATTTCTTCCTTTTTTTCTTCTTCCCTTTATCCGTATGTTCTATGTTATTTGTATTATATGTATGTATTATTTATTTGTTCATACTTTGTATGCATTTGATATTTTGATATGATTTATATAAATATAAATTTTGTATAAGTTGGGTAATTTTATGATATATGATTCACCTGGAAGGACAGTTTCTTCTTTTGTTTTGGAAGAAGACAATAAATGATATATTCTATTCACTGACCTGTCCTCTCTTGACCCGTCTTCTTCTGCTCTTACTATCATCTGCTTCAGACTCACATTTTCAAGAACTGTACTGTGAAGAACTGTAAAAATGAAATCCAGTACAATAAAAGAAAATAATCACTTTGATAAGGACTATATAAAACACAAATACAACATTTTATTTGTTAAAAGAGAGGATAATATACATTTCATACATCAATTGTAAATTTCAATCTGATGTGATTAATCATAATTCTAATAAACCCTGTTTTTAAATAGCATCTGCCCTGTTTTGAGTGACTGATCAAAGTGCTTTAGGGAAAAAGTCTGGCAATTGGAATAAGTTGCGATTGTATTCTTGCAACACCCTTCAGCTTTTCCGGCAAAGGGAGTGTTTAAAGTGAATAAGGTGTTCTCATGAACAATAATAAACACATTTTCATGATTTCAAAATGAACATCATACTCAGTAAGTTTGTAATGATTTGTTATAAATAAAATATACCCCCAAAACAAAAAACATTTTAGAAATTACTACCTTCTTGTAATTCTTTAGTGTGGCTCCTCCTCTTAGCATGGACCTCCTGAGCAAGACATATCTTTCTTATGCACTCCCTCATCTCTCCTTTTAGGGAAACCACCTGTTGCATGGCTGGTAAACATGGATGTATAAATATTTTATCATGTTCTATATCAAACTAGCTACAGGCATGATTGGAGTTGAGAAAACAATCGAGTAAAACTAAGACTGATCACACCTGCAGATTGTACATGGTGATTGAACCTTCTTCAAAATCTGGGTTAACATCAGAGCTATAAATGATACAGTATAAGCTAATCATGGGAAACATGAGAATTACAAGCAGCTTTATTTCCCAGGTTTTCCCCAGCTTTTCAATATACCTTCATGATCCCTTTTGTTGAAGTTGAAAGATTAAATATTTATATTGTAAAATTATCGAACTGATTGATATTAGTGTGTATTATAAATATTAGTCAATAAGTGCAAAGAAAAGACAGTTGAAAGCATTTTGATTCCTAGAAATAAATCTTTGTGGATTTTTTTCATTGCCATAAGCCTGTAATGCAGATAAAAACCTTCTACAAAGCTTTTAAAAGATTAAATTTTATTGTATCTAGAAATGATAATTTTAACTATATTAGGTAGCTTACAGAACAATACTTAAACTAGAGTGTTAGTATAGTCTCTATACTTCAAGAGATCTTGTAATGTACAAGGAAATACAAGGATGTACTACTTATTCAAATAATATCACAGGAACTTTTAAGAAATAAATTCCAAGACAATTCTGTAGCCTTGTGTATTGCCACGTACGAACAAAACAATGACCGCCTACATAATCCCAACATAATTCTGTCTAGAGGCAAAACAATGTAATAGGGAATCAAGACTGCTGGTAGCTGATTTCTTACAATGTTTGTGATCATGTTAAATTCACTTCATAGTGATCCCTTTTTTCCTTAAAGCTTGGGGGAGTTGAGCTTTTGATACATAGAAGGTATTAAGTATGCCATCTGTCTAACACTTACCTTTGAGCAACTCCTCCTACGCAGGCAGTTGAAATGGAGTCAACACATTAGTGAGAGACAGAGAGATGGAGAGAGACGGAGGCAGGGAGATAGAGGAAGAGGGACAGAAAGAGAAAGAGAGATAGAGAGAGAGAGAGAGAGAGAGAGAGACAAAAACAGGTGTTCATGAGGGAAAATATATGGAAAGTAAATAAAAGAGACAGTGGAAGGTGTGTAGAAGGGAGGAAAAGAGGGATGGAAGGAGATCGAGGGAGGGAAGAAATATAGAAATATAAAGAAAAGAATTTGGGAGGGAAAATAAAGATTCAATCACATATCAGAAGCCTGAATTAAGAGGAAATGAACTTTATAGAATCAAACAATACTTAGACTACAAATAAATGACACCTGCGCAAAATATGAGAAAGCAACAGAATTGAACTCATAGTCTGTGTGCCTAAACAGGCAGTCTTAAAATGTGCAGTACTTTTCAATTTTCAGATGTTTTCATTATTAGTATTAAACGAGTTGCCTAGTCTAAGAAGCCTGTCCATACAGTGGTTGATAAACAAATCAGAGTTACTCCTTTGAAGTACCTTTGAGTTTCTTTCAAGTTCCTTTGAAAATACATTTCCATTTCCAGAATTTAAGATCAATTTTCATGTTAATCATCCTCTCAATCAAGTCAATATGGGGCAAATTAGGAACATTTCAACCTGTACTACATTAATGAAAACAACCTGATACAGCTTAAGATAATGATATTATTCAACTACCAAAGCCGAGATGTAATATTGAAAGACAAACTGATAATTTTTCATTGAAATGATACCTGAAGGGTACTAAAAAGCTGTTGATGTTGCTCAATTTCACTGGCTTGTTGCTTCTGGGCCTTGGAGACACTCTCCACAGCCTCAGGCAAGCTATCTGGCTGGTAGCAATCATTGTCACCAGGAGATTGAAAGGCATCCAGGCTATAATCCATGTCAATTAATTATGGCTCTGCAGGAAGAAAAGGGACAGTTTGTTCTTTTTAATTTCAATTTGTTCATTAGAGGGAATAGTATCATCTTTTTGGACCCAGAAGGGCGTCAACTTATGAAGATCTACTTTAACACAGAGTAGGCCTAGATGTTAATGCCCTTTCCAAGCTCTATAAACAGATGATGTGATACATAAAATGCACTAGTAGGATGGTTGCCATAACTTAGACATTAATGAATTTTGCACTAGATTATATAAATTAAAATATCATAGTTTCTTAAAATTCAATATAGATCTAGGTCTATACATCTGACTCAAATGTGTAATTAAGCAGGCCCTGCCTTGTCAAGAAAAGGTGAATCAACAAAAAAAGCAGGAAATCAAGGACTCAAGCTCTAACCTTCATAGTTTTGCCTTTTGGAGCCAGGATAAATCTATCTAGTAAAAATTTGCAACAAGGAATCTGCAAAGTTTGACTTCTATAAATACTAGTGATACTATAGATTCTAGATACAATTAACACAGCTACCCGGTCTATATGATGACTAGATCTATACAAAGTCTTGGGTCTTAATACTAGAGACCTAGTCTTATGAAGGATAGAACTTTAAGAAGAAAAATTAGCCCTAAGTTACTAGATTTTCTAACTCCACATCTAACAAAGATTTCAAAAGCTTCCATGGCATAATTAGACAGGAATAATCATCGGGTCTGGGGAATTCTTAAATAAAACTGACATTTTTCACCTGTATAGAGACAGTCAGTGAAGCCAGACGTATTCTCAGCGGAACAGCCATCCATAGCTAGGATTAATAGACTGAATCTTTCGGTATAGGAACTAGGCCTACCCGGCCCGGCCCGCCGGCCAGGCTCCAGCCGTCTTACTCTGAGGAAATCTACGTTAGATCTGAAACTAACTCTACAAAGACCATTATTTTACAAATAAAATACTTCATACAATACCTGTAATATGCTCGATTGTATGTAAACAGTGATGCTAATGACTGCAGTTACTTTCCGATGCCGATGGAATCAATTTTGTTTTCTTTCTATTACTTCATGCATGCATGCACGAAAAGGCAGTTTTTGTTTTTTGGGCGGATCATACATCACGTGACCAATCACCTGATATTTTTCGTTTGATTTCCGGGTTCCAAGAATAAAATGAATGAATATTGAAAAGACTTTTCTCATCATGAGGGACGTCTTTATTATCATGAAAAAGACAATATTATCCCGCTATCTTGCGCCTGTGAATCCCGATAAATAGCCCGCAAATAGCCCGATATCTATTTAGCTCGAGCTGTACGGGTCTATAAGGGGGTAGGGTCATGACCCTCTAGCCAATATCTGCTTTATTTATTGGTGCACGCTTCTGCCTCCCCCCTGTCAAACAGTGGGGGGGGGGGGGGGGGGGGTCACTTGAAACAGCTCTTGTATTTATTAATATTTTACAAAACAAGTGTTGGCAGAGCACGATTGTTTTTTTAGGCCCAAAGCGTTGTGCTATGATTCATCTCTACCGGGAATCAAATTTAAAGTTAATTTCCGGATTTTCGATCTCTCCCTGGCCCTGAAAAATTTCCGCGGAGGATATATAGTATGCATGTGTTCCTTCACATCCCCGAGAAAGTCCCTACTTATTCTAGAGTTACTATGCTCATTTCTTTTCAATCATATTATGGAGATCGATACATACATCATTTTGAAGTATTCACTCTTTGTCTTAAAGCCCATCAGCACTAGTTTGGCCAGGAGGGATTAGACCTTCCTGCAGGGTCACTGACAGGTGGTCATCTCATCAAATCAGCTCTAAATTAACATAAGAAAAGGGAACCATGGGGGACCAATGGTCACGGATTAGGCATTGCTTGCTATATAGAGGGCGCAAGTAGCTATAAGTAGTGCAGTGGGGCTTTAACAATTCTTGCTATGCAAACGACCTGTATATTGACGACTGCTAACAACGCGGGCCACGGTTATATTGTTTGACCTATTCGGATCGTTTTGTTTATTTTACTGAGCTGTAATTACTCGTTTCGAGGAACTACTCTCGTCCCCTTATTATCTTTGATTCATATTCCAGGAGCCAAAGATTAAAAGAGAACATTATAAATGAAGAAAAAATGACATCCTTTGTCTTTTTTTGTAAGCCGGGGGGGGGGGGGGGGGGGGGGGGCCGGGTCAATTAAGAAGCGAAGTTCAATGACTAGACATCCATTTCTGGAGAAATCTGTATTATCATTATCTGGAAAACCCATTATAGACAGTCATTGCCCTCGTACAGGCCAATCAAAATTAATTCTCTTTTTATCTGAATATCCCTCTTCCCATTCCCGATTTCTCTCTTTCTCCCTATCAAGAGTGCATGTGATTTAGGTGAATGGTAACATATTCATTAAAAATCATGAGCTTATATTATGACCATAGAGCTTGTGGATCATGAAGAGTACATGTTGAGATAATGATGGTACCATTTCAAAGATGCCGCCCATCTTCACTTGATCCTGTTATAATAGCATTTAAATTATTTTCCTCCCTCTCCTCCCTATTTTCCCTCTCCTCTTTTCTTTCCTTTTTTGTTCAAAGTCACTATGTTGCTTTTATTTTCCGATTTTATATTCTTCTCTTCATGACTTGTTTAATAATTATGTAACTCTCATTAAAGAATGATCGTATTATCTTAAACATGTTATACAGAGCCCCTCTCTCTCTCTCTCTCTCTCTCTCTCTCTCTCTCTTTCTTTCACCCCCCTCCCTCGATTTCTTCGTCCCTCACAATCCATGTAGGCCTATTACGTATTCCACTCAGGGGCGTACGCAGGGGGGGGGGGTTTGGGGGTTCAAACCCCCCCCCCTTTGGTATTTTTATGTATGTAAACCCCCCTAAAAAAACCTAAAAACCCCCCCCCTTTGGTTTTTTTTTTTTTTTTTTTTTTTTATTATTTAAAAAAAAAAAAAAAAAAAATTATACCCACGGCTAACCTAAATAAGGTGACCTTACCCCCCCCCCAACGACCAAAAATGTCAAATTATGAAATTTCGAGACCAAAAAAAAAAAAAAAGTGTCCGCTTACCCCCCCCCCCCCCCCCCCCCCCCCCCCCCCCCCCCCCCACTGAGCGACTTTTCGGCTGGCTGAGTCGTTGCGATTTTTTTTGACCTCCAAAAAAAAAAAAAAAAGTGTCCGCTTACCCCCCCCCCCCCCCCCCCCCCCCCCCACTGAGCGACTTTTCGGCCGGCGCGATTTTCAAATTTTCGGGAGCAAAATATTTTAAAACCCCCCCCTTGAAAAAATCCTGCGTACGCCGCTGATTCCACTAATATACCCTCCATCCAAACTCATCTTGTTCTCACCGCTACGTATTAAGCGCTATATAAATCCAGATTTATGTGTTTATTATTTGTTTATTTATTTATATTTATTCATGTTCATTATAACTTAAAACACCCTGTATTATATTATCATATTACCAAGAATCCATATATCACTCATATTCCAACCGACTGTTTGAAGACGACAAGTAATCATTCTTTCACTGGAAAACCATTAAATACTTTCTAATTATCTCTTTGTTCATAATGCAGGCCGGCGGATGTATATGCCACTTGTGGAAGCATTTCCTAAAGTACAGGATAATGAAGCCCTGAATTAGGCAATTGGGAACACTCATAGATGGTGTTTAGAGTTGAACTGGTCACTACAGAACATTGACATCGACGTCACATCTACAGATTGGCGAATCATTCAGTGGATGGCACCCCCTTAATAATATAGGGAGGATTCTTTTCCCCAAAAATCTATGACAATCAAACAAACTAGCACACACACATACACACAAATACCAAAACAATGGGGGCGGTATTATACTTTTCCGGCGGGACATCTTATATCCAAATGCTCTTACGAGCAAAAAAAAGAGTATAAACTTTCTGTATCTTGAATATATTGGTGACACCAATCCCCCCCCCCCCCCTCCCCCTCATCTCTTATTCCTGACAGTGGACTAATGGAATTCTCTCAAAAAAGGTATTGTAAAGAAATTCTCTTTCTCTCTCTCTCCCTCTCTCCCTCCATCTCTCTCTCCCTCCTTCTCTTTTCTCCTGTGTCTCCTCTGCCTCTATTATACTCCCTCTCCATATTTTTCCTACCACATCTTTTTCGCTCTTTACGAGTTGTAACAGACCTTTAACAATCTCAGTTGCGTGTAAGTTATGAAAAACGTCCTTCTTGGTTCTTATAGGATATGTTCTGACAAAACAGCAATATAAGAATCATGAATATGGACGTGAAATCAATTTACGGCTAGGGGAATGTGTCTATTTTTGGCTGGTGTCCTCGACGATTGCAGTAAGAAAATAATCGCCCACGAAAGATCGATGATTAAGCATTTTTAAAGTCGCATCTGGCGCAACAAGGACATGTAAAGGATTGGAGATTGGTATCTTCACCTTCAACTACAGTCATACCTGTATTCCATTTATAATAAATACGAACCAATGTTAGTAACAATAATTATAAGAAAGTCAATATAAGAAGGTATACATCTGAGATAAATGATTGGGAACATATACAAATAGGCATGCACAAAATGTTTATTTCTTAAATAATAATATTAATAAAAACATGTCGCTTTACAAAATCATATTACCCTGGTCGTAGCCGAGCTGCCAGACTGGAACCCCGTAGCTTGTGATCTGCAGTCGGGTGACTTATCCACAAGTCCACAATACCTCCACAACATTACTATCCATAATGTTCATCGTCCACTGGAGCCCCAGCCCCCCCCCCCCCCCCCCCCATCTTCCCAAGCCTCGCATACGTCACAGAGAAACGCGTATTCGGGCATGTTGAAAGAATGTGAATTTCTCTTACATGATTTTGTTTGAAAACAAATCGATATACGCATTTATAATATGGCCATGAAATAAGTCGGTTCAGAAGTTATTTCATTTTGTATAAAGCTAGAGCTATATTCAACGATGCAATTTAATAATATGGGGGTTTATTTTTTCATTATTTTAACGTGTCGTATTACATTTCAAATAATAGCCGTGCGAGATTTTTGTTTGTATATTATCATGTACTTGATCGATTTTATACCCTTTGGATGTGAAATACCTTCACCATGGAGTGCTTTAGATTGCTGGAAGTTATCCAAATTCCGAGCAAGCAGGGAGAATTCTAATTAATTCCTGCAGGAAAAACAATCACACCACGCATATGAAACTGAAAAGAATGAACTTAGAAATGACAACTCTATTTCAAAATCTTTGAATTTATATAAGTTTGATTAAAAGTCAACCTACATATTGCATCACAGTTCTTTGTATCCTGATGAAAATAGATTTTCATTACATCCGATAGTGTCATGATCTGTAGAGACAAAATCGGTGCCTTCTTTTGTAATGATGATGTAACGTTATTGGCATTCATTTTGTGGTTTTTTTTTTTTTTTTAATATGATGAAAAGTTTGCAGATAAAAGAAATGCACTTGTGGTATAATCGTACTATAGTTAAAGCTCTTGACTCTCATAAAAGAGGTTCCGGGTTCGATCCTTGATCGGTGCTTACACCCTTAGACAAGTGGTTTTGCCAAACTCTTCCAACCATGGGTACCGAGCAATGTTACAGTATTGGAGTAGGTCATAATGATAATTACAGGTCCGGCAAAATGAATTAATTAGACTGATTTGTCTACGTAAAAAAAAAAAAAAAATGTTATTATTATTTCTTTTAAAGCTTATCTGCACTAGTTTGGCCAGGAGGGATTAGACCTCTCTACATGGTCACTGACAGATGGTTATCTCATTAATTCAGCTCTCAATAAACATAAGAAAAAAGGGACCATGGGGAACCGACCCTGCTGGAAAGAACACACTCATTCACACTCATTCACAGTGTAAATCACACTGTGTTTCACACTGTGAATCACAGTGTGCTCCACAATGTTAAATTGGGGCGTTTTCACATTGTGGTCGATTCGTTTCACACTGTGGTTCACAGAGTGGATAACCGGAAAAGGAAAGAACACACTCATTCACACTGTGTTTCACACTGTGAATCACAGTGTGCTCCACAGTGTTAAATTGGGGCGTTTTCACATTGTGGTCGATTCGTTTCACACTGTGGTTCACAGTGTGGATAACCGGAAAACGAAAGAACACACTAATTCACACTCATTCACAGTGTGAATCACACTGTGTTTCACACTGTGTTCACAGTGTGAACTGTGATTACACTCTGTGATTCACACTGTGAATGAGTGTGTTCTTTCCAGCAGGGAACGGTCACCGCTTAGGCATTGTTTGCTATTATTATAGAGGGCGCAAGTAGTTATAAGCAGTGCAGAGGAAAAACATGTTATCTTTAATCGACTAACTTATGTGACTGATATACATGATATAATGCCAAAGTTGGTACAGTTTTTCCCCCTTTAATTATAATTATTATTCATTCTTCATTTTATTAGCGTAATTTTGAGGCTTGACAGAGCACCATTCACTCTTTTAACTTGAATTTTAAAACATATTTGTTCATTAGATCAATATTATGATTACTTAGAAAGTTTGCATATTGAGTTTAATATCATGAACGAGTTTGAACACAAAATCATATCTCTGGTGGCGTAGCTAAGGGGGAAACAAAGATCATGTCCCAACAAATGGTGAAAGAAGGATCGAAAGGGTAAAAAAAATAATCGAGAGAACGAGAGAGAGGGAGAGGGAGAATAATGAGGGATAACTAGGGGACATTTAGGGCCTTGATAATTTGCATTTTATCCTCAGAATTAGACAGGTGCATGCTCCTCCCATGTATACTGTTTCCCCTTTATCGTCTGAACCGAAGCTGAGCCATATGCTTGTCTCCTTTTATCAAAATGGTGGAAAGCTTCACTAAGCATCCGTCCAACCCCTTGTAAGATTTAAACTCGCCTCCTATAATCGAATAGAATGAGAAAACAGATCGCCTCTCTGAGACGACATCGATCGGTAGACGTGACATTCTCGAGAAAATTTCGTTTGCGTTGAGTCGTCTTTTAGCGATAGTATATCGTACTGTATAAACGTTTTCCCCCAAATGTGTCATTCTTCAACCAAGCCCGAGGCGAAAATTTGTCTTGCGGAACGTCCGTGGCCGAGGTTTGTTGGGTAGAATTTCAATCGGAGCAGTTTTGAGAAAAGTATGGGTTGCTTAGCGAAGTCGAGTGGTCGGATAAATATATTACAAGGAGTAGCCTACAGACACAGATAAAATGAGAAAGGAAGAGAGAGACAGACATAGAGAGAGAGAAGAAGGGAGAGTGAGAGGGGGAGGGGTAGAAAGAGAGAGAGAGAGAGAGAGAGAGAGAGAGAGAGAGAGAAAGGGACGAGTAAGGGGGAGGGACCTAATTTATTACGGACATATTTATCCCTTTTTAAATCGAGAAATTATCTACTTTGTTGATATTCATATATATTAATATACCTGCAGTCATTCACCATCTTTCTAGGACAATTACCCTCTGGACAATCCCCCCGGCCAATTACCAGCGGGACAATTACCCCCGGAAAATTACCCCCCCCCAAAAAAAAGACCTTTGATGCGCGCCGTTGCTATTATTTACACGTTAAAACAAAAACCGCTGGAATTTTTGCAGATTGTTTACAGCTTAATATCTGAACGAGCCTTACGAACATTTTGCGAACTTTAACTGCCGTGTCGCGTTCAACATTTACTGTAACGAATTCATGAGTATCTTTCGTGAGATACAATCTTTAAATTATTTTGGAACCGGGCAGGCAGGGCAGTATTTTTCTGAAAACAAACAATATTATAACTCAGGCTTGGAGACGGTACACGGAAACACGCTTTGGAATTAACTCGCTTATAAGCGCCAAATTGAATCCAAAAAATCGATTAACGGGAGAGTTGGTTCCCCTCGTCTGTCAGCAGCCTCTTTAGCGTAAAACAAATTGTTGCATAAATTCCTGGATCTTGAGGGCCATTCGTACGGTATAGGAAATAGAATGAGGTTAGTGTAAGCTTTTAGAGCTGTAATTATTAAATTTGAACATTAGTTCATCCGTTCCTGAATCTAGTCATGTCAACTCAAAAATTTCATTTTTTTTCATTGGTTCTTTCAAGACTAGTAAAAGTTGGGAGTCTATCATTTCAATCCTACTTCGTGGTTATAGTTGAGAAAACGAATGATGAAAGTGCTTTAAATATACTGCTCAAACTGGTAAGACAAGATGAAATAGACTTTCCACCGACAATACGGCTCTTTTATACAATGTTCGAAGATGACACTTAGGTTTCATAGGGAAGATGGGCAAGGGCCGGATGTGCATCCCCCCCCCCCTCTCCCTAAGTCGGCCGGTCATCTTTAAATTGAATATATTTATGTAATATACATCGAACCAAATAAGAAAGGATCTTCGCTTCGCCGAAGATAACAGACAACCAAGAGTAACTAAAATGTATATGGAAGCAATTAAAAGCATTCTGTTTTCCTTTGTACATGAAGAAGATTTAAGCTAGGCTTGAAATGGCCCGCGGGGTATTCAGTCTCCTTAGACAAACGTGATTTGCTATTAATTATTTAGACCGAGCTGTGAACGTCGTAAAATATCTTATTGTTAAATTTGGCTGAGAAACGTTAAACAAAACTCCCTGAAAAGAAAATGATCATCGTTTAATCAGGCAAAATCAATGTTCACCTTTTATAGGGACGAATAAGAATAATAACAATTCTATTTGAATTGCGATACGAATGACTCTGAAATCATAGATATCGTCAAGATATTGGCATATGTTATGTTTAATCTAGTTTTTTTTATGTTATACCCTATCACCTTAAGACTATATTATGCCGCAATGTTTTAACCTTAACCAATTGTTTTAACCTTTAATTTGTATAATTATGTTTCTTTATTTGATTGTTTATGTTTAATAAACGGCCTCTTTCAAAACCCGCCTACTATAGTAACGTTTATTTTTTATTTTTTATTTTTATATACTGAATCAATTTCTACATTCGAAGAGCCATAACAAAATCAGCAAGATAATCACGACCTTATAATTATAACGTTATTTTCCGTCATCTGTTTTAAACTAACATTGTAACAACGAGTTCTCAAAATCTACAATCTTTGAATCATTTGAGACACCCATTTTCCTTCCATAATTTCATATTTCTGCCATTCCGCATTTCTGACTAAAAAAATATATGGAAAGAAAATAATATGCTTGAAACCACATTTTCAATGAAATGCTAATAAAGTGTTCATAAAATGACATTTAAAAGCCTTATTGCTCAATACCAAAAGAGCAACAACGACAAAATCGGCTTTCAGCAACATGTAACTCTATTCATAACCTAAACGCAAGGGAGGGAATGAAGAAGAGAACAAAAAAACGTTTTCGTAGTTAATATTTTGTCAATGGTGGTTTGTGGTAGATTTTATACCCATCATTCACCTGCAGTAACGTACATGGTGTTAGAGAAGGTCGCGTGGTTGTCTGATTGCGATGGGAATTTACAGAGCTCAGGGGAGGGCGGGGATATACGAGGGAGGGACGCACAGAGGCGCAATCGGGGAGATTGGGGCTACGTCGGGTCATTTTCTATCGAGACAGCAACGGATATGCTGAACACTCTATTAAAATTCAACTTCAAGAAGGCAATGATAAGGAGTAGTGATGAGTAGTGGTGATTTGATTATCTCTGCTAACGTCACTGTGAGGATTTTTTACGGAAATGTCTTCAATGAAACCTTCACCTTCATAAACGCTGATGATGATGATGATGATTGTGATGATGTGGAAAATGATGATTATGATAATGATGATTGCGATGATGATGATGATGATGATGAATACGGTGATGAAGACGATGATGAAGACGATGAAGTTGTAGACAAACTTGACATTCGTAAGCTAATTATTCATATCCTGACTTTGAAAGTTCTCAAGAATTCCTAAAAGAAAATGACGTACTCTTAAACCAGCCATCGAGGGGGGTGTGGAGAGGGGTGCCGATCTTACGAATCGGACGAGACGAGACGAGACGAGACACGACCAATGGAGGATACCTCCTCGATCCTTCCATCCTGTCTCCATTTTCCTCTTCTTTTTAACTCTTTCTTCTCATTCTTCCTTTATTTTTAATTTAATGGAGTAGGGGGCAGTGCCCTTCTTTCCCTTCGTGTCCACTTTACTGAGAAAGGGGTGATGCGAGGTGGCAATGTGGCAAATCAGATATGACATGTTCATACAGCAACACCTTTCTATTGTTTCATTGTCGTTTATTCTCTTCAATTTTGTAAATGTGTTGGATTGGAAGGTCACTTCCTTTTCTCAGATGAGTTGAATTTTTTAGCCACGTGCATCTTTTATTCATTCGGCAACAATACACATTTGGACAATGGGATATTCATGAGCTTGGTACCATACTCACAACAACCGCTCTCTAAAGTGCACTTTATATTGATTTCCCACGTGTCAAATTCGATAACCTACGAAGTTAATGATTAATCATAAGAGATTAATGTACGTGCTTGAGGCGGGGGCGGGGGCGGGGGGGGGGTGTAAACTTGATGTCAATTTTTGCCTGCCCATTCTTCCCGATTCCAATGTTCTGGTAGTAATGCTACGGTCACAAAGGTTCGTTCGAACGATAATTTCGTACGAATCTCCCTGTTTTACATTGTCTTCCCGAATTTTAATTGTCGGCTAAAAATCGTTCGTACGGCGTTCGTAGCAGTTCGTAATGGTATTTGTGAGTGTGACCGAGGCTTTACCTTCATGTGAACACAAATGTCAACAAACTTTTATGGATGGTAATCGGTAACATTAATATTGTATTGATATTAAAAGGGTGCTTTGCACAGCACCCTAGAACTGACACGATAACACCTCAACGACTGGATATGCATATTATAAAAGGTCGCTTTGGCACCATGAAATGTGGTTTTTCTCAATATTTGTTTTCTTTTCTTTCAAATTCAAGTTTTTAAAATCAAATTCAAAGAACAACCACATTGTACAAGACATGAACAAGATATCAAAGGCATTCTCCTCCTTCGTTTTTTGTTTTTGATGTTTTGTGATGTTTTTGTTTTTGAAAATAATTTGTATAATAGGCCTGTAATGGCTAAATGAACCAATAATGGAAATGAATCTCAGAATATTTAATTAAGACGGTCGCAACTGCTTTCAAAAAAAAAAAAATCAACTTTAGTCAATTTCAATAGAGTTGTGCGTCATCTATGCAAATACGCGTCGAACATGACCATGAGGTATTACGTAATCCGCAACATGATTTGTATGGGACATACCAAGGGTATTGAAATTAACCTTAAATGTTGATTTCTCGAAAATAATTGCAATTCTGTTAATTTTAGTCAAATCTGAACGACGCAAAACGTGTTTAAACCACTGGCCTCGTGTTTTCTCTCGTGTCCAATTAAAACATAATTTCCATTCACTAATTTTTTCCAGATTTGTAATAATTGTAATTAAAAAGTAATAATAGCTTTTATTTCCATGCCTCTTTTGAGTCCTCTTCATCTGATTATATTTTTATTTACAAAGAATAAGCTTGTCTGATGCGATTTGAATGTAATTCCCTCCTCCATATTAACCTCTTTTCGGTTTCTAATCTTTCAATCTCCTTTTTTTCCTTCCCTCCGACAGTCCTCCAGCGAGTAACATCACGTTACCATGGCGTTTAGTGATTAACAAATGCTGAACCTAGCGGCTATAAAAGAGTACGAATCACGGGACGATCGATTGTCGTGGTTTCTTACGTCTGATTATACATGTAGCTAGCTCGGACCATGACGGATTTCATGGAGAGGGAAGAGGGCGAGGACGGTCGGGAATAATAAGAAGGAAATAAAAGATAAGGATTAATCATAAGCGATTATTACTGTTTCAAATGATATAGGGCTTTTTTTAATTGAAGATGGTGTTGCTGGGGACTGAAGCAGGGGGAAGGGTGCTTATCGAACATCGGGGTACGAGGTAGACAGGGGGAGAATGTGAAATTGCAGACATTTGGGCCAACTATCACCATTTTTTATTACATGGACAACGGATTTTTTTTTTTAAATCATCTAAAGATACGAATTTGTCTCTCAGACCTTAAAGATAAACTTGAGTTCCGGGTAAAAAAAGAAAATGAATTCTCACAGAATCAAACGAAACTTACACTGAATGTTCAAGATTACAAATAAATGTCATGTGCCAAACAATTTTGGAAGAAAATGTATACTGGCTGAGTAATGAGCATATAAAGATAAGGAAATCTAGGTATAGTAGCCCCGACACCATTTTGTGTAGTCCCATACACATCTGTATGTGTACAGTGCTTGTTACTTTACCAAGACTTGGTCAAATTTATTATGATTTTGATGACTCCAGAACCTTGCAGTACACACCAATACTTACATGCTACATGATCAACTTTTTTTGATCCATTCCACACCTTTTCTTTCACAATGCAATCGTATTAACAGAACTCACCTTTATCTTTAAACAGGATGAAACGGAGATAATAGGGACTTTAGATTTGCGTGGACTGATACGTGTGACGTCCATTCACGGCAGTGCATTAACAGGACGTCGATCGTAGCATGGACCTATTGTCTTCGTGCGAATCTAAAAGTCCCTAATATTATCTCGAGAGAACAAGATATTATGTCTTCGAGGCTTCGAGATGATTTTATTCCTATTCCCCACCCTCGGGTCGACGCATATTTTGTTTAAATCACGTTCCACTGACACCATTAATGCAGTCTCTCTGCATGCTTTCATATTATCTTAATTCATATCGAACTTCCCAGCAACCTATATCCTACCCTTGCATGCTATTTGCAGCAGAGAAACTAAAGCAAACAATAAAACAAAATCTGCGTCCTGTTCCCTCTGGGCGGGATATGAAAGATCAACATGTTTACATAGTTACAATGTCAGCGAAAAACATTCATACATGATTTGTAAGAAAAGTCACCCATGGCGTTGGCTTGAATCAATCTCAATTAGACCTCCTGCGGTAGTTTGGGAAGGGGGTAGAAGATTAATGTCATCCTGGGCAATGGGTACAACATCCAAGACGGTTAACTCTCTCGATGTCATAGGCATATAATTTTCATCAGGTGCGGATCCAGGATTTCTTAGGGGTGGGGGCCCAATTTTTTCTTTATGCTCCCGAAAATTTGAAAATCGCGCCGGCCTAAAATGCGCTCAGTGGGGGTGGGGGGGGGGGGGGGGGGGAGGGGGGAGGTGGGGGTAGTGAGCACTTTTTTTTTTTTGGCCCTCGAAAAATTGAAAATGTGCACCCCCCCCCCTCTTGAGCGCCGAGGGGGGGGGGGGGCATATCCCCCAAAAGGTAAAGTTAACGTGTTTTTACACTTTTATTTCTAGGGGGGGGGGCGCCCAGGCCCCCCTTGATCCGCCACTGATACACATTAAGTTGAATTAACCTCTATTGCGGAAATGTGGGGAGGGCATACATTCAGTACACAGGTCCAATATTGCGCCCCCTCCCCCTTGACACGATTACCCTTTTTTCTTTTTCTTATTTCTTGCATTCGGCACTAACAAAATCTGATGTCTGTGATGGGGCTTTTTGCTGTTGCTTGTCACAAAGTAAAGAACCTTCGAAATATTGTGCCCCCGTCTTTTACAAAATCCTGGATCCACCCCTGTATAAGCTGGATAACGTTTGGATTACCAGATGATTCAAATAGATCCATCATAAAGACAGACTGAATAGATAGTACATATACTCATCTTTTGAGATACAATTAGTGGCGTAGTCACAGGAGTAGAAAAGGGGCGACTGTTATCTAGAATCGATTTAGACAAAGATGCCAGAGGAGAAAAAAAAGAGAAGAACATATGCACGAGGAGAAAGAAAGAAAACAAGAAATAGTCCTTCATGACTGTTTCCTGTGTCTTCTCTTTTCGCCTATTTCGTTAGAGAAATGCCCCCCCCCCCCCCCACATGACCATGGTCCTGCGCTACGCCATAGCTTAATATGACGATTATTGTGATACGCCCCAGGGAATTCCATCTGCATAAAACCCCTCGATCACCTGAAGAAAACATAAATCTGAGATATTGCTTTGCCTAAATTTCAATTTTGTCTATTTTACACTATATAGGAGCAGTGTTGATTATCAATCGTCTCCCAGCAAGCCTTAGATAGAATAACATAGTGATAAATTATTATTTGAAACGCTTCTTGAAAAACTATCACGATTAGTGACCGTCCCGAGGAAATGAAGCATATAGAAGATCACCTGTTTGAAACAAGTTTACAATCGATGAAACTGAGGCCCCAATTATTTCGTGGGATGTTGATTCTCTTCAGGCGTTGACCTATAAGTCTGCTTTTATCAATATACATACTGAGCATATTATTCCCCGTGTTCGATACGTCTCTGATAATGTTTGTCTCATGACCTACTAAAGGCTTGTTCAGATATGACACGGTCAACCGCCACGCAAACAAACAAAAACCCCGCAGTTTTTTTTAACGTGTAAAATAAATGGCAATTGCGCTCAATTATTAGGACTTCCGCATTTTTCCTGAACTCTGTGCATGTATAAGATAGAGAAATGAGAAGTGTATTACACTTTACGTCATCATTAAAGAAAAAAAATTGTAAACGCCGACATTTTTCCGTGTCATGTTTGAACTACCCTCAGCTGTTCCAGAAACTGTAAGTTACGATGGACCGTGAAAACACGTCAGAAAAGTGTCACATCAATATTTACCATGGTTGGGGATTGAAGAAGCGAGAAGTGTTCACTCGTCCACTGTACATGAAGAGGATTCTACGAAAATGTGTTACTGGAAGGGTAAACTGTTTATGATGGAATAATGATGTAAAATTGTGAGCAGCCCAAAACACTCACGTACACGGCTTTTTCTTACGAGTCCTTACGGATCGCCAACTCGTAGTCAATCGCAAGGATCCGTAAATAACTCGCTGGTATCCGTAAATAAGTCGTCACAACTCGTAGACACTCGTAAGGATCCGTGAAAGGAGAGACAATTTTTTTGACATGTCGAAAATTACCTTACGATTGTCCACGGATTGATTTGTCCGTAAATAGCTCATTAATAGCTCGTAACAATCCGTAAGTATCGTAAACCGCTCGTAACAACACTTAACCATCCGTAAACTGCTCGCAAGAATCCGTAATTGATTTTTAAACGATTTGTTACGGTTAGTTCACGATTTGTTTACGGATTAATTACGGATTATTACGAGTGCTTACGTGTTGTTTACGATTTCATTCGGGTAGTGTTACGATGGCTGTACGGATTATTACAGGTTATTACGAGCACTTTACGAATAGATACATATATTTTACGTATTCTTACAAACTGTTTACGATTTAGGGAAACGTGTTAAACCTGCAAATTCGAACACTTCATTTTCAGTTGATATTTTTGGTTAAAAATCCTCAAGAGACGTAAATACTGTTAACTATCTCGTAACTATTCGTAACAACACGTAAACAAGTCGTAACTAACATATTAGTTGCTCGTAGTTATCCGCGACAACTCGTAACAAATCGTGGACTTTTGCCGTAAATACATCGTATTTATTCGTAACAACTCTTAAATCGATCGAAAAAGTGGCCAAATCGTAAGGATCCGTGAAAAATCCGTGTATTTGTGCGATCCGTAGGTACTCGTAAGAAAAATCCGTGTATGTGAAGGGGGTATAAGCACATTTTGGTACACTCTGATTTCAGGCAATTTGTTTTTCAATGGATGGAAAGAAAAGACGTGGACATGATTGTGATACCTGTCTATTACTCATTTTCTTTCTGAAATAAGGCAGCAATTTCAAACTCATTTCATCAAGATAATTCACTCTAGCGTAGCGTGTATGAACTCATAATCCACGATTGTTATCCATTACACAGGTGTTATAAATGTCTCAAACATCCCTCTTTCCTCTTTCATACCACCTGTTTTAGCACCAAAATAATGATACATAAATAAACTGAACTCTGAACATAATACAGACTCTATTTTTCCAAACTTTTGCACCTCCAAATATATTTCCTTTCCCTTGAATGTCGTCTCTTCCTGTGAAATCATCACCCGAGGAGCAAGAGTAGAAATGGTTTTGACAGGCGACACAATCAAGTCATGTGTGATGTTCCGTAGTGTCGGGTCGGTGTGCAACTCTAGATGGAGTCAGTCTCGACGGATTTCCACGAGTGCTAAATATCGCAGGTTAGGCCGGCTAGGCTTTTGGTTAATGTTGCCTTAATCCTGCCCATACAAGTGAAGTGCGTGAATAAATAGATATTTTGGTATCTTTTGTATATTATTTTGTTGTTGTATATGTTTGCGTTGCTTTGTTTTGTCTTTATGTTTGTATGTGTCGCATTAGTTATATGAATATAGGAAACTGAACTGTTATCTCTATGAAATAGAGGTGCCATAGACCTCTGGATGCCGAGGTCATGGGTTCGAGCCTCAGCATGGACGTGACCAGACTTGTGTCCGTATGGAGTAAGTGAGACATCTTTTGGACATTGCTTCTCTACACCCAGGTGTATGGATACCCGGTAGGATGCGAACATCATTGTTGTACATGGAATTACTAATTGCATGTTTAACCCAAATTTCGTAATTTTCCGAACCCTAAAACTGAATAAAAGCAATAGGAGCAGTGGGAAATATGTTGAATGCGTGTTAAAATAATATCGCTGTCATTATAAGTTAGCTCTTGATAAAAAATACTGTTTTGTTTCGTCAGCATCAACTTAAAAAATAATGTGTCGTCTTTCAGCACCATCCTTCACCTTTAAAAAGAACCACACATCACTTCGTATTTTGATGATGATTAAACCAACGCAAGCATTGCCACATTCCCCTCCCCAATCTACATGTGCTAATCGGTGGGTGGGTGGAAAGGTCAATAATTTACTAATTCGTCCGCTCCGCCCTGGGCTTTAATAGAAGTAAAGTAGGTTAGCTCCGAGACAAAGGTGGCATAATTCAGCCGATCTCAAAAAAAAAAAAAAATTAATTCGCCATGATCAGCTTTATGCTTGGATAATGACAGGTAGATGTATGGTACTCGATTAAGCCCTAGGGGATCATCCCACGTAAAAGTCAATCTTATTATATACTGACACTTTTTTTTTTAATTGTCCCTAATCGGTCACCCTGGTGCAGATTGAACATGGTGCTCATTGGACGTCGCCACAAGATTTAGGTGAGCTCATCCGACACGCCTTTCTGCTGCGCGGTGCGTCGCCATCTTGTGCTGTGCCAACTGTTGTCATGGTTGTCGCTGTTAAGAGCTTCGGATAGTTTAACCCCCGACGGAGAATCAGTCGACCATTGTGAAAGATGGGAATGGGCTTTTCAAACCAAATTTGCGGGGAAATCAAGCGTTAAATAATATTTTTAAAAGGTAAAGAGGAATAAAAGGACCCAATACAATTTATTTTCAAATTGTAATAGTTCTTTCTCTCTCTCTCTCTCTCTCTCTCTCTCTCTCTCTTTCTACCTCTCCCCTCTTCTCTCCCCTTCCCCTCTCTCTCCTCTTCTCTATCTCTCTGGCTCGTTCTCTTCCCCCCATTTTCTCTCTTCCTCTAATCTCTCTCTCTCACACACCCTTTTTCTCAATCCCCCTTCCTTTCTCCCCATCCCCCTCTCCCTCTCACCTCAACCCTCTCTATATAAGTCATACCGTTAACGTTCTTCAGGTAATTCCACGACAGTCCTCATACCACCAATTCAGTGCCCAATCACTTCAGTGCTCCGATGCTTTAAAGCACTGACCGACTTTCGTATCCCTTCACATTGCCATGGGCATCAGAGCTATCATGGCGCCGGGTCATGCAGACTTTCTCCATTTCTCTTCTTCTCCTCTGACCCCGGACAGGGGCGTATCCACGATTTTGTATAACACAAAACAAGGGGGTGGGTGAAAAGAAAAGATTATCACAGTAAAATCTTCGACAATCAAGAAAAAACCAGAACAAACAAACAAAAAACAAACAGACACACAAACAATAAAAAAATAAAAAAATCATGTCCTTTCGGATCGATCATTTTTTTAACGTGAGGCATACATAATGTATTTAGGGTGTATTGTGTACTTAAGGTATAATGGCAATTGGGTTTCAAAGTGGGAGACGGGCAAGTTCCCCCCCCCCCCCCTCCCGGTCCACTCTCCCTCTCAAATTCGCCATTGCCCTGGAGACACGTCTGTGAGAAGAAAGGATACTCGATGAAGTTATCAGGCTGATTGGACAAGTCCTATGACGAGTATAATTTGATACAAGTGCAAATAAATTTCATCTGCTTTATTTTCCCTAGCCGAAATTAAAGGCAATAATGCCTTAAGGAGGCAAAATGGGTAATCTTGATAGAATAAGTACTTTGGAGGGGAAATTTACACGTTTGATATCATATTTGATATAATAATGTTTAGTGTTTTTTGTTGTTGATTCAATTTTTCTTTCTTTTATAGTTCTTCAAATAGATATAATAAATGGAGGGAAAGAAATAATGATTAAGATCATTACAATAACAGCTTTTTGCATTATGTGCATTATTGAAATCAGCATTCTTATTTTAAAAATAGCAAATAAAGAAACGTCATTGCTGCATAGTTCTTCATTAAGGGGAGGCGATTTGGCTCAGTCGGTAAAGCGTCTGCCTGTCGAACCAAAGGATTTGGGTTCGAATCCAACCCAGGCGGATGACTGAAGCCTGCGTTTTGTGTTAACGTGGCCCTCCCCGTGTTTCATAGACGCAGGCTATAAAGTGGAAAACACTCCGTCCCTCGGATAGGACGTTGAATGGAGGCCCCGTGTAGTGGAGAGTCACCACCTTTGCACGTTAAGTAGTTCGGATAAGAGTAGGGGAAAACCCCGATGTAGTGGTCCACCTGCACAACCCAATCAGTTATACCGAGAGGAGATACCCTAGGGTTACAGCGATTCAGTTCGCTTCTCGCCACCCAGGCACAGGTGACGCCAAATACTTAATATTTAAAAACAAAATATATACAAAGAAAGTGATATTATTTTTAGCGTTGACCTTTTATCTCCAGTAAAGTACGTTACAGTAAACCCGTGGGTGTAAAAACAAAAATCACCCATTACAGATGTCACCTGCTCCTATGGATCTACGGCTGACACGTAGGGTAACCTCGGGGCACTGTTTTACTCATGATATTATAATATGAATCAGAATGAAGAAACGTGTTATTACTACAAAGTGTATCACACTTAAAGACGCCTTAGAATCAGGACAAATATATTCTATTGTTTTGCTTACCTTGAGGATGTTTCCTTTCATCGGGATGGGAGCGGCAACCCCTTCTTATGTTTGCCTTTTGACCTTTTAAAGTGGCAACAATTTGTGAGTACGATGAAAATATATTGTAGAAAACGCCATAAAATCATATTTGGAAATGCTATTAGCTCTTTTACTTTAGAATATTCACATCCGTTAGTAAAATGCTATTTAAAGCTTGTTTCCCTCCTTCCGATTAAATTGAAGCGCTTCCAATTGGCTTATCATCCTAGCTCCTATTTCATGTTTTGCCGAAAGCGAAACCAATTCAATCAATTTTTCTTCAAGATGATTAAGATATATCAAAACATTGTTGAAAATTATAAATGTACAAGATAAATATCTTACTCTAAATCATGAACGTCATTAATTTACTCGGGACCAACTTTATACGATGTTGATATGATGTAATGAATGTATCACCTTTACCTAATTATTGCTTTAAAAAACCTACATGTCGGACAAGCAGGCAATACAAACAAAAAATCCGCACTGCGGAGAAAAGAAGCACAAGAAAAAGTATCTCGATGATGCGCATATTCGTATAGCGATCGTGTCTGTAATACACAAAGTTAAAAAAGACGACGAATAACAGATAGCCGGTTTGAGTGATATTAATAATAATAATAGAGCAAGATGAAAAGTTTCTCCTCCAATTATGTTGGATTGTAATGACAGCTCGGCAGATGATGAACCTAGGGGGTTAGAAACAGGTAATAATGTATCCAATTTCTTCATTAAAGAGTCTTTTGATGGAAGGAGGGTCTCCGGGGAGCACAGACAGGGGTGTATTAACACCTGTCAATAGGCCCAGAGGACTCATGATTTGATTAAGAAGACAAATAGAAGTTGAAAATTGGTTATCTTAGCTTAACACGTTAAAGACTCGTATTAAAAGGAGCAAACAATAACTCTTTAAAATACTTAAGGATTCCTCCTTCCTCAATCCAGTGCATCAGGGCCATAGTGAAATAAGAGAAATTTGGGAGTTAGAAGTTGGGGGCCTGTCTACTTGTAGTAGAGTTACGGGAAGCGCGTTGGTCAAGTTAAAGAAGGCTGGTCACACAAAAATGTCCTTGTCAAATTCTAGTTCCTGTTCTTTTCTTCATAATACACTTTATCTTATTCATTCGTTACATTATACATGTATATTATCTAAAAGGTTTTGTATTTGCCTAGCCTACATGATGGTTGATATTCTCTAATTTTGTATTCTTTGCTCCTTTTCTTGTCTTCCCATCGATTAGAGCCCTGTCTATTTACTGAACTATTTGTTGCTCTTGTAAATGTTATATTGATTGCTATACGCATTCATTGTTTACTCCCCTTCTTTCGTATACTTCAATATCTAATTTTCTTGATGGTCCCTGTTATTTTCCTTTGCTTCTACCGATGAGGGAAGGTCTACCCTTTCTTTACTGACCTCCAGTCGGTGGCAATTATTGTGGTGAGTTTCTGCCGAAAGTCATGTTCCTACTGTTTCCAGACAAAACATTCATCCATGTTTGTTTTCAGCTCTGGGACGGAGAGAAGATTCGAAGTAATCCATCATTGGCCCGGACCAGTGACCGAAGTGCTCGTGATGGTGTTTATCCTAAGAATTGAAAGTAAACGGAACATCTTTAATTGGGAAAACAGACGGAATGAATTAGACTTATTTCATGATAAATGGGAAATGATGTTAGGAAATGGGCATTATGTGTAATTCCGTTCTCTCCAATTCGTTTATAAAGTTGTTTAATGTTACTTTAATTCTTTAATATATTGGTTCATTTTGATAATCACTGTCCATGTTCGTCATGCTGATATTACCAGTGGCTAAATAGGGGGGGGGCACTGTGTATACGCCCCCATAAAACAAAGAGGCCGAAAAAGAGGAAAGAAACGAGAGTCATGTCATTTTTCTTTTTCCTCTTTTTGTTGTGGGGGGGGGGAGGGCTTGTCAAAGATTTATTATAACGTGCCCCCTAGAGCCCTCAAATGTATTCAGCTTAAAACATTCTTCAAAGTTCTGATACAGCTGTATATGAACACATTGGAACATTTTTCTTTATTGCTAATAAAAACAAAGTGTAAGGGGCTATAAATCATTGTTAGCGTCAATATCAATCCGTTTCAGGGGCTGAGGCGTTTATTTGACTTAATTTCACAGGAAATTGAGCATAGTTTGCCTTCTATCTGACATTCACAATGGGGTGTTTATCATATGGAATGGCATCTCGGTACGAACGGGGGTATGACTTACATGGACTTTGGGGTAATCTCAAATGCATGATGAATATATACAACTATACAGGTCATTCACGCGAGAATCATTCAAAAAATGTTTGTTGTTGACATTATTTTACGCATATTTTGCCCGCATTTCTACCGTGTATTTATTTCACCTTTTCTCCTTAGATAACAAAACAATTGAATAAAGAGAAGACGAAAGACGAGTGACATTATCTCAATTTCTTTGTTTGCAAACGTCTGCTAAATGAAAAGACGATGTCAGCAAAAAAAAGTTTTACCTAATATGCGATCAAATTTTCAGACGTGAACTATTTTGATAGGTGATAATAAATTGTCTTAAAAGAGATATTGCATTAAATACCGCATGTAATAAACTAATGAGTTCTTATAATTTAAAAGCCATATGCGAATCTCAGGCTACAATGCAGATTATAGTCACATGTCAAAATTTGATAGCAAATACAGTAGATCACTTAATATATCACAGGTGACGATGTCATCAAGTTTGTAGACTACATAAGGCTTCAACTCACTTTGGGAAATTCATGAGCTTGATGATCATAAAACCGACATGCGTTAAGAAATCATTTTTGTTGTTGCAATTAACACCTTTCTAGCACAGAAATACCCGAATAAATCAAATTCATGCTTAAAAGGAAATAAAGAAGGTTTAGCCCTTGTTTGTTTCAAAGCTAATGTATATCATTCGAATAATTAAAGTGAACAAATATACAGTAATGTGTGAATATGTCGTGGTATAGTGGTTCATCCACTTGACTTTCAATCCAAGGGTTGAGGGTTCGAATCCTAATACAACACTAATGTATTTTGGCTAGGCATTTATCCATATTTCCCCGTCTCCACCCAGGTGTAAATACGTACGTGAAAATTGGTTTCGTAATAATTGCAAGGCCATAAATGAATGAAGAGAATTGATGCTAATGAATCTTCCCCGGAAAAACACATCATTAATATAATTATGATTATATATCATTTTGAAGAGTCTACAGGATGAAAGAGTATAATTGTTACGTCATTAACAGACTGCCAGTGCCTTCTTGTTCTGACTACCAATATATTTGAGGCTAACAACTAATTGCAATAATCGTTCTCTTGATTAGTGTGAAGATAAATCATGAATGTAGATTACAGAAGCCATATTCCAGCTTACGTCATGTTGGTCACGTTGGTCACCCACTTCTAATTACGTCTTTAGGGAAACCCGTCACTCTGAGAGAAACCCTAAAGAGCATCATCCGAGTCGTCTTCTCTTCTTCTCAAGAGCAATTACATCCGGTAGGTTCTTGAATTCTTCCCCACAAAAGAGAATATTTATTCCTGATTTGTCTAATTTGCACGCTTTCCTCATGCGCTGTCACGATCAACACCAATTGAGGGGACTGAGGTCGGGAAACCCGTCACGCTGAGGAGAAATTTGTGTTTTGTTTGATTAGCATGCATTCAGTATCGATCATTGTATGTCAGGATTACGAAATCGTATTGTTTATTCTGAATAAGTGGAATTGACAAGGCTGTAGCTGTTGACAACGGTGGTCATAATTGTTAACGTTGTGACCAACTTATTATTTCACTTTTTAATGAACAGGAGAACTTCTGTAGTCTTTTAAAAGAAACTTAAGTTTATTTCACGTCTTGGAGATAATGGTAATATTTATGGTAATGGTAGTCAGCTTCAAGCATTTGGAAAGTATTTTCCCGATTATTAGTTGTATACGTATCGATGTTTCTCTCGTGAGACGGAGTCATTCTAGAGATGGAAAGTTATATTAGTTATTTTGTCATGATAATAATAATGAATAATATTGGGTTCTTGTATAGCACTCATCTATTAACCTGTTCTAGACATAATGGCCCGAATTCACAAAGCAAGGTTTGAGCTCAGACCAAGGTTTGAGGTCAAACCTCCTTTTGTTTCGCCAAACCTTCTTTTGTTATTTACAAACCTGGTTTGTAAATAACAAAAGGAGGTTTGGCGAAACAAAAGGAGGTTTGAGCTCAAACCCGGTCTGAGCTCAAACCTTGCTTTGTGAATTCGGGCCAATGAGTTTCAAGAGGATATTATGTGAATGTTCTCTACGTCATGACGTAATGGGTTCTCCATTATACGGTTTATCTGATATTTTGCATCATTTCTTCTTTCTGTCACAGACGCATATCGCTGGGCGTGAGCACGTCACCAAGTGAAAGACCTTTCTCATGGCTAATATCATTCACGATCATGGTTATTGGCGTATCTAAATGGGATGGCCCCTGATTGAGCTTGACGGGGGGGGCTGGGGGCTGGCGTGGTTTGGGGAGTGAGGGACGGGGAAGAAGGAGAGAGGGAGAGAGAGAAAGAGAGAGAGAGAGAGAGAGAGAGAGATAGAGAGATAGAGAGAGAGAGAGAGAGAGAGAAGGGGGTGGGAGGGGGAAGGCGCGTACGCAGGGAAGGGGGCGACCCCTTTGGTTTTTTAATATGTGTATTTTGGAGGAAACACCCCCCCCCTTGGTTTTTTTTTTGGAATAATTTTTTTTTAATAATAATGCTAATGGGTGACCTAACAATTAAAAATAAATAAATAAAAAAAATGTCCTCTTACCCCCCCCCCCCCCCCCCCCCCCCCCTCCCCTGCTTATTCAGCGGCTGGCTGAGTCGTTGCGAAAATGTTGGGACCAAAATATATATATATATATAATTATGTCCTCTTACCCCACCCCCGCTTATTCAGCGGCTGGCTGAGTCGTTGCGAAAATTTCGGCCCGATTTAAAAATGTTAAAACCCGACCCCCCGCCCCCTTGAAAAAATCCTGCGTACGCTACTGGAGGGGGGTAAGGGGTCGACATGACAGAAAAGAAGAGAGTGTATGCTAGATGCCTTTTTAACCTATACCTGAATTCGGTCGAAAAATCCAGCACCAAAGGGCGCGTGTGAGGAACTCGAATACCGTTTGTTTTTGGGAATGTGAGGGTTTCAATCCGATAAAACAAGAATGCATCCGTTATGCAAGGCAGCTGACATAGGAAATCCATCACACTAATGTATTTTCCAGGTGTCCTTGGCCTTTCTTCTAAAGAACCTCAAATTACCTAAGATCGTGATATCCATTGAAATTCAGGTAATCGATTGAAATCAAAGCATTAGCAGCCTTGTTTTAAAGACAGTTACATCAGGAGAGGTTGACACTACCCCGAGATAATCACTCTGTAATGTGAAGGTTTAATGGTCCGGAAGTTGAAAATGCCCCTCCCTTTATTTCATGCAATCGATTCGCCAATGGGGCTTACTCATAGGCATAGGGGCGCTATTTTGCCACCTTAATGGGGGATAATGTGATTTCATCATGAAAATATACTAGATATGATATTAAACATACAGAAAGACCACTCCCCTGTCTAAATATGATGTGGCGGTAGCGCGCATACAGTGGCGGATCCAGTGAGGGGGAAATACACAGATAAAACACGTTAATTTTACCTTTATTTGAAGACGGGCCCCCTCCTCTGGTGCTCAAGGGGGGGGGGGGGGGGGGGGTGCGATCTTTCATTTTTGGGGGGCAAAGTTATTCACCGGCTGGCTGTTTCGCCGCTAAATATTTTCTCACGAATTGAGCCCCTCCCCTGCCGCCGGCTGGATCCGCCCCGGGCGCCCCCTGCCCGCATAAGTGGCATTTTTCAAAACTCTCAGGGGAGCAAGTTTATTCAATAAGATATTGTCACAACTTAGGCCTTCCTTTAACAAACAGTTAAGCGATCCGCGAGATGTCAGGAAAATGTAGACCAATGGCCTCAACAAGTACCCCTTTTTCATGAATGCATGCATACACAATTTAAATATCGAGTGAGACCCCCAGGGAACGTATCTGTCAATGCAAAGGAGGTGCACATTCTTGAATGGTTTGAAAGTCCAATTATCATGAGAACCGAAACATTATCATTTGAATTGCGCTTATTCATCTCGGAACCTCAGTCACACAGAAATGAGAACGAATCAACTCCCAAACCGACCGAATCCCAGTTATTTGTTGGTCTGGTGACGGTCTCGTCGTGTGACGCAAGACAGTGTTCAGTTGAGACGCATCAAAAGCGCCAATCTGATAACATTATATAGGCGGTGTCAGACAGAGGCCAATTATCTAGAAAATAGCTATCTAGATAATAGTTATCTAGCTAATTCGTAGCCTATCTGTCACCTGCGTAAGTGAATTATCGAGATAGCTATCAACTAGGTTATTCAAGATGGATCGGGAAAATTTTGCCTGGCACCATCTTATCATTGCCTAATGCCCGTTGCGATTGCGTATTTTGCTTGCGCCAATCGAGCGTGTGAAGGAAATCTGAGTATATGTCAGTGTTGTAACGCATTGTTTGAACCGAAGATTATCATGTTTTGTATGGATTCACTCTCGCATGATACGTCAAAGAGCACAGCAGTAACTGACGCAGTAACTGACGCAGTAATTGACGCAGTCCTTCGTCAATCGAATGACGCCTCGTGTGCACCGGCATGAGGCTTATTCCCGCTTTCCGTTTAATGTATCGTTTCATGGTGAAAGCAGGGGTGTCACTAGCACAGTGAGGAAGTTTGCATGACCCCTTCTTATTTTAGACTTGGGTGTAGAGTTAATCTTTGAAAGGAACCCTGAAAATCTGAGACCTGGGTACTATATTATAAAGAATTGCGATTGATTCTAATCAATATTAACTTAAATGTATTCGCAACTGTCTACTTAAGCAATAGGAGTTGCGATTAATTTCAAGTTACGATTGATTCGAATCTATCACGACTCTTTGATAGAAGGGACCCTGGTTTCACACTTGTCGACAATTGAATTTCTACGGGCCATTCTTAACTTGAACATTTGACAGATTGTTGTGGGAAATTGGTGCAACGCACCTCCCCCCCCCCCCCCCTCCTCCAAGATGGTCTAGCGATCACACTGGGAGAGAGTGATGTGCCTAACAAACGACAAGGAGAATGTGAGATTCAAAACATCGAAATTGATTATGACTGAAAGATAACGGTAACTGTAATTTCAGTTTATTTTCGATGGCATCTCAATTTAGTAACGGTGCCACTTGAATGATTCACACTCTGCAAGGTAATACTGAAGTGATATCGATGAGGCCTTCGCCCGTCCTACTCTTCCACTCTTCCTCTTCCCCTACCGCAATAAATCCATAGAATTCATAGCAAAGCGATGTGACACAAATTAGATAACTAGAAACTACAGTCAAATACCAATTTACAAATTCAATAACTTTAAGCAGTATTTTTTCACGAGAATATTGTATTGTATTTCATTTAATTATCACGGGAAACTTCTGTAAAGCTGCAAAGCCGTGAACAAAAGTTTAAACACATCGATATATTTATATAAATTAAATGAAATGTATATACAAAATTAGTTTAATTATGAGCTTGGTAACAAACGAAAATGGGCAGGTAGTTAACATTGGAGTGTGTCGAGGTCATAGCAGATATTTCATCAAAATATTGTCACTCTGACCTGTGTGTGCTCGAATTTCCAAAAATAGATTAAATAATCGGAAATTATAATCTAGCCCAAGGCTTCTCGGTAGGGAGACATCCTCCGTTCTCTTTTAGAACAACGCAGTGTCAGCTCATCTGTTAAATACTGGCCTTCCTCCTGTCCTCTTACTGACCTATTTTTGATCCCTTCTGGTTATGAATATTATTATGATGCATCACTCTCAAGAGCAGCCTTCCATCTACCAAAAAGAAAACAAAAAAAGGAACAATCCTCCGAATGTCAACAACTTTTTGTTCTCCTCGTTTAAAATAGATTTTCCAGAATATTCTGATACTTTATGTATGGGCGAATTCCGATCTTGTAGAAGGGGATTAGGGGCACGCTAGAGTGTAATCATTTCATGTCATCGTTAGATTCCCTTTAATTAATAGTTTTTAGTGTTTCCTCGCAGTAGATTAATCAAAATTGTTTATCTTTTACTCACTGGTATACCTTTTTGGTTTGAAAGATGTGCATGGGCCGGTAGCGTTTCCTCAACCTGCCACCGATGTTGAAGTCTTTTTCAGGCTAAGCAACTAAATGCTCTCGGTATAGCCATCGAGGTCGGCTAGGTAGAAATAAAGACTTGGAAAAGTGCTCTTCCCGACATAGCAAACAGGACAACATGACAGCACCTTGGCACCTCCTAGAAAGTTATCAAAATGTCCGGCTATTGATAGGGGAGGATATGATTGGCCAAGTAGGACAACTTCATTAACTATAACAGATAGCTCTTTCATCGATCCGGTATCAGAAAAATGAGAATTAGGTGAAAGCTTGATGTATCTAATTATATAAAATAGTTCCCCTCGAAGCCCCATCCGACGCGAATTTCGTCAATATTTTCTTGTCGTTTTGTTCACGTCGGACGCATCGTCTATAGTTACCGAGACTTACTTCGATATATTAGGTCTCGTACTCGCTAAATTTATTGAATGTCAAAATAGAAAGTATGCAGGAAAATTTTCTGGTCAGCCTGATTGAGCTAAATAATGAAGATAATGAAGGTGTTTAGAATCTGGGTCAATCGAGGCAGGAGATATTTTATGTATACAGAGGATTCAAGAACACGATTAATCTTCAACACTTTTGATGCGTTCGACAAGGAGACGTGGAGTTTGTGGTCTTGAATCGCATGAACTGACTTTTTCCCTTACAATTTGACATTTCATATTTGATTTGATATTTGGTGGCAGTGGTATTTCTCGCACAATCGAATGCTACATAATCCACGGCTGATATTTGTAATGAATTTGTAGTACACAGTTCCAACTAAATTAAGTCGGCATAATTACCAGCTATGCGCAATCGACATACTTAAACAAGGCAGCTACCCTAGAGAACTATTCCCTTGCATGGGCAACTTTCTCTTTAGACAATTATCCCGGACGACTATTCACTGAAAATTCCTATATAACCTTCAGCGTATCCGGACACCTACCCCCTGGACATCCACCAATCCCGGATAATCACCCCAGTCAAGTACCCCTTAGGACAACTACCCCTAGGACAACTACCCCCTAGGGCAACTACCCCTAGGACAACTACCCCATAGGGCGACCACCCTCTAGGACGACTACCCCTAGGAAAACTATCCCCCGGACAAATACCCCAGACAACTACCCCCAGGACAACTACCCCCGGACAACTCCCCCCGGGAAACTAACCCCTAGGACATCTACCACCAGACAACTACCACCTGGCCAACTACCCCAAGGCAACTACCCCATAGGATAGTCCCGGGTGTAGTTCTCCTAGAGGATGGTTGTCGTAGAGGGTATTTGTCTGGGGCAGTTTTCCGGTGGGTAGTTGTCCCAGGGGATAGTTGTCCAGGGGTATTTGTCCGGGGGAAGTTGTCCTAGGGGTACATGTAGTAGTCCTAGGGGGTAGTTGTCCCGGGCGTAGTCGTCCTAGAGGGTGGTTGCCCTAAGGGGTAGATGTCAAAGGGGGTAGTCGATTAGGGGTGATTAACCGGGGTGGATGTCCAGGGGGTAGGTGTCCTAGAACCTACCTTCAAACATCTTCCTAGGGCTTGTTAAATCAAGGATACTTGTCCTAAAAGAGGTTTTCCGGGGGAATCTGTCCGGGGAATAGTTGTCCGGGGATGTTGAAATTATTATCAATTATCTCAGAATTATGACGATTTATTCTTGAGTATGAATGCCACTATAACTTGCATAACATTTGTTTCATTCATTAATTAAAGTCTAATTCAATTTGCCAGTAGAAGAAGTATGAATATTGGAGCGTCAGCAAACTTTGACCTTTTGTTTTGTCGGCAAAATAAAGGATATGTCTTCCGACCTTGTTTGTTCACTTCTTGGAAATCATTTGAACGCTGTCGGCCAATCAAAAATAATCATCATTAAGCCTTAGTTGTCGGCAAATCACAAAATCTAAGGGCCCCTTTTGCGTTCTAAATTTGTTGGAAGTATGTTGGCAAATCTGGTCTGACGCCTCCGTTTAAAATAGTCTAGGAAAGCTCATACATGAACAACGCTGATATCAATTATCTTTATTTAAAAAAATAGCGACCCTAACAAAAAAAACGTAAATTTAAAAAGGAAATCGATAAGACGGTGTAGACACAAATTAATCAAAAAAGTATATCCATTCTAAAATACCTTAGCCCTACTTCAAACAGAATGGTCATCAAATTGATTGTACATTGGTACATTAGGACTGACCGCTAAGGCACAGCGGTTGATGACCTTTTTTGATTTATATCGACTCAGAAACGTTACCATGATCATCCTAGACGCCACGACGATTATCAACAGACAAATTGGCATCTCTTATGAATGAACGATTTCAATCAATTTGTCCTTTTTCGCGTCCATTATTCTTATTAGTTATAGAAGCGTTTTTGTTTATACATCGCTTATTGTTTCTTTGAACATTTAATTCATCGCCCCTCTCTGACTCTGTTGTGCCACAGTGCCAGGCTTATATTTACACAAGTAGATTTGCGGAAGCAGAGCTCAACCGTATTTCTTATAATTTTCCTGATATTTCTTATATTTTTTTATAATTTGGTGTACTAATACTCAAAAGCTGAATAACATGGGACTCAAGATTACCCTTCATGAATTAACTGAAAATGCACTGCATGCTCACATTGCGAAGTTTTCAGCTGATTCACTTGTTGGTCTTCAGACACAGAGACTTTCTTGGCACTCAGTTTTAGGTGTATAATCATCGGCATTAGCAGCATTATCATCATCATCATTATCGCCATCATCATCACTTTATATCCTAATCTTCCCTCTTTTCTTAATTGGAGAGAATGCAACATTTGGCACTCTGCAGATTACTGGAATAACCAATAGATGAACAAACTAAGTAATTTTTCTGTTTTCTAATTTAAAAGTAAATATAGATGATAATTGACTTTAGTTTCTCTTGGCCAACATGAACCATTCTCCGTCCTTGCGATTCCCTTTTTCCACGCCATCATCCATCATCCATCCATATCTACTGGAAAATAATCAAAGGTTAAAGCACAACTAGGCATGCAAGGGCTCATATTTCATCTATCATATTTTTCTAATGGACGAAAGAAAAAAAAAGTGTATTGTAAAATGTGTAATGATGAATATAAGCGAGTAAGAATGGGTGCAGTCCAGTTGCGTGGCAATGATTGATTGTTCACACGTAATAGTATTCTATTTTGAATTCTTAGGCTGTAAGAATAAATGCAAAGTGAGGGTGAAATTTCAGAAGATGCGCCGGGTCTAGGGGCTCTATCATCAAACTTAAACCTCTTATTAGCAAAAGGGATGGTGAACTTTATCCCTCCCACGTGTTTAATGCAATAAGGCTTCGGGTTTATTGTTTTAAATAAATTATTGAATGTTTGGTTGACGTAAAATGACGCAGATTAGTTTAAAGTGTTTTGGGGAAAGCTATTCAACCAAGCTTAGAGAAATAGCGAATGAAATACTTAATGTGTTTATTAAACAGGTCCTTAAAGAAAGGCAAGAAAAAAAAAAGATTTTGTTTTTCTTCTTTTCTTTGAGCAAGGTATATATTATGTTTTTGGAATTTCAAATTCTGCTTCTCGTAGCAGTTTAAAACAGATTTATGCACAATTATACTGTTCCTTTTTCTTTCAGATTAACAATGTCAAACAGTACTCGATTTCTCAGTATTGAATGTTAATATGGGCGATACGTTGTTTCTTATTATTTGGCTTTTAATATGCGCAAAAAAAAAAAAAAAACTAAAGTTTTAAAAAATTGAGAAAAAAGAATTAAAAAATATATTCGATATTGCTCGAGAGTATCCTACATTTTTGCATCAGCTGGGCTTTTTCTTTTGTTTAGCACCAAACGAAACACGCAACTATCATCAATTTCTCATCTTAATTGAAAGAGAATGGATCATCAAGCAAAAGAGCTTAGCAGAAACTAAAAAAAAATGCGCTTTTTATCAAATGACCTTGTTATTCAGGGATAGGAAATTGACTCTTCAAATCTAATGTTACTCCCACACATAAAGAAAAAAACACCGCAATGAATACGGAGTGAAAGGGAATTAGAGAGCTTTGGCCTACACGACACAGCTATATTACAAACGTATATGGTTCACGAACTATACATAAACGGAACTCATCGTGCTTATCTTCCGTTTCCCTTCTTCTGTTTTTCAAGTTTGTATTCCACCTTGATTCAACTTGATGAAAAAGTTTAAATTTAATCGCACAGATTTAACTCTTTAAATGGACCATAATGTACAATGCACATTATATTGTCTTCATTGTGCGTATTCTTTGTCGTACTGCAATGTGTCGCCTGAGATCGATCCGATCCGGAGGACCACGTGATGAAACGCTCTCGACCAATCATGTGGCTGTATCTATACAAGCACAAAAATAATCGAGATTACTTTTCAATTATATTCACTATTTACCATTAAGAGATTCTGTAAGCGGTCAGTTACACATATTGCCTTATTAAGCGCGTGACCTATCACGTGTCTTGTTTTTAGTCTTCACTGAAGACTAAAAACAAGATAGATAAATCTCTGCGAATGGGCTCAAGTTCAACCCAACCTTATTCAGTTGTTTGTCACGGTAGACACCACGGCCTATTTCTACGTGACTGGAATAGTATTAGTGATAGTATCCTACCTCATAGTGGTTTTCTTTCATTGATCACCTGCAAAATATGCCATGCGGTGGTTTGCAGACTAATTGAGTGGAAACAAAACACATGTGAAATTGATTAATGTGGTCTTACCACTTTTTGATGTCCAGCTAAAAGCAGAGTGGAAGGGGGTGGGGGTGGGGCGCAACCACACACACTAGTTCATTCAAGTTCATTTATTAATAGTCCCTATGGTACAACTGTTTTAATAGTACAAATATCATTGTCTTGATAAGAAAAAAGTACTGCTCCAAAAAATACTGCTCCAAACAACCCCACAACACTGACAGTTGACATCTTGCTGCCTTATATTTGATTTCTATATTTCATCGTCTCTTCTTCTCTTTTTTCTCTCTCCATTTTTCGTCTTGATTTGTCCAACTTCTTCATATTTACTTCATCTTTTCCCACGTCAATCATTTTCAACTTTCCTTCTCAACTTTCCATGTAACTCTTCACATGATTTGAACCCATCTGTCTGCATGCAGGTTTCCTCCAATAAAAAGTCACTTATCTCCGTATAGTTCGCGCATCTAAAACTTCTCTACTTCTTCTTCTTCTTCTTCTTCTTCTTCTTCTTCTTCTTCTTCTCCTTCTTCCTCCTTCTCCTTCTTTTTACTTCTCCTGTTGCTTCTTCTTCTTCCTTCTCTTCATCTTCCTCCTCCGCCTTCTTCTTTCTCTCCCCCTAATCATATAGATCTAAATCTCACCATCCGTCTTAAATGTCAACTTTCCTGAAGCTCATCTTTCTTCAACTCTCCATATGTCTCTTCGTATGATAATGTACCCAATGTCTCTGTAGGTCCCTTCCTATGTCAAGTCACGATCGCCGTCGACCCATACTCCCCTCCTCCCAATGTTCTAAAAATTGATACCGCCTTTGTGTGGACGTGAGTCACGTGACAAGAATGTTCCAATCCTTCACGTTAACCCATCCCTGCAATAAAAGCTAGAGGGTACCACTTCTTTTAATGGGTAGCTGACTTGTGATTCTGCAGTCTCTGCCAAATCACTTGTGGCATTTCTCACTATGCTCGTATACAGCAGTTACGTGCTTCAACTACTAAAGGGTTATCTCATTGAGCGGCAAATGCTTGCGAAAGTAGCGAATTTGGGATTTCACCAGGGTTCGTAAAAGGTTGCAAAAGGTAACAAGACAGTTCGCAAACAGTTTCATTGTCGCAAACCATTTTTATTTGCAATTTTTTTTTCTTCCGCAAAGAGTTGCAAGCGATTGCAAAAAAGTCGTAAGCGTTTGCAAAACTGTCGTACGTCTTTGCAAACGTTGTTGTTGTGTTTTGAGTTATTGGCGATTAGTCAGTAATTTGACTATTGTCGCCAAGGTCGTAAGACGGTGTCGCTGAAGTTCTTTTTGTTTCGCCAATGCTAGCGACCACGTTACCATATTATGGTTCCTATATAAAAATCGACCCATTGTGTACCAGGAGTTAGCGAAAGGTCCCAAGCATTCACAAATGGTGGCAAAGGGTTGGCAAATAGTTGCTAATCTTAGCAGAAAACTGTCGCTAACACTTTCGCAAACATTCGCTCAAATGTTGTTAGTTGTCGCTAGACATCACTTAAAGTCGCTGATTTTCGTCAGAAGAGTTGGCGAATCCAAAATTACGTTAGCATCCGCTGCTCAGTGAGATACACCCTTACATTATTATTGAGCCCGCCCTTGCTATCTGCTGTTTGTTTCACTGATCTGTACGGTGTTTGTTTAATGCTGACTATTGACCAGTGTTATGCCATACATGCATTCACGCGTCTTGAAGTGATGGGTCTTCAGATTACGACTGTATTCTCATATTTATTCATGGCTTCTATGAGCCCTTTGAATATAAATAGATGCATATGAGCATATAAGTTGTGTGATTCCATTTTTATCTTACCTGGAATTGCACTGCTGGGTGAGCGATGCGTTGACATCATTTTTCAGAAGTAATCGGGTCACTATAAGAATTCTGATTTTGATAAAAAAATACATGTTTAATTGCTCTTTAGAAATGTTTTTTATTGCATAATATTGTTGTATGATTGGTTTCAGGAAGTTCGCTGAACACGTACACCCAGTAATTGCTTTGCTGTTTTCAGTTTTTATTGCAGCACATTGAGACATATTCCTGATATGCGTCGTGGCGTGATGAATAATGAATAAGATATCCAAATCTTTCTCGCAGCATTTGATATAAAGGGACTCGGTAACATTGGTCAGATGAGAGAAAATGGTGCCAAGGTAATGAATTCAATGCTAAATGTACAACTATAGATACTCTAAAATTTTGAGTGAAAACAGACCATTATCAATGATAAAAATTGAAATACTGATCTGATCGATTCCATAATTCTCCCGACTATATTATCACAATTTAATTTAATTTTAGGTGATTGTAAATCATCACAAAGCATCGAATCGGCTCTATATGCCATTCCAAACATTAAAGTGTTGACAGATTTTAAAAAGCTTTTTTATGTCTTATTTTCATGGATAAACGGCTGGGGAAAGTCAAAATTTGGTTGGGAGAATTTACTGTTACAGGGTGTTGCACAGTGACACCTTCAAAGAAAACCATACATATCTTTATGGTTTTATATTTTTTCTGGATTTTTTAAACGTCAGAGTACAGTAGAAGGAAAATAATAAGAAACATTTTACACCCGCTGTTTTTTATTAACCTTCAACAATGTTACCGGTTCACTTTAACATGTGTGTAAGGGACTGTGAATCGAATCTATATTCATGACACTCTTTTCACTGAGCTACTTATACACTTTGCCTAACAACATACTGATTTTTTTTTTTTTTTTTTTTTTTTTTTTTTTTTTTTTATAAATGTAATGCTTCCTGGGAGAAATTTCAATTATTAAATATATTTGTGGCTTCCACCCAGTAAATAAGATCGATTGATCGATCTGTATCAATAAGGTCGATTGATCGACCTGTATTGAAAAACACAAGTCAGAAAAAATCTTGGAACCAGCGGGATTTGAACCTGCCATCTACTGCTTGCCGGGCAGCGACTCAGGTCGATCAATCGACCTTATTGATACAGATCGATCAATCGATCTTATTTACAGGGTGGAAGCCACAAATATATTTAATAATTGAAATTTCTCCCAGGAAGCATTACATTTATAAAAGTTACTGTCGTATGGCGGACTAATGAATATTAATAAGTCAGAATAAATCAGGAGAGCTTGGGTATTTGTTTCTAGTTCATCGTGACTGTGCCATGGACCAGTGATGGCCTGGTGGTAGAGTCGCTCCTATTCCCACGAAGTTGGCATCTCCGGGAAATGTTATCCCTCGACTTAAATAATTCATATTTTATGATTCGGAGATCAATGGAGTTTTGATCATTGTCTATTTTGCACTTATCTCTTGCCATTTTTGACAAGGTGAAGATCCATAATGTCTTTCATAAGCGATAATTTTCGACTATTTTTCTTCTAAAAGAGAAGAATGTAACACAAATTCGAAATTTGATTTCGAATTTATTATACTATGCAATTTGAAAAAGCTAGTGCTTTGGTGTTCCATAATAAGCCAAACAAACATAAACAAAAAGAATTCAACCAAAGGTGAATGGTTGTAGGTTGCCGACCGCGTTTATTCCTACTTCTTTGAGGTTTTTTAAACCCTTGCCCCTCTGTTCTCCTTATCCCGTGTTTCCCTGTAATGGTCACCGTCGCCCATACTGGTCAAAACCCTCAGGAAGTGTCATAATATATTCATAAGAACTTGGTCGATAGAACACCGTAGACGTGAAAGCGTGATCCAAACTATACGAATAATAATCATGCATTTCTAGAATCCATCGAAATCTTAAATTTGAACTATATACACTCTGTAAAGCCATGATTTGAAAAAAGGTTGTCGACAATCATACCTAAGTGTAAGAGCTGTCAGAGGTTGACAGGTTGACATATAGGCCTAAGCGATAATTTTAACCTATTGGCGTTAAAAAAAAATGTTTATGCCTAAAATGCGCCAGAGTCTTCGACAATTAGTTCTTTCAGACATATCATGAAATCATACCGCCAATTTCGATTTCTACTGATCAGGGTGTTTGTACACGTTAATATGGCGCAATTAATGATATGCCGTGACGTACGTATTAAATTCGATTATATTCAGTTTAATTGAACATTTATGTTTTCCTCGCATCCATTGATGTCTACTATAGTATGACGAATAACACGGAGAGGTCGAGGTACGAAAGAGTCACTCTCTTCCATAGTACAAAAGTATATTTAATATTCGTATATAGTCAAATTAAATGATTAAAACGAAAGGATAGCATTAAAATCAGGTTTATTGATTTTAATAAAATCAATTTACGGTCTGAAAGCAAGGCTAGCCGTGGCGTCATAATATGACCGTAGTTGAGATTGATTGTCACAGGTGTGTAATGACCGATGACCTGTTCATATATAGATGGTAATCATCACACCAGTTGACACCACTTGAATATAGAATAATGATCACATAACCTGACAGAGTTGACATAATCAGGACACGAGATAATGACGTAATCATTCGCCCTCGGTGAAGGCGTTTTTCCTAGTCCCGCGTGTCCTATAGTTTTCGTCTACTGATTAAAATGTATTCCCACCCGAAATGTCTATGATTTACAATGCACTTCTCGGAAAGTTCTGGAAATTTATTCGTTCATTTTGTCTAACGAATCAAAGGATTTTTTTTCTTCATTTAGACATCATCATGACCATTTTTCTAGTTTATATAAATGTAAGAGCCACGTCGTGTGGAGGGGGTGTAGGAGCGCTCACGTCAGAGCCATCTTGGTTTCACTGGGTCACAAAAGGGGTTACAACATGGCGTATATTCTTTTGTTTTGAGCTTGCCCAACAAAGCAGTAGTCGCCATATTTTGTCCAACTCGGGTTGGCCAAACTCTGTGTAGAGATGGCTTTGGCTCACGTCACCTCTGTTAGCCTTGATTCCAAGACTTGATTAATTAAATTTAATTGCTATATTCCAGACTCTGATCTTTACTAACGAATTAACTTTTTTTTATAAGTACATGTATACGGTTCTATGGAGTGTAGTTGCTTCCATGAAAACCATCTTTCCAGTTCAAAAATGTTGCCAGCGATTGAAGCAAGTGACAAACATTTTGATACCTTTATAGTGAACATATACTTTTGTCGTTAGTTAATTATAAATAAGATATATAAAATAAAATCATAAAATCTGACCACTCGACTGTCTGAATATTAGGTGAAAGTGGCAGAAACAGTGTAATTTTAGAACTCTAGCCTCACAGTGATACTCACCTTTGATCGATGTGACCACTGGTGACGTCATGGTTCTAGTAAAGCTATTTTAATTTAGACATCAGCTCTTCTTTTTTTAGAAACATAGCTAACAATAATGACGTATTCGACGACGAAGCAATCTGCAAGATATACCTCAGTAGCTCGACAGACGTCGCAAATGACGTTGCACTGAAAATTAAAAAAAGAGCTTTCAAAAGTCTCTTGAAGGGTTTCGCGCCTATAGTCGTGCGATGAAACTATCGAGGTAAATGGGTCAACATGTTGAAAAAAGGCGTAGCAGTGAAGCTTATTAAAAACCATGTAAGGAGGAAATTGTTTGACAATATACGAGCATTTGATAGAGCTAGGAGGAAGCAGAGCGATGTGATAAATTAAATTTTGAAAACAGAATACAGGGAACGCAACAAAAGTGGCTAGAGAAAGGGATTGAAGATATATCGGAAAGAAATACGTTCTTCTATAAAAGTATAAGGCCTAACAAAAAAAGATAATGTATTGCCCTTTAGGTGCAAGGTGGGTCGGTCGGTCAGTCGGATTTTTTGTTGCTTCTTCCTTCTTTTTTTTAAAACTCAAACAGCGACCGTCGCCCAAAAAACTCAAAACCGGGAACGTCGCCCCGAAACTCGCTGGTTTCTAGCTGGTGGAGTGCTTGGTGTATACACAAGGCCGGGGTCTACTTGTTTACGCTAGCAGGGTTTCAAAACAAGGGCAGAAGACAAGGGAGAATTTGGGAATAATTTTATGATTTTATGCATTTATATCCTATTTAAACAAACAAAATACATATTACGATCAATCATTAAACATATTTTCTCTAAAAAACGGTTAAAAAAAATACTTTAATAAAAAGCCGACCGTAGATTTTATTTTTTGGGGTCAGTCACAAAGGGCTATACCACATCTTTTTGCTTACGTCTAAGAGAAAAGGGGAAAAGAGAAGGGGATGGGAGGGGAGGGGAGGGGTGGTCTTTCAAGGGATATAAATAGTTATCTAACAATAATATCTCAAGCAGGAAGAGGTGTTTCTGCTTCAATCTTGACCTTCGAGTTGAAGTTATTGCTCTTTGAGCTTTATAGCACTTCCTCTATGCGATATAAGCCTTATAACTTTCCTTAAAAGAACACAGATACGTATCTTAAAAGCAAGATCATCCCGGATTAACGAAAAGTTCAAATGTCGAAAACCAAATTTCAGATAGTACCACGTCTTCCAGGCCAAATCACTGAGCGCCATTAAACTCACCTTTTTATTTGATATAAAAATACCATTATTTCCTACTTTCTTTCTATCTTTCTTTCTTTCTATCTTTCTTTCTCTCTTTACTTTCTCTTTCTCTTTCTTTCTTTTTTTCTCTGTTGCTTTCTTTCTTTCATTGTAACTTTCTGCCTATCACGCTCACATTCTTCCGTCTTCTATATATCGCCTTTTATGACGTGTTTTATCATCAAATGTCTGATATTTGTGGTGTTAGACTTTATTAAGGTTAAACCTATTGCTTTTTATTCTACCCACACAAAAAAAGAGCGATAACTGTCATGAAAGTGAGTATGCACGGTGTGTAGGGGGTGTCTGTCCTTCGAAAAACAAGAGGTCGTGGGTTCGAATTCAGTAAGGTACTTGGAGCTGTACTTTGCAACCAGTTGCATATAGAGACATGATGGTTAAACATATTCCAATCTTTTCTCCCTCTCAGGCAAACAAGACGACTGGATTATTTACAGTAATGTTCTCGAGATTATATTTTCTTCTCTTACAGTTTTTGGTTTTTCTTTCCATCATTATTTTACCTTCACATACAACATGTTAAACGAAAAATGAGATGTTCAGACATGTTCAAATAAGTAACATATAGATTTCATTACTTCCTCACGAATAATATAAACTGCTGCATTTAAGGTAGACATTTTTTGTTATCTGTAATTGTGGTAATAAGCCCTCTTACATTCTAAAACGATTTCCACAGAAATATCAAATCAATACCAAATCGAAAGTAGAATGACTTTTCCTCATTCTTTGATGGGATGTTTTCATGATGGGTTTTAATTTTTCAGTATTAACCTTATAGACAATACTTTACAATATAACTGGACAGACGACTCCGATCCTTTTAGCTAGAAATTTATTGATTGTAAGCGACCCTTTCAGGGGAGAGAGATTGATAAATTGCTTGAAATTGGATTGCACTTTACTCTAAGGTCAGAAGTTTTAATGACATCGTTTATCAGGCCTGGGACTAAGGCCCCTTTTTATTGTACCCTTCCCATCTATACCCCACGTCATGATTCAGGCAATGTTCTCATATGTTACTGGAAATCTCTTGTGTTTTGGGGTATTTTAAAGAAAATTAGGTACATTTGATAAGTTATTGTGATGGTTTGAAAGTTTGATTCTTTAATACATTATTACGATAAAGATGTATTTTTTTTCTCAGTACACGTACAACACGTAACATTATGGGCTGAGGTCATGTGAATGGTAACTTTCATATTTCAAGAGTAGTTTCCAGGGCAACTCCATCTGAATTATTAACATTGTTAGAATATTCCAATTACTGCAGTACAAAAAAAATGATTATACGCATTTATGTCATAGCTGAGGAATATGTTTGAAGATTTGTTCGAGGGTATGTGCCCTCATGTCTTCAATATACATTGTGATGTGCACTTGAACACTCGATTTCCCGTTTTCACGCCCATCGCTCTATCGTCTGTACAACTGAACACCAAACGGTAAAAACATGATGAGCAACAAAAAGAAAACCGTGACTAAAAGCTGCAGTTCGAAATATCTTTTCAGAAGCATACCTTTTCTTCAAAAGTTGTTAATGTTGTCCTTTGAGAGATGAAATCAATCCGAACATGACTTTGAAAAGCTCCGAATATTTGTCTGAAACATGTTTCATTTTTAGTCTAATGGATCTGGGTTACTCGGCGTCTGACCATGGAAAAAAAACATAAAAATAGCGCATGCTTTTATCCAATAACATGATCTCGGGAATATTATTAGCAATACGAACAACATAGAGGAGTCCAATTCTTCAAACAGCCCCTGGTCATGCTGTTAGAGTGCTGGAGAAATCATAACTACAACAAAATCAGGCCTAACATAAACATATATATATTTCGCGATAAAATGACTAAACGGTTATATAGACATCTGATGACAATCGGTAATGAATAACAACAATCGTAGAGCATCGATATATTTGTTTACATGAAAAGTAAGGTAACAAAATTAGAGAGTTGCGATAGAAGATTGGTAAAAACGATCTGCAGCTTGAATATAATAATTTTCTCCTACGATAACACATGAATCAAGTAATTATCCTACCCCCTTCTTTCCTTGCCTCTCCCACCTCTCTCTCTCTCTCTCTCTGCCTCTCCCACCTCTCTCTCTCTCTCTACCTCTCCCACCCCTCTCTCTCTCTCTCTCTCCCCTGTACATTCCTCTCATCGTATCTACTCTCCTCTCCCTTTCACTCTGTCTATTTCTCTTTCTCCTCTCTCCCCTCTGTCTCTGTCTCTCTTTTTCTCACTCTCCATTCTCTGTCTCCTCTCTTTTCTCTCCCTCTCTCTTTCTCTCTCTCTCACCTCCCTTTCTCTCAATCTCCTCTCTCACGTTTCTCATTCTTTCTCTCACCCCTCTCTTCATTTCTCTGTCCCTCTCCCTTTCTCTCTATCCCCCCTCTCTCTCTATGTCTCTTTCACACCTTTCGCATTCCCTCGATCCTTTAAACTATACATCTATCATTGTAATCCTCAAACGCCGTCAAATAAGCCTTTTAGCCCTTTTCCCCATATTTCTCCAAGAAGTTATACAATTCTAGGTGGCTTTATTATATATATCAGTGAAATACTTTTTGATGATAAATATGTATATTGGAAAATAATATAGGTACATAAATGCAATTTTGGGTTATGAACAAGGGTTGTGTGTGACATACTTTATATATATACTTTATAATATATATATTTGTACTAGAAATTGTTATAGATCACATACAAATTATGGCTGCTTGTACTGCTTACACAACAATGATTAAGTAAAACCGTTACATGATAACTTTAACCCCAAAAGTAGGCTGTAGCTCTTTTGATATCAAGCTATAGTCTTTTGGAAGGTTTTACATTTACTTATTCGTAAGTTTGAACTCATCATTGATATTCACTTTTGGAACCTCTTAATGTTTCTTTAGACGGGTCCACATTTAGGAGAAACATTGATCCACTATACAAAGTGTTACATAGACGATGATTGTCACGTTCTCCAAGCATCGCTGCCCCCACCCTCACCGCCTACCCCCTTCTGATAATTCTGGGCCCGCTGTTATAACATCTGGGGGGTGTTTCACAAAGATCCTATAGGTATAATTTAACACTAAGTTGGACATAAAAATTATGGACAGCCATTGGAGCCTTAAAATAAAATATATTCAAAAGCAGAAATTCAAGTATTTTAGACTTTTTATAAATTCCACATCCAGAACATGAAACCTCCTTGATGATAGAAAATGTAAATGATTTGAATCAACATTTTATGCCTTTCAAAATAACTTTTACAAAATATTTTCAAAGATGCTAACGGCTTTCCATAACTTTTAAGTCCAACTTAGAGATAAGTTCAACTTAGGATCTTCGTGAAACACCCCCCAGAAGTATTACCCCACGCAAACCACTCAATCGTTCTAAACTTACAAATGGAAAATGCTTTAACGTGTTGGTTTAAATAATCGTTAAATAACAACAGAATGATATCAGTAACGCATTGGGATAGGATTAATATCATTCATCAATAATGGCCATCCTTTCTTCATTTTTTTACGCCGAATAAACTGTCGGCGTTCGGTGTCCGTTCTGATCTGTATCTCCGGTGGATCATTCTTAGATTGCTTTATAAACGCATGCCTGAAAGCTTGGAATTGTGGTATAAAAACTTTATTTCACTGAATAGAAGCACTTATTGTGTGCGTCCTTCCACTGTGAGATGTTGTAACCATGGTAACATGCTTTCATCTGAAATCGAAGCATGATATGCTTTTAAAACAAGTGATGGATAACACAGAAAGGAGATTGATCGGATAGGAAGGGATCTTAAAAACAACTTTAGGATTACAATCACTTGAAGTGTGAAGAAAATGAAGGGTATTTCTGTTTTCTAGTTATTATGTCATCAACATTACAGGTGTTTAACCAAAGAGATAGAAATAGAGGAAAAGAGAAAGAGAAAGAAAAGGAAAAAGAGAGAAGGAGATAGCAGGTCTGTATTTAGAGAAAGTGAGAAATTGAAAGAAAGATATAAAGTTAGATAAAATGTAAAGATAAAGAGAGCGAGCGAGAGAGAGGGAGAAAGAGAGAGAATGCGAGAGAGAGAGAGAGAAAATGAGAGAACGAGAAAACCATGCATTCTGTTGTTTAGAGGTGTCGTAAATAATTTCCCTCATCTTTCATTAATTTGTAACCGATAATAATTGTATTCATAACGATGTGTTGATACGCGGAGAGATTATTTCTATAGAGAGAGAGAGAGAGAGAAAGAGAGAGAGAGAGAGAGAGAAAATGAGAGAGCGAGAAAACCATGTATTCTGTTGTTTAGAGGTGTCGTAAATAATTTCCCTCATCTTTCATTATTTTGTAACCGATAATAATTGTATTCATAACGACGTGTTGATACGCGGAAAGATTATTTCTATAGCCTGATTGTCAATAAAGCGTTTCAGCACTTTCAGAAGATTATCACTTTAACCTTTAAGTGTTCATCTTCCCAATAATTTTACTCCTTACTGATAATGAAATTTGTATTCATAGACTTGATAATGCAATCATCCTCGCGTTTCTATTATCAATGAAAAAAAAAGAAACTGTCCTGTTTCCATGGTAACAAGGAGTTTCTCTTTTCAGGTCAAGTGGCAAATAAATATGACCAGTTAAAAAGAGAGATAGCAAACGTGTTGAAGCACGGAAATCTACTGTTTCTACTCCAAATAAAATGTGCACTTCTGAGTGTATTCATACTGACAGAGAGCATGCAGTCATGATCATCGCTGTATCAAGTAGGCTAATGGAATCTGGTCATGTTTGCTTAGAAAGGGTCCTCATGTACTTGGCACTCTATCCAGTGCAGTGGCATAGACAATAAGGGCACATGCCCCATAGAAATGGCGTGAAAAGGAAAAAAAGGAGTGATATAGAGACAAAGAGAAAGAGAGAGAGGGGGAAAGGGAGGGAGGGAGGGAGGGAGGGAGGGAGAGAGAAAGGGGAATGGAGGGAAGGCCAGGGGAGAGAGAGAGAGAGGGAGAATAAGAGAGAGAGAGAGAGAGAGAGAGAGAGGGGGTTGATAGATATACAAAAAACATACAAAACTACCCATTGCTGGCTTGATGCATACTTATCCCACTGGTATCTATGAAGAAAAAAATAGCAAGAGATCAGTGGAGAGAAAGAGAAAGACGGGTAAAGAGATAAAGTGTGAGAGATAAAGGGGTCATATATAGAGGTAGGGGAAATACACTAATAAAAAGAGAAAGAGAAAGAGAAAAAGAGTTTGTGCTAAGATTTAAAAAGGAGTGAGGGAAAGAAAGATAGAATGAGAACAAAAATACCGTTATAAAAAGATAAGATGAGAGATAAAGAGAGAGGGAGAAATGGAGAGTGAGAGAGAGAGAGAGAGAAATGATACATTCTGTTGTTTGGTATTTTATGCCGTGAGCAAATAAACCAGATGTATTTTTTCCGGTAAAACCAGATAAAAGGAAAGGCGAACGTATCTCGAGGCCGCCTTTACTTCTCGATTGATAATACAACGACCTTTCACTAAAACACAAGATCCATACTAGAATTCCTATTTGAAAACACCTAATTTAGAGGACCAGGCGACTAGATTTATGTACAGAAACGGACATTACTTTGCAAACGTGCATTAATCTGCATTTATATTGGTCACATCCTATTCGTTTGTGCCTTTTCTACGCAGGATTCAAACAAACCCATACAGCTTTTTTATTATTACGCGGACGGTAGTAGGAAATCTAGGCAAAATCAAAAGAAACAAATAACAAAACTTAAACAAGCAAATTGTATGCCGAATGCTTTGCCGAAGACATTGCAGAACTACATAATAAAGAATAACCAAACACTACATATTGGTTGATCGTTGAATGGAGAAGGACATTTCAGCTGAAGCAGAAAAGAGAAAAAAACTCAACAAAATATGCTAGATTCTCTCCCGCAGACATTGTAGAAACTATATTTGAGATCTACGAGGGAATAACATAATGTAACATAAACTAACATGATCAATATAGACTTGTGGACTGGGTTCCGGCTAAAATATAAATAGAAAGATATAGCAAGGACAAACTTTATTATAAAAATGCTGAATTCTATCTGCTCACAAAATGAAGTGCAGTACAAAAGTAATATGAAGAGAAAAAATGAAACCTCCATGTACTCTTGGTGAGAATGAGGGCTGATTAATTTGATAAAATTTTCATGTCAAGAGTGAGAAAACACGTGCGAAATAAGGAGGTATATAACAGCACGAATCCGCTACCATTCGCAATTTCCTTTTTCCACGTTCCGAACCCACTTGTATGTAGGTTGTCTCAATAACACATTGTCTCGTTCTCTTTGTAGAACTTATTCCTACTGCGAGAAAATCTCTTCTGGGTACAATTTAATTTCATTTAATTAGACAATTTCACCGTTTATATTGTTGAAAGCGAAGCACCTACACTGGCCGTGACCTAGTCTACTCCATCACAAATGAAGATATTGATAAAATCAAGTTAAAGAAATGGCACATTTTCCGGAAATAAAAACGACTAGTATTTTTCCTCGAGCAAAATTCTCACTCGGCTCCAGTTTTAGAGAGAGACAGATATCACAATTCACACAACAACAAAATGTAAAGTTATGGACAATGAATCCCTAGAAAGGTTACCATACATTTTTTGCAACGAAATAATATTTGAGAGTATCTCGTGATTTTGATTGCAGAAGAGGCAACCATTGTCTTACTGTTTTTTACTAGAGAGATGCAACTTTATCAATAAATTAAAACAGCATGAAAAATAAAATAATAATGAAAATATAGCAACAACATGTATATAATTATGATAGGCACAAAAGCATGGAGAAAGTTTAGCTTTACATTGCTTGTCAAGAACTGATATATAAGAGGAATTTCATGAATTTGATAGCAGAAGGAAGCAACCATTGTCCTACCGTTTTCAACTTATAAGCGCACAATAATAATGTGAGGTGGTCGAGAACTCGAAATCAACGACAGACAGATCCTGTGAGAGGGCCAAGCAAAGAGTCTTTATTAGTAGTAACCAGTAACAGACACATTACATATCACTAATGCCGATAATCATGGAGATCATGCATTCCCCAAAACATGTCATGTTATCAAATATTAAACGAGTAAATTTGCCCTTTAAAAACCAATTGCCACAGTACAATGTAGCTGAAACTCTCAACATTAACACAGGTAAATACCTGACCCAAATACTTAAACAACTAGAAGTAACAGTCAATATAAACCTCATATAAAGCAATACATTCACATATTTGGATAAACCAACACACCAAGCTAGGTTTAATAACCTTATCATGTGACCTCAATATCACTACTTAATTCTTATTCAATAAACTATACCTTTAACTTGTACATTGTAATATTAAGACAATGCAAATATCCTAATAACATAAACTTAAATAGGGCTATCTGGTCCCCCCTTTTCACAGTAAGCACATATTAAAGAATGAACAATGAAACTAACAATATTATCATAATAATGGAACAAAGACAAAATATCTCTGCTTTTAAATATCAGAATATCTCAAGACCTGAAACATTGATAAATCCTGGAAACTATAAATCTCCTTATATCTGCATCAAATACAACTTTCATCAACCAATCCAATTCAAATATCTATCTTCCATACTTTTCTTACTTCCAAACAAACTCCAATAATCTCCTGGTCTAACCCTAAACATTATAATAATAATAATAATACATAACATTTATTAGGCGCTTAATATTGATGTTTCTAAGCGCACAGTGTTCTGATTAAGAGAAGACTATAACCCGTAGAATTAAATTAGAAGAAAAAGCAAAAATACAAAAGTAACATAGATAAGGTAAGAAAAACAGTGGCAATCAACTAAGTAAAGACAAATATGGTGCGCACCTCCATTGACCGACGCACAACTGCAATTTACAATTTGAAAAGATAGGTTTTGAGTAGAGATTTGAATTGAGATACAGAGGGGGCGCAGTGAATAAAGGCGGGCAGTTTGTTCCAGAGAGCGGGGGCAATAACTGAAAAGGCGCGGTCACCATACCGGGTGTTAGTGCGGGGTCCAGGTGTTAACAGTAATGTGGAAGATGAACGAAGTGTTCGTGACGACGTACGGGAACGTAAGGATATGAGATCGGAAAGGTAAGAGGGGGCTAAGCCATTGATAGCTTTGTAGCACAGGAGAAGAATTTTGAAGGATATGCGGTGGTGAATTTTAAGCCAATGTAGTGAGTTCAATATTGGAGTTATGTGCTCTGATTTACGCGAGAGAGTCACAAGCCGAGCAGCGCTATTCTGTACCCTTTGAAGTGGGACTAGATGTGACTGAGGGAGGCCAGAAAGAGAAGAATTACAGTAATCGATATGGGTCGAGACAAAAGCATGGACTAATTTTGAAGTTGTGGGTCGGTCAAGTAGCCTCCTGATTCTACTGATCTTATATATACCAAAGGAAGCAGACTTACAAATATTACTAATGTGTTGTTTGAAAGTAAGATTGCTGTCAATATTTAAACCAAGGTCATGCACAGAAGCACAACAACTGAGAGAGCCATCACTCATAACAAGATCAGGAAAGGGGTCTGAGTTCCGAAATTTAGAAGTAATATGAATCATTTCAGATTTTGAATCATTAAGGCAGAGACATGTGGTTTTGAAAAGACCAGGTTTTGATTTCAATGAGGCAACTGGTGAGTTTGTTCGCGGCTACTGTCCTGCTGTTTGGGTGAAGAGTTACATAAATCTGGGTGTCGTCTGCATACATAGTGTGTTGAATATTCTGATGAAGGTTAATAACATTTGAGAGAGGGCTGGTGTAAAGAATAAACAGGAGGGGGCCGACCACGGAACCCTGAGGAACGCCGCAGATGAGGGGAAATGATTCCGAGTTGGTGTCATTGATGATCACCTTCTGAGTTCGGTGCATGAGATAGGAGCGAATCCATTGAAGTACGGTGCCGGTGATGGAGAAGTCGTTCTCTAAGCGATGGAGTATTCAGGTCGTGGTTGATAGTGTCAAATGCGGCAGTGTAATCAAGCAAGATGAGGACAGCTTCATTACCCTTATCTACAGCTAGAAGTAGGTCATTTAGGACCTTGACAGTTGCAGTCTCAGTAGAATGATGATTCCGATAGGCAGATTGGTGGATTGGAAACAAACCGAGATTGTCAATGTGGGCTTTCAGCTGTAGTGACACAATACGTTCCAAAACCTTCCCAAGGAATGGCAGGTTTGCGATGGGCCTGTAGTTCTTAAGTCCATTCGTGTCGAGACTCGGCTTCTTTAGGAGGGGAACAAGCAGAGAAGTCTTAAAAGACTCTGGAACTATTCCGGATGATAACGAGAGATTGAACAGTTTGGTTATGTGAGGAAGGAGTTCATCGAGGACTTCCTTTAGAAGCCAGGTAGGAATCGGATCTAGCTTACAGTGTTTAGAAGGAAGTGAAGTGATGAGCTTCCTGACTTGTGAGAGGGACACAAGGCAGAAATCAGAGAGTTCATGACGAGGGCCTGGAGCAAAAGATCTTGAAGCTTGTGCTGGTACTACATTAGGGAAAGAGGATACAACTTTGGCGACTTTTTCCCTGAAGAATGTAGCAAATCTGTTGGCGAGTTCACTATCAGAAGAATGATCTGGAAGAGGTGAAGATTGAGTGGGCGTTGAGAGTGTCTTCACAAGACGAAACAGTTCTTTAGTGTCAGCATTCTTGATGAGATCTTTGAGATACGCTGACTTCGCATTGAAGATGCACTCATAATATGACTCGCATTCACGGCGATACAGCTCTCTATCAACAAAAAGTCCAGACTTGATCGAACGACGTTCCGCACGACGCCTTCGCCTCTTGGCTTCCTGGATATCATCGGTAAACCATGGCGCATCAGGTCTGATTGATACAGTCTTGACCTGGATTGGAGCGTGCTCATCAATCAACGTCCGCAAAGATGAGTTGTAATGCTCCGCGGAAGCAGATGGACAAGATAGATCAGGAAGTGAATGGAACATTGTGTCAATAGAGTTGCGTAGAGAGTCCTTGTCAATGCTGCGATTATTCCTGAAGGAAACCTCTTTCTTGGGATTCTTCGGCCATTGCTCTTACTCCTATTATTCCATCACAATTTAACATGTAACAATATTTTTTTATAGCAATCTGCTAAATGAGAAATAAGGTTTACAATGATAGAGGGCGCTAAAAACCCTCGAATGGCTACATAGTCAGACAAAGTTCGATCATCACTGTTTGAAGTGCCATAATTAATATCCCCTAGCTTAGCAACCAAAATACAAACAACATGCAATACTTTTAAACACTCAACTTCTATTATAAGCACTTCTTTTCTATGCTCCCTACCGTTCTTACTGACCTCATTCCTAAACCAAGACTTATACTCATCACATCAATTAGAGCGTACCCTGGTCCTGGTCCTGGGACCAGGCACAACATTAGCGCGCACGCACTACACCCAATTTTGGTACCGCGCGTTCAACTTATTAGTGTACATAACCATGTACTACAATGTAAATGCATATAACAAATCAAAGCGCTAAGCATCACACAGTTTAACATTAAATCCTCGTTTCCAATATAATCATATCAACCCATATGATACATCAAAATATCCACTCAAATCGTTCTAACACATATGTACATAACACATATTTAGCATAACAATATTAATATTTACTAAACATAACAGTGGTTCAAGTTTGGTCAACTCACCTGTGAGAGGGCCAAGCAAAGAGTGCCGGCTTGTCTCAGCACTCCGCCCTCTACAGGTCACAGGGTAATTTCCTAACCCCTTACATCCTTCCCCACTTAAAACGTCATCGCCCTCGATGACCGAAGGAACAATATTCAAACCATCAACTACCAAAAAACGTATAACACATAATAACCTTGCCACTAAGGTAGCACGTGGCGACATAACACCTATATCAAACTGCACCATTAGATTACCTGTATCTTTCCACTACACAGCAGTCCCCTTTAAGTGTCATTGTGCAAGCTCGCAAAAACACAGTATACACTATAAATACATACATACAAATATAAAGACATCCCAACATGGCTAATTAACTGACTGTTACTAGCGTCGAGACGTCAAACCCAGCATAAACCGTCTCACCAAAAAGTTATCTCCCAACCTACAACTCAAATAGGAATGCACTAATCATGTTATCTATCGCCATTAAATTCGCACATAATGTCTACTGATAAATCAGCGTTTCATGTCCAAATGTCAACCACGTATCACAAGCGGTAATTAAGTATAATTGAACCTCAATAAACTTTGGGTGACCCAATGCTGGACGGATCCATACCAGACCCCAAAACAAGCTTAACAAGTACATACAAAGGCATGTGTACATGATATACAAAAATCGTATGCAATATCTTATCGCATATCTTTCTTCTTTGCAAATATCAAAAACCAAAAATAAAATTTGTTGCTAAAAGTCATATCCTGTCTCTAAACAAAAACATAATCCTCTATAACGCTATCAATCAAAACTATAAGACCAAAATATAGCAAAATGACTAAAATTCAATCATGGGCCCTTGCTATCGGCCTAGCAGTTCGTAGTTCTGACCGTGCAGCTTTAATCTTTATATTTTTGCGCTTTGACGAACACTGTGAACAATTAAACTTCATTAAAAATTACCTTGAAAATGTTTCTTTTTTACAGAATAAACGGGATCAAATAGGTTTACCGAGGAAAGCTACTCAAGAACAAGATCAAAGGTTTTTTATGTTTAAAAAGAAGAAGAAATAAAGAAGAAGAAACATTATAATACGGGCTGAACGAACACGAATTAAAATTGTAATTTAAGAATGAGTGCCCACAATATTAATATGCCAATCGACATGTTGAAGAACTCTGTGTATCCCAGTAGACTTGAGAAAAGTGTGATTCGTGTAATTTATCGATAATGATTTCCCTGTCGCATGTCAATATAATAATGAACACGACGTTTCATACGGAAATCGAAGACACCAAATCACCAGCCGCTGAAATCACGTGTTAAAGATAAAGTTGAGTTCTGGTCATGCGATTACATTGTGAAAGAAATGGTGTGGAATCGATCAGAAAAAGTTGATCATCTAGCATATAAGTATTGGTGTGAAGTGTAAGGTTCTGGAATCATCAAAATGATACACGAACATGTGGCATTAAAAATTAGTCCCGATTTTTATGATGTTACATGCCATATTTAGAATATTAATTCATTTGAAGAGCCATGCTTTTCAGGAAAGATTTTTAATCTTATGTTCTTCCACAATTGCATAATAAAATGATGACGCTCACAAATTATTTGTACCTCTTCCCAGAACTCAACTTTCTCTTTAACCTCTTCCGTGCCACTGGGTTTACCAAAGATTATGATATACATTCACTTTTAATCTGATGTTCTGTCTTTGTTGAACTGCTGCATTGAACGTACAATGTACAATCTGTCCTATGCGAGAATATTTCTACTGTTTCTGGATGAAAGAAAAATCGATGGTCAGCTGAAACATCGGGTTTATAGGGCGGGATTTGTCGCCAATGGCGCGAAAGGGTTTAGCATGTTTTACATCTTTTTTTCTTCTTGGACAACGTCTTCGTTAATAGTACATTGTGGAAAATACCTTCTCCTTTGTTACAATTCTTGGAAATATCTATGCGACGACTTTAAATACGATATATCAGCTAGATTAAACATACACATTCCACATTGCGTTTAACAGCCAGCCACTTCCCCAGTCTTTCCCATATGAATCATGAGAGGCATATTCAGTAGTTTTTCAGTCTAATCAGCGCCTTTGATGAGGCAACTAGATATTGGCTATGCAAATCTCTAGATGGGATTGGATTAAAGGATAATTGCTCAACTGCTTATGTGTTTCTAAAATTACTACGTGATTTCACACTGAATTATCCGTAGGATAAGACATTGTTTAAAAATAAATGTACCTTCTCTTTTGTTACAGTTCTTGGAAATATCTATGAGATATCTATATGAAATATCTTTAAAGAGCAACGCGGGCATTGATAACTTCACTTACATTGAGTAGCCGCCCACCTACTCACAAAACGCACCAGGTTAACGTTTTCATTTCTTTCACAAGATCTTATTTTCTTATCATGCGAATGGTTTTATTTCATCTGCCATTTAATTTCTGGGAATACATCCTATCCTCGCGTAAAAACTAGTATATATATAATGTTTTTGATTTTTATTGCACTTGTCTTAGCTGATATTTCTTAGAAATTTAATCCCAAAAGAAAGAATAAGAAAGATTACGTAGAAAATGATACAAAAGAGGAAGAATTTAAATCCAATCTTTCTTTGAATCTGTGTCAAAAATATCGTCCAAAGCTCCTTTTCCATTAATGGCAGCAGTGGCGTAGCTAAAAGGGGAACAGGGGCTCGTGCTTCCTCCAACGGTCGAAACTAAGAAAACGGGGGATACAAAAAGAGAAATGGAAAGAAAAAAGTGATAGAGAGAAGACAACGTGAAAAAGGACATCTGCACCTCTTTTCTTTTTTTTTTCTTGTTCTTTTGCATTTCATTCACGTGGTAAGAATAGCGTTTTAGTCGAGTGTGTATTATTTTGTTGAGTAGATATTAAACGACTGAACCGAGATAAGCTTCCTTAATGGCGTTGGTTCCTTTAACCAGATATTCAAGAAATAAGAAACTACAAAGAACGAAATGCAGTGTCCCAGAATCTGTCCGGAGTTAATGGATTACAGCTCATTAGTAGCACCATCGAAACCGAAGAGGGGAAGATATTTATCACCGAATCGCGTTTGATTCTACCTCCTTGGTTTGGTTTGATAGAGGGGATGAGTGGGCTGGTAGGGGTCCAAGCAGGTATCGAGTCTGTAAGCTGTAGGTTTAATGGATTCGAATTTGTATCGCCCCAGTTACTTCTGAGCCGGTACTCTGAAAAGTGGCACCACGTTTCGCTTTGCTTGCTTGCCTGTGTGACAGCAGATTGAGTTTATGGAGCCACCGTATGTCCACTCCACCTCAAGACCCTTAAACTCTAGGAGAATGACATCACAGTCTCGGTTAATTTTTGTTTTCGTTTTCATTTTCGTCCTTCCTGTTGGGGTCAAAGCCGTGGGATATTCTTTTTCGATAAGTTGTCACCAAATAAACCACGTTTGAAATACCCCACGGATTAGCCAATTTATTCCTTATAATAAAGTGCATTAGCTGGTCAAACGGCACTGAATTGACCACCCTCCCTTTTTTTTTTAAAGTTAGGAATACTTTAAAAACGTCCCCTATCATCTCACTGACCGGCTCTGGAAAAAAAACGGAGGGACTTTTGGAAATCACATTCGAGGAACAACAATCATGTTTGGAAGGTAAAAAGTGATTCATCTCTGTTGGTAATATATCGTGACGCCCCCCCCTTATATTCCTGAATCCGCCACTCTGTCAATACAGCTCCAGTTTATAATGTATTGTAAAACTTATGTTTATGCTAACAGGCGATCATTCTGCAAAACAAAATTATGTTTGGAAGGTAAAAAGTTAGAAGGTAAAAAGTGATTCATCTCTGTTGGTAATATATCGTGACGCCCCCCCCCCCTTATATTCCTGAATCCGCCACTCTGTCAATACAGCTCCAGTTTATAATGTATTGTAAAACTTATGTTTATGCTAACAGGCGATCATTCTGCAAAACAAAATTATAATGGGGTCTCTGCATGTTGCCTACAGCTTTATAAATAATTACAATAATAAGAATATCCGGTATGATCATTGTAGCTACAAGGATATCTATAGAATCCTGAGATATTTTTATTGAAATTCTATCCACTAGAATTAGACGAGGAATAATATAAAAAATAAAGGAAAAATAGATGAATAATATAACGCTCAGAACTATAAGTTATTCGGTTTTTTGTTGTTTCACCTATCAGGAAAACAAGAATTTCAACAGTTTTTAGAATATAATCCAGAGTACATTTTGTCAATACAATAATAAAAATATGTGATGAGTTGTGATTTGATGCTTTACAAAAAAAGTCCCCAAATCTACGGCAAAGAAAGTACAAGTTGATTTATGTGTTTAAGCTAGACAAAGCGATGAAATTGAATAATGCTCTGTATTTCCTAATCATGAAACAGTTCCAGGCCCGCTATAAGTTTCGGTAAGTCCTATTTATTTCAAAGGTTCTCAAACGTCGGAAATAAAATAGAATCAAAAGATATGCCGAATGCTTCTTTGCACAGTAAAATTTAAATTAATCAATTTAATCCCATTAACACAAGACTCGTTACAATAATGTTTTATGCACAGAAACCGAATAGATCAGAGGGAGATAGTTTTAAGTCAATTTATCGTTTTAATTCATCGCTAGCGGTCGTACGACCTGGATTTGCAATTCCTTGATTATTTCTCTACTGACATCCCCGGGACAAGGCTTTAAACGTATCATGCACTTTCTCAAGTCATCATTTTGTCGGGTAATCATAATTGTGATGGTTTGCTCATGTTATTTTACCATGTGTTCGATTAACAAACTTTTTAATGAAGACATAAGATCACCGTGTTTATTTGATTACGATTTCCGCATGTTCAATCGCATTTTTAGGTAATCCACTAAATGAATTGTGACAAGGAAGTTTGTTCATTATCAGTGAATTATACGTGTTGATTTGAACAGTCGTTGTAGGTTCAATATTCGGAACTCGCTGTCTTTCACTTAAATTTTTAAAGGATATCTTAAAATACTTTTTAGATAAGATTCCCAATATAGAGTTAATTAAAGTAATTTATAAGATCTTATTGGTTTTAGATAAACATTTTAAGTGTGTCGGTCTGAGTCTGGTTCTTAATTGAATATCATAATTATTTGAAACCAAGATGTATAGGCCTATGTTTCAAACTATATGGATTAACAAAATAATAGAGGCATAACAGTAGGGAAGGCCGTTATGCCTTTAGGGAAGATTTACCTAGCTTTGGTATCACGAATTTCTAATACGCATGATCTATTTAAATGATTTTGATTTTCCATTTGATGTGGGGTCGATAGCCAAGGTTTTTCTTTATCATGGTTTCTCGTATCACTGGTTTAACAAATGTGCTCCAGTAGCACTAGAAAGGTTTTAAAAAAGTAAATATTTTGATCGGCCAGTGCCAGGGTAAGCTGTTATTCTGAACAAAAAAACACATTATAAAGCACATTTTTTACGATGAAAACTGCAGGAATATGAATAAACAAAATATAAAGAAAATTGATTCATAGGGAAAGATTGTGACAAGAAGAAGAACAGCAAAACCACCCAAAAGTTAATAGAAATATTCTTTTTAAAAGAACACATTGATGTCAGGTTTGTTTCAAGCCTTTTTTGGTTTAGTCATAGTATGCTTGCTGACACATTTTTCATTTTCCAAAGCCCTCCTCAAAGAAATTTATGAACAATTCCACTGTCATGAGCTCCTTCTTTAAAATGTTGTAAGATTCAATACTGACTTGTGATGTAGAGTGATTTTGATTGGACACATTCGTTGGTACATGTGAGATTGTCTTCATTTCTTTAGAAATATTGGTTATGAATGGAATTGAATAATATTCTTAAGTCGGAACAATAGAATCCGATTTAAAGATTAAAATAGATTGAATGCATAATATGGCACTTACAATGCATCCGTGTGTAAATGGAGAGAGAGAGATCATCGGGGGGGGGGGGGAGTGAAAGAGAAAAACGAAAGCGAGAGGAAGAAAGATAGAGAGAGAGAAAGAGAGGGTCAGACAGAAAGAGAGAGAGAGAAAGAGAGAGGGAGAGAGGGAGAGGGAGATACACAAAAAGAGAGAGAGAGAGAGAGAGAGGCTGGGGGAGAGGGGGGGGGGGGGTAACAAAAGTGGCATATATTGACAAAAGAAGAACCAACGAAAAAACAAAAACAAGGGTTAGACCTACTGTTTTGCCCTGGGTGAGGGGTGAGGGGTAGAATGTACAATTTTCAAATTTCAAAATCAAATTTAAGTCATTTCTTTTTTTTCTTTTGACAAAGGATGACGAAAAATAAAATTACAATATACCACAGATAATTGAGTAAAAATTACAAAATTACAATAAACTTAAATGATGCATGCCTCTTCGTGAAATAATACAGAGATAATAATTAATTATATTTCTCGTAATTCGTAATATTTTTCACATGTATTTGGTCATCCCGAGTACCATATAACAAAATAATGTGGGGGCGTTCACCAGCTCAGCCAAGATTGGATACGCCATTGACTCGTAGTATAGGTCGTAACATGAGAGACAAGACGACGGCAAATCTTAGAATCTTTTCAAACGCCTCTGGGAAATCGCTTCATTTTTCATTTCCTATTTTCTACCTTTTTAAGTTTGCTGATTTCTTTGCAGTGTAACGATGGCAACCTAATCCTCTCGCTCCATTTTCTTCTATAGAATCAAGGAAAGAAGGTTATATACATCCTTTCCTCTTGGCGATGTGTACAACCCCGGATTGGAAAATATATATTTCATTTTCGATAGTTCAGGTATGCGATCTGGTTTCATATTCTGTGCTTATTTCACCCCTTTTCCTAAACATTTCTAAAACCAAATACCTTACAATATCCATGTATAAAAATATCCTTTAATGAATATGTAATAAAAACCTCCTCGGCAGCATTTGGTGGAAATCGTTCGGATATTTTGATAGAAATAACTTTGTTTTGAATATTGTAATAAGAAACTCTCGAGAAAAAGGGTGTGTTGTTACACTGAGAAGCATATGTCATGTATTTATTACAAGACAGTTTCACACTTTTGAAAAGCTCTCTACAAAGCAGGCTTAAACTTTATCACTTTTTAAATTATTCAAGGGGTGAGCCATATCTTTCTTCGAAAAAATTTGTTTTGCTATTTCTTTTGAACACTGTTTGCATATTCTCTTCAATTAAAACAAGTTTTAATTAAAAAAACAGAATATCTTCGTAATCTTATTGCAGTGGTGTTTTTTTCGTTGGTTACTAAAGTCTGAATAGTTAAAAACTTCATAATCTTAAGATCTGATATTGTAGGATAAATAAACTCTCACGAAATCTTCCGCTACAATGATTCACATAATTAAGACCACTTTCTTCTTCATAATGTTGATTTCTTGTATATATGTCATGTATATAATTATATCACTCAAGTTCGTCACGCCGCAGCATTCTAAGTGCTCTAACATCCAATATCCAACATGAAAGAATTAAAACGGAACCGTAGTTAATCACAATCCTCTCATTAAACGAAAAGAAACACAGAACAAAATGAAAACAAAATAGCAACACTCCGTAATAAAGACTTAAAGTCAAGTGTGTATTCGTTCACTATATCTACCAAATCTGGATTTGATAACCATGATTATCAATCACAATTTATTTGAACATGTTGAATTCAATACATAGTTTCTATGACAACCATTTCTTCGTGAACATTGTAAGATAATCCTTCTCACATGATCATGTCTTTAATTCTCTCTTCTCCAATGTTGTGTACGTCACGCGAAATTACGACCAATAAAAATTCTCTGCCCAGTGCCCACTAGAATTGTTTTCTAAATCTTGAATTAGCCCACGGCTTTCGCTTCAGTAATTGAATCCTGCTCTCAACCCAAGCAGTCATACACTTCCGCTTGCAATCTAAGAAGTTATGAAAAGCTCTTCTATTTTCTTCTAAGATATAAGGACACGTACACCTGTCTTCCAACACTTGCGCACCATGAATTATTTGGAAAGCTTACATCGAGAGACTTTTATACCCTCGATGAATAATTAAAATTGTATTGGGGAGTTGGTAATTCCCAAATCTCTCATCCAAGTTCCCGCTTTTTCTTCAGTAGCTCTAAAGAGCATGCGAGAAATACGTCAATGCCAGTAGCTTGAACCGAAAGGTTAAGATGTCACTACTACGTGAACTCATTGTTTGAAGATAACAATGTATTCTGATAAAGGTCCCGAAAGGAATGAATATACATGTGCTCTAAGGGTGGAATTAATGTATTTTGACGATGCCCATTTTCAAACCGTAAAGGTATTTTGTTTAAATATTCGATTCATACATTATGTTCTTTGTAAGGTCGATGGTGGGAACACTCATTGATAGTGCCTTGATTTGATTTGACCCGGCCAAGTTTTACATTTCCCGGTAAATCATGATTTTGAGATAACCGTGTTTGAAAATCATGCATATTAGGTGATGAGTGTGGAAGTTGTCCTTTCAGTTTCATCAGGTATGTTTCAGAACAAAAAAAAGCAAGCTTGCCTTCCTTTTACAAATGCCTCGAGCCTGAGCCTGAATGTCAGGGATGTCCTTTCACCCTTCGCAGTTTTATATAGGGTCATGCAAATATTATTCAATCTTATGTTTCAATTCAAGCTGTAAGACAGTTCGAGTCATATTGCGTATTATGAACCGAAAATTGTACCAGAGAGACCTACGTGACAGCAATTCAAAACACCTTCACTAATAGAATTCGATCAATTTTCAAATCGTGGTTCACATCGCATCAACTATTGATTGATGATGTTGATGGTTATCTCGCTGCGTCGTTACCATTCTTTGAGTCTATCGTATTAATGTCCCTCAACTGAGATTCATCTTGAGTAGTTTCGTGGGACACTTTGCTGTTCAAAACATGTCGATTAAGTGCCAAAATAGAATGAAATAGTAGGTGTTCAATGGAGCACGTGATGTGCATGTGATGTATATCACCAAGGGAATTCCACTTTCCTCTCCATTGTTCTATTAATATCATTCGGCAAGCACGTTTCTCGCCAATAATAGAATGAATAGCCATTCCACCAAGGTCCTCCGACACTCGTGGCATGCTCGGACCCATCCAGTATTCAGCCACTCAAAGGGAAATCCAAACTTGATAGATAACTACTCTACAAGAAAGCAGAAAAATCGGAGCAGTAGACTGGTGAAAGTTTTGACGAAATTGCACCGAAAATAAGAAAGTTATGAATTTGTGAAGGGTGGGATCACTGTAAGTAGGGGCACCTCAAATCAGCTGAATCGGTAATGTCATTGTGACGTACTGCCAGTCAACTCTCCCCTTTGTTTAAAGATGAAGTTGAGTTCTGGTCATGCGATTGCATTGTGAAAGAAACGGTTTGGAATCGACCAGAAAAAGTTGATCATCTAGCATATAAGAATTTGTGTGTATTGCAAGGTTCTGGAATCATCAAAATGATACGAAATTTGGCCAAGTCTTGGTAAAGTTACAAACACTGTACACAGAAGGGACTACACGAACACATGGCGTAAAAATCCTACCCCCCGAGTTTTACGATGTTAAATGACATATTTGGAACATGTCTTATCTGATGTTCTTCCACACTTGCATAATAAGAATGATAACGCTCACAAATTATTTTTAACCTCTTCCCAGAACTCAACCTTCTCTTTACTACTAAAAAAAGTACTAAAATATCATTTTTTAAACTTAAAAAATGCGCGATTCACGATGGCCTTTTTTTTTAGAGGACATATAACAATATGCTATCCGTAATTTGTTTTGAGAAGTGCCCCATTAGTGAAAACACTTAGAGGGGCAAAAAGAGATTAAGATTTTTCTAGACGACAAACGGGAAAGCTGTTCGTGACTACGCCACAATCCGATGACCAAATTGCCAATATGAGATTCGCATAAATTTAATGATCTCATTTTTCAAATATTTATAACTCTCTTATCATCGGAGCGATTTAGTTCAGACTTTCGTTTTAATTATTTTTGTCACTCATGACTTGCTTTCGCGAAGCAGTGACAGCATCATTGCAACTTGGCCTTTATCAACACGCCAAACAACGATCCATGTTTAATACAAAAGCATTTACAAATACATGAATAGATGGTAAGCTTTTCCCCGTTAAAAGTGTTTTATTAACTGGCTCCATAACAAATCTTCCAAATTTGTCTTTGAATTAAAGAGATCATTTAACGCCATTTGTCGAGTGTCCGATGTAAATTTGAGCAACGGAAAGTTTCATTTCATAATTTGCAGGCACGCTTTTTTTTATCATGGATTGACGAATGAAATCGCCAAGCACGCCAAGTACGTCCGCCACGTTCATGGTTTCCCGGCACTATACGATTTTTACCGAAGGTACCCGATGACTCGGGATGCATTACGATTTCGGTACGACGCAGAAGGTCTGATGGAAAGGATGGGCATTAATTTTTGTTTAAATAAAATAAAATAAACTTCCGATATGTTTCTGCGTGAAAGAGGCTTGAGTATAGCTCATTATTGGATAGCTAAAACACAGATTGTATAGCTTAGACAAGAACAAGAACTATCGTGGCTATAATACCACACCTAGTTCACGATTGAAGGAACCTCGTATGTTAATCCCACTGAAATAGCATACAGAGTAAAATAAAGATTCACAAATGTGTTTTTAAAGGATCGATAATATAAAATGATGGGTCTTTTCTTATATGTCACATCGTATTCAAGGGCTTGTGGTTTACCCCCCCCCCCTGTTTGTCTGTCTATATTTCTTCCGTTTCCCCTCTCTCATTGCTCCCCATCCCCTCTTTCTCTATTTATGTATTTCTCTATCTATCTTTCTCGCTCTTTCTTTTTCTCGCCCTTTACTTTCTAAAATATGTTTTTCATCCCTTTATCGCCTTCTTTATCGCCTTCCTTTTCTATTTATCCACCACCAGATACCGTATGGCTGCGCGTCCGATGAATCATTGCCAAAAAATGTGGGGAACAAATTAAAAAACAATATAAATAAAAAAGAACAAGAAATGTCAGAAATGTTGTGAATGTTTATAACGGGAGAGAGTTGATGTGTACTTTCCATCCCAAGATGCATGGATCGATCATCCGAGGCTATTACAGAACAGACGGATAAAAACCCTAAAGTCAGTCCCTTTTAAAAGCTCGACTATTTCGCGAAATCAGACATCGGGAATCATTCAGAAACCAATAAAGGGACAGTCTTGGAACTGCATTTCCAACAAAATATGAATGTGCATGCATGTGGCTACTGTGTGCCAAACGCTTGAATCAAGAGAACAACCCTGTATACATACTAATTACCGTGTTATTACATGGGTCATGAAAAGAACGGGCACGTGACCGCTGAAAACAGACATGAAACCGCCGTGTGGGCACGAGGGCATTGGGACGACGTGCCCTCACTCTCCAAAATCAAATGCCAAAATATATAATAGAAACAGAAAGAGAGAAAGGAAAAAAAGAGGGAAAAGGCAAAGTGAGAAAAGAAAAGATGATTATGACGCACTCACACACCCCCTTATTCTCTCGTATGAAATCTGAAATTGTCGATGCCCCCCCCCCCCCCCGGCGACACTGCTCCCTCAACTCTACCCTCAACACGAGCAAGAAGCAGGCTACGCCACTGTTCTTCAATGTAACGATTTTTCATTTTTCACCGGTTATAAATGATGAGGAGCAAAGTTCTTATGAGAAAAATTATGATGAGGCCCCGAGAGCGCGGGACATCAATCTTAGGTGAAAAAGACTTAACGGAATAGAAGTGCAGAAAACAGCCTTTTTATTGGCAGGCCGAGATGTTACAGGAATGGGTATTATGACAATATATTTAGTCTGGTTGATGGACCATCCTCCAAATTGGATTGGAAAGGAAGAATTTCCACTTTCAATTCTCAGGTGAGGTTCATTGGGTGATAGTAAGCACGCAGAGAAGTCATTAGATGGTATAAAACGGGGAGCAATTTAGTTGTGATTGTGGCCGAGGAGGAGTTATCCGTCAGAACGCGTTGCAATTTGGCGTACAGTTCTAAATGAGGTAAGATTGATGGTGAAAGGACATCATTTTGTCCAACGTTTTTCTCATGCTTCTGACTCTATTTCTGTTCAAACCTTGACATATCAAAATAAATCACACTCCTTTAAGAACCATCTTCATATATCACACCTTGTAATAAAGATACTCGAATTGTTTATTGATTTGTGGTGGCATATGACTGGGGGACTGGGAGTAAGAAGGGTTACATCTAGTGATGGTTAAGTAACATTGTTGAAGGTTGATGCGTAATCTTTGTATGAAATGTTAATTGTTATATTCATTCTACTATACTAACCCTCCAACATGCAAGAAATCCTGAAAAATTATCAAACCCCAAAGATATTAATGCTTTTCTTTGAAGGCGTGTGTCACTGTGCGACACCCTCTAACAGTAATTCTCCCAACCATTTTTGAATTTTCCCCACCGTTTTCCATGAAAATAAGACATAAGACAGGTTTTTTAGAATCTTTCAACGCTTAAATGTCTGGAATGGTATATAGAGCCAATTCATGGCTTCGTGACGATTTACATTCACCTAATATATAATTAAAGATGAAGTTGAGTTCTGGTCATGCGATTGCATACGGTGAAAGAAACGGTGTGGAACCGACCAGAAAAGGTTGATCATCTAGCATATAAGAATTTGTGTGTATTGCAAGGTTCTGGAATCATCAAAATGATAAGAAATTTGACCAAGTCTTGGTAAAGTTACAAACACTGTACACAGAAAGATGTATATGGGACTACACGAACACGTGGCGTAAAAAGCCGGGCCCCCCCCCCGATTTTTACGATGTTACATGCATATTTAGAATATGAAGGCATTTAAAGAGCCATGCTTTTCAGGGAACATGTCTTATCTGATGTTCTTCCACACTTGCATAATAAGAATGAGTAATGCTCACAAATTATTGTTCACCTCTTACCAGAACTCAACCTTCTCTTTAAATTGTAATAATATAATTGGGAGAATTAAGGAATCGATCAGATCAATTTCCCCCCATTTTTATCATTAATAATGGTGTTTTTTTTCTTCACTCAATCTTTCAGATTATCTTTAATTGAACATCTAACATTGAAGTCACTACATTAAGCACCATTTTCTCTCATCTGAACAATGTTACAAAGTCCCTTTAATTTGAATCATGACGATATTCATTGGACAATGCCTGAAACATTTTGTAACATGGTATGTGTCAAAGTCGTCATGAGCTCTGAAGTCAAATGATTCGTACAAATTTAAAAGACAATGAAATACACTGTTTCCCGTGAAGTTGGATTATTTTCTTTCTTACTTCTTTTCGTGAAATAATCGTGACAATATGATTTATTCTTGATAGCTGAAGTTTCTCAGAATTTATTGATCAATCTAAAGAGTCATAGAGATTGTTCAATACAATTCTGAGAATCATAAACTTTATATACCGTGTTCAAAAAGTTCGTTCCGCCCCCATCTGCCAACTCAAATGCTCATATACTGTTACCAACCAAATGTACATGTACCGGATGTATACTAATGCATCCAGCCCGCAGAAATTGACCACACCTTTTGCTGGGCCGAGACACGAGGTCAAACATTGAAAAGGAGGATTTTAAAGGTCTGTAAACCTCAGACATTTAAAGATGGCGCCCAACAAGACCAACAGTAGCTTGGAGAAGGAAAGAGAACTGGCCAGAAAATTTGACAGAAATGAACCCCATAGAAAAACTATGATCTATTATGAAAGACAAAGTATTGAAACTCAATACTGCAGAACAATAACTCAACTTAAAGAGGGGATCCGGCGAGCATAGAAAAGCCTAGACATGAATACCTCCTTGTGTCATTAGTGGACGATAACTTGACCAAGCGTGTTTCACAGGTGATCGACCACCAAGAAAAGATACATTTTTAATAAATTGGGAAGTGATATCTCTAATAATGCTTAGAAATGAGAAAATTAACAAAACAACCTGAAATGCATGGTGCAAATTGAGTTTTAAATACAATAAAATGCTTTTCTGTAGGGGGGCGGAACGAACTTTATGAACACCGTTTATATCAAGAAAAAAACATGTTGTCACAAACCTTTCATGAAAAGCGATAAGAAAATATTATTCCATCTTACTTGTATGGGCAACAGTGTAATTTGGTAGTGGTCCGATATTGAGATAACCGTACATGTATGTGCCGACATTATTATTTTTGTAGCAAGATAACACCAGGGAATATATTAATTGAGCATTTGAGCTTGCTTCGACTAATGTCATTCACGTACTCATTACATCACGACAAAGCGCGAGCTCCGAAGCTTTATAACCTGCTTCCAAGTGGGGCGCGTTTTCCATTGCTCTCCGTGTTATAATCAGTGTTATCCTGAGTCTGGAGTTACGAGACTAACTACTTTTGTATGATACACGATACATCATGAGTTTTGAAATTACATTCGATTTTCCTCTTTTCCCAGGGGATCTGTGATGTACTCCACGGCTTGCTCTCAAATCTAACTTTGTTTTTACTGAATCCAGATGCAGGAGACTAATCCCACCGGATATTCCTATTTTTTCATGAATTGGTAAAAAAATACTCAAGACTTGATGATTAGTAACAGAAATTAAAACACACTTCCTTTTCGAGAAGGGATACGGCTTCTTAATTCGTGATACATCGTGTTGTAACATCACGCAAGTATATAGGTTTGAAGCACGTATCAAACGAGGTGAACTTATTACATATTTTTTAATGTTCAGCCTTTTGTGCTATTTTCATAATACTAATTTGATGAATTTTCATTTTCCATCGACTGAAATATTTAGAGCCTAAATCTAATATTCAGAATGCACTCTTATCGATCATAATACAGTGGTATTCATGTATACTGCATTATATTCTTTCCTCACGTGCGCTCCAGAAACAGGGGGGGGATGTTGGTGGCGTTGTGCGTAGCTCGCTAGCTCTCTCTCTCTCTCTCTCTCTCTCTCTCCCACTTTCTCTTACTCTCTTTTGTGCCGAATACTCCAGATCTTGATCTCTCCTACTCTCCCCCTCTCCCCATCCCCCTTTCTCTCTGTATATATCTGCCGTCTATGTAATCTCTATATCTTCTCTACTTCTCATCCTTTTCCCATCTTTTCCCCTCGTCGTAAAACATCATTTTATTCTGGCCTTTTAAAGCTGAATTCTAAAACAGATACTTGATTCTTCTTTGTACTCTTTCTCAATTTTAGATTTGTAGATCATGCAGGTAAAATACAATCAACTGTATTAGGGATATGCATTTGAACGTACAGCCCGGGTTATTTTATAAGCGGGAAGCTTTCCCTGTTTTGTAATCATGCTAGAATGCTTTCAGTTTTCGACGCGCGCGGCGCACTCCACCGTTAGGAATCCGATCATCATTCTGTGGTATATTGAGAGTCGTTGGATCCTTGGCGCCCCACATCTCTGACTACCAGTCATCCTGAACGCATCAATGTGGAACTCCTTGTTGACGGATGCAAGAATCGGACCTACCAGGCCAGGAGGCGGATCTTCATATCATGACAAGGATGAATTTATCGGACAGGACAAGAGGAAGAGACACGTTTTCTAACTGAACGAGTATCGACTTTCTTCTAGAGCAGGCTGTGTTTTGAGAACCTTTCAATATTTCAATATTTGTTTGGGCTTATCTTGATTGAACTTGACGGTCTTGCGAGTTCCATTAAGGATTTTAAGAAGCATTTGGACAATTTACCAGGTCAGTAATAATGTCTTTTTCCTCTTTTCAATTAATGTGTTTTCACTTTAACAAATTCTTAAAGCGAAGCTTGGCTTCATGCACTTTGTTTTGATAATGCCTGAATTATTGAATAAGGACTTTGGTAAGCTGAGAGTCAGAAGGGAGTAAGCTATAACAAATGACCCTTCTGTATCGGGGTCGTCTTGTTTCTAATGTTGTGATGCAGATGTTATCTCGTTCAAAACTGCCGTTCCTGTCTTATAAAGAGTTTCGATTAATTCAAATCTATCGCAAGTCCTCCAATAAATGTTAATAAAAAAAACTCTTATTCGAAGATGCGTTTGATTTTAATATGACTTTTTCTCAAAATAACAGATTGTTTGATTGTTTGTTTGTTTTATTTCAATACGGTGATAACAAATCCTGCTTTCAGCCGCTAGGCTGTTTTACAAAAGATATACAAAAGAAGACAACATTTTATAAATAAATCAATGACTTTTACCAATTATTTACAAAGAATAAAACAAAAATACAAAAAATTAATTCAAGTTATACACAATTTTTTTTGTGTACAGAAAGTATAGAAATATAAGAAGAAGACAAACATAATTAACAAACAAAAAGTATCATTAAAAAGATACCGATAACTTTTAAAAAACTTATTGGGAAGATGATGCTGGATTAATTTGTTATGAAATCCTGGAGTTTGGATCGCGTTCGTACAGTCTGAGGGAGATTATTAAGTAAGTGACTGGCATTGTATATCTTTTTCTTTTTCTTGAAAAGTTAGTTTGGGGTTTAGGAAGGAAAATAATCCGTATGATATTTTAAAAAGAGTGGTGAGGGTTTTTTCTTTAATTTCAATTTTGGAGCTTAATACATTATGGAACAAATCATTTCACAATTCAAACGTCAAAATAACAAGGTGTTTATTAACTTTTACATTCAAACAATCTATAGAAAAGGTTTCGTATAATAGAGTGCTAAACAAGATCAAAAATCTACTTGTAAAACGGTTCTGAGTGCTCTATTTTGAAATATTTGGATCCTGTCAAGGACATGGAATCAAGTTTCATTCTCACAGTGTCACAATAACGGAGGTAAGAGTGAATCAGTGTTTTGTATATATAAAATAAAAGCGGTGGTTACGTTTATGTATGTTCTTATTCTCAGCATAGAAAATTCCCTGTCAATAATAACAACCAAGTTAATTGCATTTATCTACTCTTTCCAGTATAATGGTCATTAATCCGTACATTAACATAGTCAAACAATTTTGCCTTATGCTTAGAGCATGTTAGTATCAGCTTGCATAACAAAATCTTTAAACAAAAGCTCGTTTTGAGTTAACCAGTTTTTAATAGATGCTAAATTCTCTTTAATAATGTCCTGTATTTGTTTGGGGCCTTTTGATGAAACTACAACCAAGTACCATCAGTATAAAGTGTCATCTTACAAATTTATATTACTTTAGGAAAATCATTCATGTATAGCATAAAACAATGCCCCCAAAATACTCCCCAGGCCTGTGCAATTCCACAATGTACAATTGATTCATACACTGTAAAAAATAATAGTCGAAATAACTCAATAAAATTGAGGAAAAGAATTGCCTTATTTTTATTAAGTAAATATTACCTACGGCATCTTAAGTAGAATTTACTTATTTTGCTGAATAAATTTTTACTCAGTTAAATCGAGTTACATTAACGTAAATAATTTAAGTATTGTAATCATTTTAGATAATTAAAAAAAAGCTATGATAGGATTACATATTGCACGATTTGGTACCCATCTAATCTAACAAGTAACATCCACTAATCATTCACTACTTCTATTTAAGATTAATCACTAATCACTAACACTACCTCTATTTAAGATTTAACCGTATATATATATATATCTACCACCATCACAAACTATTACATACGCTTCAATTCGACACATATTGAAAGGCTCCAAATTTTATATATACTTGATTGTAGCATCTTAAAAGGAAAATTGGTTGACAATTTCCTGAAATATCAAGTTTTGATTTGTTTTGAACTGGGTAACAATTAAAAATTGTCTTGTCTTTGCTTAGCCATGTTAAATGAATTAGTAAATGTTTTAAAGTCCTTAAATTTTCATTCAACCACAAAAAAGAATTGTTTTATTTAAAAAAGAGTTTAATTTGGTCTTAATGAATATTCATATATTATGTAAATATTTCTATTACGCACTGCATCGGTCCTTACTTTAAAAAGATAAGAATAATCAACATAAATTGTTTGAGTAATACGTATAATTTCTGATTTTGAGTTAAAATTACTAAATTAATACAAGCTGAAATTACTTAAAGTTCTTAAGTATTTGATTTTACTTAAATCGTCCTTGTTTTCACGAAGTGACGGTAGTGAGGAAAATCGTAACGCAAAGTGAATGCAATTTTGTTTCACTACCGTCACTTCGTGAAAACAGTGACGAAATATTCCACGTATGTTCTACTAAATTGAAAGCTTGAGTTAGCAAGACTTAAATTTAGTGCGTAAGTGGCAAAACTAATGTTTTCAAGTAAATTCTACATGGAAAAAATACGTAAAAATTACCAATGAACAAATTCTTTTTTACAGTGTACGATTCATTACAATCTATATCTGTTGAGCTGATTGTATACGACTGCTATCAAATCCATAATAATTCAGTTTTGAAAGCAATATCTCATGACTGACCATATCAAACGCCTTTTCTGGGTCTAATGCAATGAGCCCTACGGTATCACCTCGCTCACTGTATTTACTTTTCCGTGAGATTTAAAGAGAGAGACTCGTTGAAAATTTTGGACGAAAACCAAATTGGTTTGGAATCAATATGTCATTTTCATTAAGTTATTCATATTAGAGAGAACAGGTAGTACAGATATTGGCCTGTAATTAAATGGATTTGAGGCATCAGCACCTTTGAACAAGAACGATTTTTGCTTTGTTTCCACTAAAGTGAAAATGCCCTTCTTTGAGGGAAATAATGATAATGCGTCAGTGCTTAAAGAATACAGGCAGACGAGAATTTCAGAATACGTGATGAATCCAGACCTATTGTTTTGTTTCGCGGTATTTCTAGGTATAAACATAACTGCCTATGGCAGGACAAGCCGATTTCGTTTTGATTGTTTATGTAGTTACTTTTCTTGTCATGCATGCTGGTACCACTTCACACCCTCTCTTCTCGAGGAGTTCAATTAGCAGGGTTTTTTTTAAACGAGAAAATCGATGAATCAACTTTAACGACAGTTCTTCCATTTATAAACGAGCAAATTATTTGTGAAAGGCCCAGTGAACAATAATGATAGCCACTCTACATTATTAGAATAATATTTACATGAATATTAGCTCTCTTGATAGGAAATCGATGTTTCTTCAAACATTTCGAGCTTGACGGCAAACAGTGTGAATTCACCCGATGGTTAAACATTACCGACTTTTCAAATCCACCATCTCTCTTGGCAAAAGTGCCAATGCCCAGGTGGTATCGTAAATGATTTCTTCCACTATGGATAACATCTTGTGCAAATATTTGAATCGCACTTTTTAAAAGGGCGAATCAGATGTAAATGGAACAAAGGGAGTTTTACAATCATGTATTTTCATGCATGAATGACACACCACTTTGTCTGCCTACAAAAATACATTAATTTCCTATAGTTCGTGGTAGGATCGTCGCATTTTCAGTTAGGGGTTCTGCAGAAAAAAATCACAACGCCACATTTCCTCCCAAAAGTCCAAAATGTTTGACGTTGCCGCCAAGGATAGATAGAATCCAAATTTGATACAAACACAAGCATGTTCCTAGGAATTCGGGTAATGTTGTAATTAACAACAATGTTACTACTTTAGACCAGCAACATTAATATACGATCCGAACACGACAGTGAACCCATCCATTTTGTTGTTCAAGAGCAATTCGCATGTTTCCCGACATTTTGAAATTCATCCGTTTAATGGTATGATAATGTAGTGTGTGCTTGTAAGGTCATTACATATAACTAAACAAAAACTGGAGAGCTCGTCACTAAGACCTGGATCCTGTATTAAAAGAGCTGTGATTGATTTCGAATGATTGGTCGCAAACTTACACAATCTTATCTCGTTACTACAGTTTTACATACGATTGATATTCTTTTAAGATCAATTTGAATCAATCGCAACTGTTTATGTGATCGGATTGTGGTGAGGATAGGGGAGAGTAGAACAGTGTGAAGAGAATAAAAAAACAAGTAGAGGATAGATGTCTTCCTCAAAAAGGCCACGTCCAAAGTGACTATAACCATGCAAAGAGATTCGATGATATGATCCAATCTCTTTGCACAGCAGGCTCTGCAGCGCCCTCACCCTCACCTTTTGCTTATACTAGCATGAAATCATTATTATATACCTCATACATAGATTCTTGTTCACTGATTGGTCAAAACTATATAACATGACAAGGCGCATCTCGATCTATCATTGCGGAAGAGGATTTTCGCGTTCTATCAATTGACCTAAGGTCAAATGGTAGAACGCCCAAACCAAGTGATAGAACGCGTAACCCCTCCGCGACTTTTGCACACGTACGGGATTTCAAATGCTTCCAGCGCCTAACTCCTGCGGTGTCAAGGCGCTCACACGGTGCAATTTACGCTGAGCCGCAGTAACTGCACTACAATAATCTCCAATATCGTTGGATATTTGAAAAAAAATTGAACTTCGACAGACTGTAAATATGTTACTGTGCGGAGCAAATAGACTCTTAATGTTGGATTTCTTTTCAAGACGTATTCATGAATCAATGAAAAGGATGAGGTATATGAAAAAAATATGGACTGCTCTGTAATCGGATGGTGGTGGAAATTATCACTCCTAAGGTGGTGTTCATACCGGCCCTTCTATCACCCCCGAGGCGAATGATAGAAGGGCCGGTATGAACACCGTCTTTGGAGTGATGATTTCCACCATTATCCTCATGAGCAGTCAATATTTGTATACTGTCTCTCGAGACGGACGGACAGATAGACCGACAGGTTGACAGACTGACTATTCCAAAACTTCACTATATTCTGCCGAGTTTATACGCTCTGTAAACAGTGATGGAAATACATCAATTTGACAGCGTTAATGGAATCTGTTTAAAGAAAACAGTTGATTCAATTTATACCAATTGCGTTTCATACGCAGTCACTATATTATGCTATAAACAAGCGGGAAACCAGAAAAACAATGATATTACCGGTAAGTGCATGGTAATTTGATTCGATTTATTTGATTTGTGTTCAACCACACTTTCAGTGATATCAAATTAAATGGGCGGAATAATGTAGATTGTTCAGAAGTTAACTATTGTTGTCCTCCAAAGAAAATTGTATAACGAGGCTTCAATTTTGCATTTGGCTAATGTGTTGTTGTACATAATATCCATTTTGCCCTCGGGCAGTGTTCAAATTAATCTTTATTCCTAATCGTCCCGTCGCACGTGGTTCATCACTTTCTATCCCATTTTGGCATTCTGTATTTTTCTAAAAAATGAGAGTAGAAAACTAACAACCAATAACTTACGCAAAGACTATCGGTGGATCAAAGTACATTTTATTGAGAGTCCGGTGAGTCTGTCATTGCAATTGATAACTATTTGAAAAGAAACATAACAAATTATGAAAACAAAGCTAATTTTAAAATCTGATAGACGATTACAGATTACTATTATATGCAACTTTAAAGCTATTAATCCTGTGGAGAAGAAGCATGTCTTTCTATTCGTTAACAAAGAATGCAGATATTGACTTGGTAAACATAAGAGGTAGATGTACAATCGAAAATAAAAATGATCAAGGCCCATTCCAATGCCTCGTGAGACTAGCTAGTTGTTATGTTAATCAGAGACGTTACGTCAATTATAGAGGTGAGAATAGGTCACCCTCGGGACTAATCATCCCCTATTCACTAGGGGCATCATTATAAAGATGGAAACACCGCTCAGGTCATATCACCATGGTTTCTCAACTTTATTTGCCTCAAAGTACGTTCTTGATTGCAACGTCAACAAAACTGTTGTGCCATTTGAGAGAAACGTTGATGTCAAGCAAAGTTTGCCCTCTCCGCCTCTCTCTTTAACTCATCTTTATCTTCATATTTTAATATTTATCTGTCCCCTCAACTTATCTTCCGGGTTCTTTCCCTCCCTCGCTCCCTCCCTCCACTCACTCCTCTCTCTCCCCCCCCCCCCTCTCTCCCTCTCTCTCTCTCCCTCTCCCTCCCTCCCTATCTCCCTCTCTCTCTCTTTCTCTCTTTCTCTCTTTCTCTCTCTCTCTTTCTTTCTCTCTTCCCTACTATTTTCCATTTGTTTCCCATGTTCACGTTCTTCGTTATATCATGTCATTTTATGACAAGTATGATATTGTTCCTTGAATCCTATCACTGCTTATTTTCTCTGTTCGTTTCTTTCAAAATCGACTGTTCTGGCTCATTACATTCTGATGATTTTTGTTAAAGGTCTCATATTTTCGTCTTTTCTTCTTTCTTTCTTCTTTAGAATTAAAGACACAACTTGTCCAGTCTTACCACTTGATCTTTTTATCGGTGGAACTGCTATATTTCTTCCTAGATCCTTCTCCTCTATAAACTCCACCTATTCTGTTCTAATTTCAGTAACGTTTCGAATTTTCATTATGTTTTAAAGGGTAAGTCCACTCTGAAATCAAGTTGGTTTCAATAGAAGCAGAAAATAATAAAAACATATCACTAAAAGTTTAAGCAAAATCCGATCCAAAATATCGAAGTGAATTTTTGAATTAACGATAAATCGAAACGTATCATGCGAGCTCCTGTCCAAGTCGCTCTGTACATAAAATGTCATTTTCTTAGTTATTGATGCCGGAATAGATTTGTTTCATACAGGGGTTATATAAAAACACACTTTTAATGATTATATCTAGGATGAATGTATGACTGAATAGTGTCTTGTGGGAAAATATTAATTTTAAAGTTTTTTAGCAAAAGGCAAATGGGCTCCATTGCGGTTTTGCGATCAGAAACAATGAAGAAAGAAAGAGAGAGAGAGAGAGAGAGAGCTTGAGAGAGAGAGGGGGAGGGAGAGAGAGAGAGAGAGAGAGCTTGAGAGAGAGAGAGAGAGAGAGAGAGAGAGAGAGAGATTAATAGGTTACGAAATAAAGTGCTAATGGGATTTAAATGGAGAAACCTCTAATATTACAGGGATGTGGAAAATATGTAATATATAGGAGGGATCGGATTTCTCATGATATATGTGCAAACAGAGTGATGGTAAACTTAACATTTATGTTGTATTTTCTCCCCTTTTTTCACTCTTCCATATCACTCACTTAAACCGCAACTCCACCTGGAGACAGCCACTGGGGGATGAGAGTCTGCTGGGGGATATAATTATGGTACTAAGTAGTTTTACATCGTGGTATAGCAGTGTGGGGGTGTTCGGCTCGGGACAAAACTTGCTGAGATCCTCCTGCAGAGAATCTCGGCTCAATCTCGGAGGTGACATACATCGACCAGTTTAAGCTTTTTGATGTTACACTGTCAGGCCCATTCAAAGGCGTATCCAAACCTTGGGACTCGGGGGAGGGGGGGGGCGCAATACCCCAAATCTAGCTTATGTATAGCTATCCTTATAGTCATGCGAGGAAACCGGATGTTATGATCATAGTTGGCTTTTAAGGGTGGATTAGCCGGAAGGTTCGTTTTGGAAGGAAAATAATAAAGGGACCTCGAATACGTTGTCGAAAAGATTGAATTCCCAGAACAAACGGACATTACCTAATACCCCGTTCTATCGGATGAAAGGAATATTTCCAATATGTTTACAAAATAATGTATGTAAAAAAAAAATCTAGCTCATGTATAGCTAACCTTATAGTCATGCGAGGAAACCGGATGTTATGATCATAGTTGGCTTCTAAGGGTGGATTAGCCGGAAGGTTCGTTTTGGAAGGAAAATAATAAAGGGACCTCGAATACGTTGTCGGAAAGATTAAATTCCCAGAACAAACGCCAAAAAACAAATCTGGCTTATGTATAGCTATCCTTATAGTCATGCGAGGAAACCAGATGTTATGATCATAGTTGGCTTCTAAGGGTGGATTAGCCGGAAGGTTCGTTTTGCAAGGAAAATAATAAAGGGACCTCGAATACGTTGTCGGAAAGATTGAATTCCCAGAACAAACGGACATTACCTAATACCCCGTTCTATCGGATGAAAGGAATATTTCCAATATGTTTACAAAATAATGTATGTAACGTTGACCATCGAACGAGCGAAGAGAGTGAGCACATTATCGATTTACGAAAGATTTATGATACCTCAGTGATACTGCCAAACAAAATGGCCAAACCGACTCAAAGCCAACTCTGGTATAAACCAATTCTTTGCCACTGGAAGTAATCAGACTTTGTTTTGATTTTGATTTTTCCTCGTTGTTCTTGACTTTTTGTTGTTGATTTTTTTTTACATTTGTTGTTGATTTGTTGAAATATATATATATATATATATATATATTATTATTTTTTTTTTGGAGGGGGGCTCTGTCAGGTGTCGGTCTTGTGTCGGTCTTATTGGTGTGACTGGGATTTATATCTGAGAAAGATGTGACTAGCCATGTTTTGGGGCCGAATGTTTTCCCCAATCCCCTTCAATCATACTGGTGTGTCCATTGGTGTTATAACGGAGGTATAAAGATCACTGTCATAGTGTTGGTGATGTGTGAAAGTATGGAATGATGCAGCTGTGATCATCAGCATAATAGGGGATTGGGTTACATACAAAAATCAATTTTCACACTTAATACGTTACCGAGATATTATGGAAGGTACAAAGTGCAATACCCTGTGCTCGGAATAGAACAAAAAAATGAATATAACAATTATATAGCAACTATAGGAAATGGTAGTGGGAAGGAGTTAGGAAGGGAGAGATGGAGAAAGAGAAAGAGACATAGAGCGAGAGATGGGAGGGAGGGGTGGTGGGAGGTAGGGGAGATAGAGGGGGCAGATAGAGGGGGAGGGGAATCAACAGCCAAGAGGGCATATGAAAGCAAGAGAGAGGTATCGTTGTAAAAAATTGTACAAAAAAAAAATTATTAGGCAATTTGTTTGCATCAATGTTTACCACATTAGCATGGTCAGGCAGATAGAAGTTTTTAGATCTTCTGTTCAGCATGTTTAGCACGCGTGTTACTACACAGGATATAAAAGCTTCTAAACGATTTAAAAATTGCTTACTATAATAGATTTATCACCATATACAATTCTTCTGGACAACCAGTTTATGCCTTATCGACAACATAGTTCAGAGAAGAATACTTTAATATAAATAAAATGAAGTAAAAAAAAAAAAAAAAAAGTTGATAGTGCTTTTGGGGGACCCTTTAAAACCAACTATACTCTTGGCGGGGTTTTGGGCTTTCAAATTAACTTGACTATAGTCGCTAATGGTATATATCATTATCACATCGTAAGTGGGTACATTTAAGTTGAGCCGGGTCGAAGTTTTGTGTCTCCTTGGCCTGATCAAGTTATGGGGCTGTTCACACCAAACACGACAGACAATAAACGACACGACACCACGACGAGACACAATGATATGCAAAACGTTGAAGAATTACTCTAATGTAAACCTTATGGCATCGTGCGCACTGAGAACGACATCAATTTTATATGTCATGCACGACGTTTTGAGCCATTTCAAGCAATTTTTACAGTACGACAGAACTACATCGCCATCATACCATACACGACATTTTTATCTAATTTTGTGTATGATGTGAACAGACTTTTTGTCGTACGTCGTCTGGCCCCCGTCTGGCATGTCATGTTGTCGTCGTGGTTGTTGTGCAGGGGCCTTATCACCCCAGTCACATCAACGAGAGAGACACCAGACCGACACCAGACGGAATAAAATATGACATTTCGTCAAATGGCCAGAATCTGTCGGTTTGGAGACGAGTTAGAGGCCGATTAGAGTGTGTTTGACGGTGTGAATAAGGAACAGTATACACCCTACCAAAATACTTTTAGCTCAATCAGCCCTTCGACAATAAAACGAATATATCGTTACACCAGATAGCCAACGGTTGTCTGGCGGGTTCGGTTATGTCACCTAAATTCAGGGTGGATTACATGAAAGTCGTTTTTTTTTCTTCCACGAGAGCATTTGCGTCACTAACGAAATAACGTCAGTGAAACTGATCGTAAATACATTGTAAACATAGCCGTTACAAACTGAACATTTTAATTATAACGTGAAATGAAAGGAGCGGCAAAATAGAACATCTTGTCTTCGAGGCTGTCCCAGTTTTCGCCGACTGCATGCCGCGTTACCATTCTGTCAAGAGCGCAAAATACACCGATCAGTCGGCGAATTCGGCAACGGAACGGAATCCGCCAGGGAAACCGAATCTGCCTTCAGTCAAAAGCGTCCCTTCTGGAAAACTCCAAAATCTTCCGATTGCCAGCGCCCCTCCCCTTAGATTGAGGGATACACTTTGGAACAATAATGCGAAGAATAGCCATAACAATCATGTTTGGCCAGATGTTTCATCGCTTCAAGGGATAATGTATATCATTTTCAAAAATCCTATTTGCAGACGACGCAATGTGACCACAATATTCGTCCCTATCGATACTTGATCGTCTAGCTGGCGGAGAAAGCTGCGCTGAAATTATTGTCAAAGTGGTTGAAATCAAATCACTTGTAATCTTACAAGTATTGTAAAAACTAATGGATTTGAAACCGCCGTCAGATTCTATCACTTGAGTATCCGATTCCTTGTTATGGTCAATGTTCGTATGATTTTTCCTGTTTTTTTCTTTCTCGGAAAGTGCATCTTGTTACGTGGTTGGTGATCCAAGATTTTCTTTTCTTTCTGTTAGTTGATTTTATGTATACGAAGCTTAAAAATGCGATCCCAAAAATGTGGATCGAAAGAATTCAAGATGTTAATTACGCACATGACGATAAAACAAATTCACAATTCGAAGGCGACTTATACGAAATAAGAACACTTGATTTTATAAGACTATCTTCAATGAAATCTAGCCATTTCTATAGCCTATTGTGTGACTTTAAGAAAAGAGAACCAGCTGTATTAACATTTTGGGAAGGTAAACTGAACCTTGTCATTGATTTTGATTGGAGAGATACATTAAAATTTAAGTTTAAGACATTGAAAAACAATAAAATAAAACAACTCAACTTTAAGACATTTCATAGGATTTTACCCTTTAGATACAATCTGTGCAAATGGAAAATTGTAAATGAAAACCTTTGCATTTTTTGTAAAACAGCAGAATCTTTCGTTCATGTTCTTTTAGAGTGCCCGAGCGTAAAGCTTTTCTGGAAACGTATTGTGGAATTGATTGAATTGAACTTTAAAGAAAAAATTATATTAAACGAAGAATTATTAATTGCTGGTTTTGATTTCAAACATGCAAATGGAGCAGATATAAATACAATCGTTGCATATGCTCAATACGCAATCTATTTGATGTATATGTTAAATTATTTTCAAGGTAAACCATACAACAGCTTTTTCATATGGCATGTTTTTAAATACGAGTTACTCTTGGATAACATCTCGGATGTTGTTTCAGGGGCTCTCGGGACATAGTATTTTTTTTTTTTTTGGAGAGTTTTTGAGAGCTTTTGAAATAGCATCTGGGAACTAAGGAAAATCTTCGGGGATATTTTATATCACTGAAGATTTTCTCTTAATAGTTTAAGAAAATACTTAAAGTGAATGTAAAATTTTGTTATGATGTAATGATTTGTGTGTTGGTTATTTTTGTAAATGAATAAAGTACCTCTGACAAGAGGAAAATAAAAAAAAAAAAAAAAAAATAATGCGAAGAATAGCCATAACAATCATGTTTGGCCAGATGTTTCATCGCTTCAAGGGATAATGTATATCATTTTCAAAAATCCTATTTGCAGACGACGCAATGTGACCACAATATTCGTCCCTATCGATACTTGATCGTCTAGCTGGCGGAGAAAGCTGCGCTGAAATTATTGTCAAAGTGGTTGAAATCAAATCACTTGTAATCTTACAAGTATTGTAAAAACTAATGGATTTGAAACCGCCGTCAGATTCTATCACTTGAGTATCCGATTCCTTGTTATGGTCAATGTTCGTATGATTTTTCCTGTTTTTTTCTTTCTCGGAAAGTGCATCTTGTTACGTGGTTGGTGATCCAAGATTTTCTTTTCTTTCTGTCTACCAATATTTCTATTGTTGAATAAGCCTTGTGATTATGTTCACGACAGTGAGCAGCTAAGAGTGTGAGAATTCAATTTAGACTTATTAATTTGCTCTGTGTCTTTGACTCTATGGATTGCCTTGGGACATCTATCAAAAAGCACTCTAAAAGTAAAAGTACCACTAGATGGTTTCATGGGACCTGTCACCCTGTCTTGGAGTGAGCATTGGCTTACAATGTTTTCAAGAGCTTGGTATAGGTCTTTGTCCTGGACAGTGTTGCTGTATTCAGCCCAGGAACTGTCAAAGAAAACACGGAAGAACGTTGAGGACTATAGTAAGGAACTAGTACTCTCTAAAAAAAATCGAGTGATCACGGACGTCACTCCTCTGGATAGTGAAAATGTAGTGAAAATAGAGTGAACATTCACTCTTTTCTTCTTAGAGAGCACTCTAAAATCAATCGATTTTCACTCCTAAACAAGTGATCACGGACGTCACTCCCAAGAAAGTGAAAATAGAGTGAAAATTCACTCTTTTTTTTAAAGAGAGTAAGGATAGTGAATTTTCTTAAAGCTTTCTCTTCCGTGTCATGTCATTTTGAAAGAATATCATAGTAGAAATATCCCCTGAAAATGATTGCTTTTCAAATACCCTCAAATTCAAAATATGACGAGTAAAAGCTAAACAGTGTGGACCAGAGATGCATGTCAAAAGTGTGCGTTGTCCCACATACCTATTTCTGCGTGTAGTGCTTGTGAATTTCAGCAAGATTGGGTCAATTTCCTTTATCATTTTGATACTTCTAAAACCGTACAGTATACACCAACAGTTTGTTCTCCCGAAAGCTTGGAGACAGCTTCTTTCATAATGTAGTCACATGAAGTAAACTTTACCTTTAAACCCATGTAGTCCAAATATTTGCTATCATGAGATAGAAATTCCTTGCACGGATCCATTCCACTTGATGCTTCAAAGTATTTTCATGAAGTTCTCAAGGTTCTCGAGTCCATTTAAAGGATCGCCCACAAATATCATGAACGCTTTTAGCATTATACATGAGCATTTCGAAAAATAAACACACATTCATGTGCAATCAATGACGAAAGAGGAAATAGTTTTAAGTGTTAATCTTTCAAAAGTTTAACAGATTTGTTTTCATTCAAAACGACGTCTTAGATATCTCTTAAAAGTGTTACTGATTTTGTCTTGTCATGGGTTCTTTTTTTTTTTTTTTTTTTTTGGGGGGGGGGGGGGGGGGTGGGGGGTGAGTGGCGAGGGAACTTCTTCTTATTTTTCTTAACTCAATCAGAAGATGAGATTCCCGAAGTCTTGTATGCTACATCACGTCCTTGAAAATGAATTGAAGCAATGTACGTCAAGTCTTTCCAAGACACACCTCGTTAAACTCTCTCTGTCTCTCTGTCTGTCTCTCTGTCTGTCTTTCTCTCTGTCTTTCTCTCTGTCTCTGTCTATCGCTGTCTCTCTGTCTTTCTATGTATCTCTTTCTACTCTACATCCCTTTTCTTTCTCCCTTTCTCTCTCTCTCTCTATCTCTCTCCCCCACTCTCTCTCTCTCTCTCCCTCTCTCTCTCTCCCCCTTCCTCCCTCCCCCTCTCTCTCCCTCTCACTCTCTCTCTCTCTTTGAGAAAGCGATGATACATTCTTAGATTCACTCGAGAGCCTCTTGTCTAACACGCTTACAGTGATTGACATGACCGAATCAGAGCTTGGTTTCCAGTCCAATTGTCACCCATTAATGATCTACTAGCTTTCGGTTTCTCTTTCTTCCGATTCCTTACTTCGATTCTTGTTTAAATAATCTAAATACGTGTTGTCGTAGAGATATTTTTCTCCATGAAGCTCATTTCTAGTGATATGATATTTGCTTTTCCTATTTGTGGTTCTGAATTGGACCACCTGATTTTATGTTTTGGATTTTTGTTTTCTTAAGAAAACAAATGAATTCAAGAAAAAACTCAGTGATGCGTCGCGTCTTGGTTTGGATGTCATGATTGTTATTGACACTGTACGCCGTATTGATCTAACATCCCTCATATCAAACCTGATAGAGTAATGTCTTCTGAATGATGTACTTGCTCATACAGTGAGATAATTCGACCATTTTACACTCTGTTGACTGAGAATGTACTTCCAATAATTATGATCATACTCATTTATCTTTCCATGAGATGAAACTGCTCGGCGAGGTTAGGCTCATGACTACACGATTATATTTGACAATGTTTTAGAATCAGAAGAAAATATTGGTCTTAGAACGGCGTTCGATTTAATGACAAATATTTTTAAAAAAAACACATCAACAGTCCAACAGCGAAACTTACAAGTATAAACATGATAAAATACAATTTAACCATAATAGTGCTTGTGCGTGCGTAATTTTTTTTTAATCGTTGATAAAAAAAAAATTATCCATGGTATGATGTGTTTAGAAATGTATTAATTTTTTGTCATATCTGTTACTATGCAAAGCATTATCAATTCTTTGTCTAGTTTACCCATTTCCAATAGTAATCAAGGTAGGTCTTTTCATGCTTACTAATTTGTTTGGCCCTAATTTCATCTTTTACATTTGATGATTTCGGTGGCAGATAATAATAATAATAATAATAATATTTATTTTTTATATAGCGCTTAATACAAATGTCTCTAAGCGCTTTACAAGTTCTTTGAAGGGAGCACTGATATATTTTCAAAACCCACATGCGTATACGAAACATTAATCTCCCAAAACAAAAACAAAACGAAACAAAGCGAAGAATAAAAAACATTAACAATAAGAGCGTACAAGCCCCCCAAACAAAAACGAGCGATTTCAAATTCAACAGGGGAGGAGCTCACACTTTGTCCTGCGGGATACGCGTGTTGGAATGTCGCTTTGGATATGTAATGGATCAATATGCTATTTCAAGTTAAAATTATCGGATCTAACTTTTCGGAGATATTGGATCTTTTGTTTATCATCCTATAAAGCCCGAAACAAACCCATGAGCTGAGATTTAAAAGGGTATGAACTTTCAGACCATACGAAGCTTTTGCTTTGTTTTACGTTCGTGAATCCATTTAGAAAAGAATTGGGATGTTTATGGATCATGATAGGTTATGGCGGCTTCCGCAGGCCGAAAGCATTGCATAGATCCATCATCATAATTCTTTTTCTCTTCCTCCATGGAAAATAGCTCGATCTATCACCATGGTCACTGGCGGCTGAATAAAGATAATATTTTTCTATCGTTAGTCAATGTCAAAGTGAGCCCATTCCATATGTCCTTTTTTAGCGAAAAATTATTAGCATAGGTCTACGTCATTTTCGTAATTGTAAATCGTTAATGGGCCTTGGGATTTTTAGTTAAAATCTATATTTCTATAACTTTATATCAGGATCAATCTGTTATGAAAGTTCATTACTGCATGAGTCATCCTTTTGTAAAGTAAAAGATAATAGATATACCCGATTGTCGTCCTTAACTTCAATATTAATTTTTCGCAATCTAATTCTTATGACCCAGAGAAAAAGATGGTGATTGAAAGACTGCAAACACATACACAAACACGCGTTTTTTTTTATTCTGTCACCCTAATAACGCATGAAAACATGATATCAATATATCGACGTTTCATTGATTTTTCTTCAGCCTCAATGGATAAAAAGTTTCCATGGAATTATTATTTAATATGTTTATTTCAAATGGATATCACTTGAATGGGTATGTGCGATTCAATAAAGTTTGATTAAAAAGAAGAACCTGGTATGTCTTCATCAGCTCGAGATTGCCAAATAGCTCGCTATTTCTGATTTGGGAAATAAGCCCGAAGTTACTTCATCAGCTCGAGACTCGACCTCGAAACTCGAGCTCGAGAAGTTATATTATTTTGCCCAGCGTTCGCGCATAGTGCGAGTCTTCGGTCTGGTGAAAACGCACCGGACAAATAGCGGGATATTTTGAAAACTAGCCCAATATATCTCGGGGTGATCCCCTCGACCAAATATCCCGATAGTTACAACTGCGGGCTGATGAAGACGCAAATTAGCTGGATAATTTGCCATCGGGATAGTTAAAATAGCGGGTTGTTTGGCAATCTCGAGCTGATGAGGACAGATCTCTATCGGAATCAAAGCAGGTGTATGATGGACAGTATTTAATGACCCTGGTAAAGACACAGGAAGAGAGTAGAGGAGAAGAAGATTCTCTTGTGACTGCTCCACAAAATGAAACGTGATATCCGTCAGTAAGGCCTCAGACAAAGACCCCTTTGATAAATAGGTCACGATCATTTCCCTGTCAGCCCAAGCTTGGTGAGCGTATCCGATCGAAGGCCATTATTGATTCAATGACCTAGACTTTTCATCCGCAAAACAACATGTTTAGGTATATTTTATTGGGGTTTTATTCCCCTTTGATTTTTGTTTAAACTTGTTAACATCCCCGCAATCTAATTGCAATGATAAAAAGAAAACATCTGCTTGGTCTAGAATACATATATTTACTGTTTTCAGTTATCCTGCTTTTGCTGATAGTTAATGGCTCAATAAACTTCCTCTGGTATTTGTTCGGTAGGTTTTATTAGTGTGCTTCTAACTTTATGAGAATCACAGAGCTTTCGTTTCTATCCTTATACAATGGTAAAAGTTTTGCTGTTTAAATTGTCAAAAGCGAAGATGTAAAGAAAAGGGCATTTTCGTTGCGTTTGAAAAAAAGTTAAGGTAATATTTAACATAAAAGTGTGTAAAATCACAAGAATAGAGTCTGGTTTAAAGTTCATATTTGTGTTAACAACATCACTAGGGACCACTGTAGTATAGGTTGTGGGTTCGAAACTCGTTCGGTGCTTACATCACTGGACAGGTTGTTTTGTCCACATTTGGCCCTCTTTACCCAGGATTAAATAGGTATCTGCTGGGGTAATAATAATAATTACAGAGTCCGCAGGAAGAGCAGTATTGATACTGATGTGGCTACCTTGGGTAATTAGCACCAAATTTTTTGTTCATTATCGAGTGTTCATATTCCATGACCTATACAAATTTCATGGAAATCTATAGATCATTACCCAAAGTCAAAGTGAGACTGATTTACAAACCTCAGAGTTTCAGAAAATACTCCTTCATAATCTGATCAAATCGTTTCTCATTTCCGGCACCTCTGAAGACAAAGTCATTGCGCAAATTCTTTTGAAGAAGAAACAATCATTTGTAGCACGAATCCGACTTAATGGAAAGAATAAAAGATGTTTTGAAATGCTTCTTTTCCATGATTACGTAGCGGTTTCTATTTTTGTTGTTGAGTTTCTTCCTTTTAAGGGGATATCTCACTGAGCGGCGAATGCTTACGAACGTAGCTAATGCGAGGGTTCGCCAAGGTTCGTGAAATGTTGCGAGAAAGTTCGCAAACAGTTTTATTGTCGCAAACAGTTTTTCTTTGCGAATTTATTTTTCCGCAAACAGTTGCAAGCGTTTGCAAAACATTTATGCTTGCAAAACAGTCGTAAGTGTTTGCAAAATAGTCGTAAGCTTTCACAAACGGTTGTAAGACGGTGTTGCTGAAGTTCTATTTGATTCGCCAATGCTAGCGACTACGTTACCATATGGTTCCTATATAAAATCGGCCCATTGTGTACCAGGAGTTAGCAAAAAGTCCTAAACATTCACAAATAGTGACAAAGGATTGGCAAATAGTCGCCTAACATATTTTGCTTACAGTCTCTTATAGTCGCCAACTGCCTTTCGCAAACACTTTCGCAAACATTCGCTCAAATGTTGCTAATTGCCACTAAACCTCGCACAGGCTTACGACTGTTTACCAAACGCTTGCATATGGTTGCGGAACATTAAATGTTCAAAAAAAATTGCGACAAGAAAAACTATTTGCGGCATGAAAACTGTCTGCAAACTTTCTTGCAACCTATTACGTACCTTTTTCAACCTTTGACGAACCCTGGCGAAACCCCAAATTGGCTACATTCACAAGCATTCGCCGCTCAGTGAGATACTCCCGACGCCGCACATTTCCCTTTTAATGACGTACACACCCTAGAATTGAGCGGTAGTTTTAGATCGTCTTTATATTCACACCACGTAGTTCACAAGGGGTTCTACAATGTACCCTTTAAACACTCCAGAGAGGTGGCTTTCTACCCCCTTACGTATTTTAAACACTGATCGGGATGCTAACAAGCAAAACAACACTAGCATTCGGATCACTCATTCTCCAGAATGGGACGAAATACAGACGAGAAAGGATTCATTTCCTTCTCATCCGGAAGTTTATCTGGGTGATTGTTTCCAACGTACGAGAGGTAGGGCAACAGATCAGATGTCAACACATAATATTGTCTAAATCAGTTGAATTGCGGAATCGGAGCCAAGAAAACTAGCTTTCAGTTGACAGCTCTTGACATAGAAGGCTACTTTTCGTCGAATAGGTAATACCGTCAAAATCGAATTCTGTCTGGTTCTTCCTCCTTCATTTCTTTCGACACCTCGCAAGTCGTTTTAGAACAGGATTCTGTAACACATTTGATATGAGGTAGAGGCCGGCAGAGAGATGGACGAAACATGTCGTGTAGAGATGATTGCCCTCTGGACCTAGATTACCTAGCTATAGTGATGTTATCAAAGTAAATATATCTTTTTCCCAAGGGCAAATTTTTCCTAACTGTCCTCGTGGTCCTCGATGGTCCTTCTTGTGATACTTGTGATATATACGCCATATTATTTCCATTTCGTGGTTCTCCGGAAGTTTATCTCAGTGAAATTGAACAAAAGACCTAGGTGTTTCCTATCTCTTTCGCGGTCTCTACCCATATCAAAACATGATTAACTTCATATTCTTATTTGTTTAAGAATGTGATCTGACGATATAAGATTATACATCTGCTTCTTCAAATAGATAGCATAGCCAAACGGGATGAAAGGGACACTGTGTCCATGTATTTTGTTGCTACATTTCAATTTTTTCCCGCCAAAACATCGGTATATTGTCATTGCTTGGTTGATCAAAACTGTGCATTGGGTGACTAATAATTAATCCACATTTGCAATTCTACACCCAGTGTGTCAATGTGTAACTGGTAATTGATGGGGTTATAACACTTGCAGGGTCATCGGGTAGAACAATATTGATGTTGATGAGGCTTCCACGGGTTAATTTTCATAATCCATTCTTTTACTTTCAATTGTTTGAATCGGTTGCGGCTTTTTCTTCTTTTGTATAAAAGGAGTGGCATTTTTTCTCATGCCGTGGATAGACAGACAAAGAAAACTGCCCATTTTAGCAGACATCAAAGTAGATTTGTCGAGGGTTGACGTCGTTTGCGTCGAGTGTTTTCGATTTGTATTCAAAGCGGTCACGGAAATCTCCACTTTATATCTATTATAAGGTTACAAATAGCTTTCTGTTCCCCGGAATAACAAAATAACACTTTTGTGTCACAGATTACCGGTTCAATTTCCAAACTAGAGATAGACGAGAAAAATCACAATCATGTTTCGAATTAGACAGGCAACACATGAAATTAAAGAATTAGGTAAAGAGTCTCTTAAATTTCTGCTGTGAGCATCAACGAGTGCCCTAAATCTGCACAGGCTTTTAAATCATTTGTGAATAATGAAAGCACCTTTACTGGCTGGCTTTTGAATCATCTGTCTGTGAAAGATCAGATAAGATTTAGTATTCGTTTGCTGATTTTGACTTGTATATTTCAACATCAAGGGATTATGCAGTTTTCTTTCCCGTTTTCTTCGTCGTGTTCTTCATTACTTTCTTGTCACTGAGTAATATTTTTTCGGTTATTCGTTTCTATCATTAAATGCTTTGGGTGCAAAATTTTAGTGATTCATCGATTTCATTAAAAAATAATGTGCATCTTAATTTTTTTTCCATTGAGGACATAATAAGGATACATAAACATTTTCCCGTTTTAATGGCTTTTCATTGAAATTGCATGTACAAATACAGCACGAAATAGACCTTTTGTTTTCCGTATTTTCGGTCGATCAAAAGAAAATTATCAGGATAAATGTATAACAATTTTATCCTCTAAGATTCATATCGCCACTTAAAAAATATTATCATCCCGTAAATCCTTGCCCTACCTTGGGAGTATTACAAAGAAGCCGAATCTACTCTCATGGAAATCAAATTTGTGCAGGGATTGTTCCGATTGCTTCCAAATCTTAAAGTAATGTTATAATGTTATAACATTGGAGAGTTATTTTAGTGTCATTAATATGGGATGCGGTTTTATAATAAGCCTGATGAAATTGCGAAAACTATGAGAAAGTATTCCTAAAACATGCTTGTTTGCCCTTTTGCCGTAGATTTATTAGGGATTCACAGATATCATTTTTTTTTTCGATTTTAGGTGCATATTAGCCTAGCGTGCAATGCCATTTCGTTAAATTTGTCAGAATTGTTTTGAGGGGGAAAAAATCGTTGTCTTTTATTTTGGATAACTTAGAAGTTTATGGTTTAATTCAGATTGTTTGTTTATATATTCATGATAATGTCAACAAGTTGAAAGTACATGGTCATCATAAATATAATGCAGGTATGGTGGATAGCTCATTTCATTGATAATTGAATAATTCCACACTTCTTCCAGATCGGATAAGTAATGTGTTTGAATTTGTTGCTGTCCTTAAACTAAACGCATTATGTATTACACCATAATGATGTTGGCGTGGCTCGTGATCATAAGTCTTTATCGGTTCATTGTAAAAAAGAATCATTTTCTCTATTATAATTTTTTATGTAACTGCTAAATGACCCCCCCCCCTCCCCCTCCCAACCACTTTTATTTCTTCTTTTTAACTATGGTATAGTATTGGAAGTTCATTGTAATAGAAAAAGGACCCAAATACTTTCTAAAAATCAACTTTGGACAATTTAAATAGCCTTTTCAATTACTTTTTGAAAAGTGCGAATATAACAATGACGTATATGCAATCCGAACATTTCTCCTATGGTATATATATATATATATACATAAGGGTATTGTAATGTAGAGCTGCTTTCTCGAAGGTCTTTACGATCTTATCGTACTAGGCCTATTCAAAGAAAGTTGCACCTTTACGTTTCTCTTATACAATAATTGAGAATTTGTTTAAATTCTATGCAGTACAAAGCATGTGGATTGGTTTCCCTGCATTTCCTTTTCGTATAGAGATATAAAGACTGACTGATGATTACACACAAAATGAATGACTTTCTCCTTTTGGGTAATTAAGGGCATAATGATCAATTATCTACGAAGGCAGTTGAATACGAATGATTAAGAGGCCAACCAAAGAATGGGGATTTGAACAAATGGTAATAAATAAGAAAAACAATATTGTTCATTTGGGAGCTTTTGTAATCTTTGTAAAAGACGAAGAAGATTTAAAATACTCGGTGAGAGAGTCACCTTTTGCCGTAAAGTTGATGAATTCAAATGGCTTGCTCTGTTAATAACATTTGTATTCTAAGCTATGCGTGGGAGGATCGTTTGTCCCCATTTCTGTTTGTATTTTTCTTCTTCATTTACTTTTCACCGGCTGTATGTTTTATGACACGCTGTATCAAGAGCATCACTAAGTTCTGATTTACGATCCTCGGTTCGCATTATATAAAAACGACGGTAACTTAAGTTGTGTCACTTTGTAGTGCAACTATAATCACTCTTTCCACCCACTCACAAACACTATCTCTCTCTCTCTCTCTCTCTCTCTTTCCTTTCTGCCCGACCTTGCCCTTCTCTCTTTCTCTCACCCCCCCCCCCCTCCCCGCTACTCTCCCATTCCTCCTCTCTCTCACCCATCTCATATCTCCAATTTTCCAATCTTGCCCATAATAATAGTAATAATAAAACGGTGCTTATCACCGAAGTCTCTAAGCGCTATAACAATTGGAAACAATTGAAGAATTTACATATTAAACAAAATTTTTTTTTACAAATAAACCTACAAATTATAATACATATGAAATATACATCAATGTGAACAGAGTAAGTTAATCATCAAAATCAATTTTGAATAAAATTAATGTGGCTCAAAAAAAAAGTTTTGAATTGGATGACAATCTGACAGTTTTTGACATGATTGTAAAGGTAAACCATCTCTCTGTCTCTTCTCTCTTTCTCTTTCTCCCCCTCCTCTCTACTCTCATTTTCCCCTTGACCCCTCTCTCTCTCTCTCTCTCTCCCTCTCTCCTCACTTCCCCTCTATTTGTATACTTTTCTCTCTCTCAATCTTTCTCTTCTCTCTGTCCCGCACTTTTTCTATCTGTCTTTGCCTTGCTACATCTGTTTTAATACCTCTTTCCTCCCCCTCTTTCTCTCTCTTTCTCTACCTCAATGACTCTTTCTATGCCATCTGTTATTATAAAAAAGCTGAATTTGCTACCATCAAGAAGGTTCGGCATAAATGTCCATGCATCCATCAAAATAAATCCTCACTTGGGGCTATTTTTCGCAAATAGATTTCATTGTAATTTAAAAAAACAATTTTAGATAACCATTTATTTTTCTTCTATGTTGGGCAATAGGAAATGCGCAAGACCCAATGTCGTTGAACTTTTCGATTCAATGGTTATTTCGTATTTTAACTTTTTTATTCGAAAAAATATGTTGTAGAAATAATCATCAGATGAGGCAAACACCTTCTAATTGTTTTGGATAGTGCTGCAGCTTTGTCTTTGCGACTCTGAATTTGAAATTCACCAATTTTAAAGCAAAGTAAAGCGTTTCATTTGCTAACAATATATCATTTTAAGGTGGGAGAGCCTAGTGATCTCATTTGGGATGCAGTCATAAAATTGTTGGAAATTGTCGCATAGTCCTATCGATCACAAGGTCCGCGGTTCGAATCTCGCCGCGGCACTAATGTCCCTTGGCAAGACATTGATCTACATTTGTCATACCCCACCCAGGTGAAGTAAATGAGGACCGGTAGAAGGGATTCCTTGAATGCTGTGAGCACCGAAATCGATAGCCTAGTAGAGCCGGGGTATTACATATTGGAGCGCTTTGAGCACCTTGCAGGTGGATATGTGCGCTATATAAATATCCAATATTATTATATAATTATGAGTATTGTAACATTTAATGTGAAATGGAGAGGGTTGCCATGAATTACAATCACAGTAAAAGGACAAGTTATCAATTCTTCTCGTGCTTTTTGTTTCTATTTTTAAAGCAGAAAGGTGTCCATGTAGGTTAATCTTTACATCAAAACACTCGGTAACACACTCGATATTTTATACGATGTCGTCTCTGATAAAGATTCAATTGCAAGTCCTGTAACTTAATTTAAACTTACATGTCTGAGTATTCGCAGTATTTAGATTGCCCTCGGCTTCTTTACTCTTCGCAGATGTTCAAATACGATATTGTTATGATACGATGATAAATGAAACGTGGTATATTTCTGAAGAAAATTAAAGGTACGAGGTTAACCAATTGAATTGTCATAACGAGAACTACAAAGGAGGTTATTTTTTTTTTTTTATTTATTGATATTCATCATATACTTGTTGGTGACCCCCCCCCACCTCTCTCTCTCTCTCTCTCTCTCTCTCTCTCCCTGTCTCTCTCTGTCTCTCTTCCCCCTCTCATGTAACTGTCCATGGCAGTGGGACACCACAGAGCTATCCCATCTTGAAAATAAATGTCGCCAGTAACTTTCAGAGACCAAGGAAAGGTATATTGCAACGATATTATATACATCAAACTTGTTGCTGTTTACTTTTCTCTGTCTTTCTCTGTCTCTGTCTGTGTCTGTGTCTGTCTGTCTTCTACTCGTTTTCACCCTCTTCTCTCTCTCTATATATATATCTCCCTCCCTTCATGTGGATTGCAAAAGAATGTTACCGCGTGCCCACGCACACACACACGCACTCTCACTCACTCATCGAACACATACACGCATGCACTCTCTCTCTCTCTCTCTCTCTCTCTCCTCCTCCTCCTCCTCCTGTGTTATTACAGAAGGATGCTATAGCATCTTGGAAATAAATGTCGGTGGCTTTTAGTATGTTTAGAGACCGCGTACGACTACTTATCCTCGGGTTTTCTACCATTCCTTTATGGGTAATAGATGTGTGTTATGTCTGATATCTGTTATTTTTGCATTGATCGCCTTGCTTTAAAAGAGGTTTGCTGTCCACAAAGACACTTTTCCTTTCCAGGATTTTTGTTTATGGATAGCACTTCGGTTTAAGGTTAAGTGAAAGAAGCCATTTCCTTTGAGAGTGCAGCAATCAGTTGATTACAGTTTAAAGAGAACACTTCTGTGTTGAAACATACTAACTGTCGCAGATGTCCTAACAAAAATTAAACTTAACTAACAATGGATGTTCATGGCCTTTAGCACGCTTTGTAGTTCAGTGGTTGACAACATCGCTGATGATTATCAGACAGTCACTAACTCAGTTATTGACGAAGATGAACGACTTCTATCGACTAATTGATATTTGAAAGAAGTAAAAAAAAAAAGTTTTGTTTTTCCTCCATTAATTCCATGCAGTTGCATTATAACTCCTCTCTACCTCTTGGGATATGCAGCTTTTTCCACAAAACTCTTTTTACTCTATCTATGAAGATCTACCCAGGCATACCGCAACGAATGCTCAATGAAGGGTGCATCTGATTTTACTATCATAATTCTTTGCGATGGCTATTCTAATCATACGTCACAATAAAAAGCATGCGATGACATTTCAGAAGGGGAAAACGGATTGATTAATAAGAGTATCATATCATTTCGTAATTGAAGCGCATATGAGATCAAATTCCCTAATTTTGACCGTGAATTAAAATTGCTTTTAATATATAATTCATCGTAATTGCCCTTGGATTTTGTGATGATCCTCCAGCGGTACATTGCATAATGAGCACATTATTAACTGAGAACTGTATCTGCCTATCCATACGACATGCATCTCACGTGCATGTTGCTTGGATCTTCGTCTTACGCTGTTTGCCAACTCTAAAAGAAAAAGAATACTGTATAAGATATGAGATCAAATATGTATAATGATACTCCATGAATCCAAGTTGTGATAGTGACTTTTCAAATTGTTGAATTAAATTGTTTTATTTTATGTATATGCCGAAGAAAGAATAATAAATGAAATGCCGACAAAAGCATGAAACGAGTTAATGGGATTACAACCTAATCGATGCGTTTTAATGATAAATGGAACACAAATTGGTCAGAATGGTTTTCTAACATGAATGGAATCAAACGAATATTGCTTGCTGTAAAATGATCATTATAATCACCTTTGCATAGCCTAATTGTGTTCGTTTGTGTTTTGATGTTGTTGAAATGAAACTTCTCGAAACATGATTTTGGTAGAGTTAATTTTGCCGAGCTTGTGTTTGAAACAATGTTTGTTTTTCTAATGCGGCATAAAGGAGTCCAAACACGCTTTGCTTCGCATGGTACTATAGCAATGACCTAATTGTTGAAACAGTTTTTCTCGACGGCATCCTGTGTTGATCAAACATCACTCGTAAGTTGACATAATTTGGCCACTGGAGATTAATGAAGCACATACCAGCACACAGCCGTACACATGGTTCGCATAAAAACCCAATCGCTAAATTGGATGTTCGTTTTGCCAATTATTAGCGGTATTGTGCTTCAAACACGCCTTAACTTATGAAGAATTTTCATACATGTTTTGTTTCATTAATATTGCCTGGCCTAAATCCATCCATATGTTTTGGTATAATAGTGTATGGTTTGACCACTGTTTTACAAGGATAAAAACGAGACAAGATTCCGAACGAGACTGGATGGCGTCTAGCACACTATGGCGCGCGAACCCCTCGAGCCCTGTTTAGACTTCATCCAATAAACAGCCTCAAAACAATATAGAAAATAGAAATAACCTAAGGCAGAGGAAATATTATCTAACTTAGTTAGAAAAGGAATGGCCAGGGATGAAATTAATGAGTAGCTGGACGCAACTAGAGCCCTTAAGTATACTTTGTGTGTGTTAAAAAACATTGAAATGTGATGCACGTCATTTTATTTTGCTTTAAAAATATGCTAAAATTATTGGCTTCTTACAATAATTCTACGTCCTTGCTCTCCTCGATTTCATTTTAGTGTTTTTGCACCAGTACACAATTGTTTTAAAGTTATTTTGAGCTTCCCTTCAGTAAATCCCACTCCGGAGATAAAAACATATCCAGAATATTTATGGATAAAATGTAATATATCATTACCGAAGTTGACCATGAACAGACGATGTCTTGGCTGTCAAAGAAACTCGGTGTCCTTAACATTTTTAAAACTCTCTAGAAATATTATGCTGCTTTTTTATATTAGAAAACATACAGTATTTAAAATTTTAGCATTTAAAAAACAAATAGGAAAGTAATAATATCGCAGTTTGTTTATTTTCAACATTTTCGACATTTCTAGACTAAAGGTTAATACTACACGTTTGACTTTTCATCCTCCGTTTAAAATGAAATCAAATATTGAGCAAAACATCATAACATAGTATTATTGAGTCAATACTGCATTTCTGCAACGCAAGAAGGAGATCATTTCCTCTCAATTTGTCTGACTCGTATTTGATCAGTCTGCCGTCGCAATTAATTATATTCCAGCTCATACAAAATACATGAAATGAATGGCTGATTCTCATGCATGCTCTCATGTTCGACTGGAACTAAATGAAAAAAAAACACATATAAAGTCATAAAGTCATGAAGTATTCATTCCCTCATTAAATCATATAGATGAAAGAGAGGTTGAAACGATGTAACAAACATGCGACTGGCAAACTCATGGATACATGTAAAAATTCTGAGGGTATAGAAGGACACTACATATTCCTTCTCACCCACACAACTACCATCATTTTGTTGGAGCCCTTCGTTTAAAAAGAAATTTACACTTATCAGTAACATGAGGACAAGTCAACCAATCTGATCTAATCAATACAAATAATGAGTGGAGAGTGACAGATATAGATTAATGTCTTGTGGGACTTGAACCACGAACCCTGTGATCCACAGTCCAACGACGTATCCACTAGACCAGGAAACCTTTACACCCACTTCTGTTCAGATCCATTATGCCTCTACATATTCCTTCTCTTACAACGAGATGTATTTGTCTCCTACTAAATGTATGCAAGAATTCTATGTTTTCTTATTTTCGCCCTTGTAACCTGCTATGCATGTCATTTTCCAGTGGTACTAAAATATTGTCTAGGGACTACACAAGACCTAGTGATATACATGTATATAACACCTGTCAGCAGACATCAGCATTATAATGTGTTTAACACGGGTGCAACCTTTCATATGGTTCGAGTAAGATATACATCATCCAGTGCGTTAAATACCCATTAGAAAGTCATTGACCGTCAAAGCTTATTCTTGTATGTGTGTGTGTTGTTGTTGTTATATGGTGTCCTAATAATGGTCCTGGGTAAATGTGTGTCATGCCACGTCATGAGGGATTCAACTTTCATGCCACCTAGTTAAACTAGGAAAACTACTTATTGGACGTCCTGAATATGATTTTTCACTAAACATGCCAAGTACATGTTTGAGCATTCCGGTCCCGATAATATTTTGTCGTTGTTGTGAAATTCGAGCTTCTCACAATTTTTCTTGCATGTGCATTTCTTTATTTAAACACATCTACTTCAAGTGCTGAAATCCCCTTGTGTCCATGTTCCATGTAGCCAAAACTATTCTTAGAGAAAGATATTTACCTGATTTATTATGTTCTCAAATTAATTTGCAAATATATCTTTCATTTGCTACACGACGTTTGCCGGGGACAAAAAAGCACGAACGCGCAATTTAACTTCCCGACAAAAGGCGATGTTAGCGCTACGTGACGTTTTGGTTTCTAAACCAATGTAGATACCCCTAGGTATGTCTACATACGACTTCAATCTATCATAGATATCCCTAGGTATATCTACATAAGATGTGAATCTATCATACTACTACTAGGTCGAGCGTACTCGCACTGATTTGACAAGCTTTTTCCATTCAGTTCTATTCTCCATGATCTTTGGGAGCTCCTGTCTCGGTAGACAGGTGTCTTTTTCTAACTGGTAAATGTAAGTCATTGCTGGGCGCCCTCTGGTGCGTTTGCCCCTTGAGGGCTCCCAGAAGAGCATTTGTGAAAAGATTTCACTCTTGCTCCTCCAGCAGTACCCACTGAAACGGAGGCGACGGTCTTTCAGTCTGGCTGAGATCGGTGTAATGTCCCTATACAGTTCAATATTGGTCATATGGTTGCTCCAGTTGACATTTAGTGCTGCTCTCAAGAGTCTTGTATAGCAACCATCCAGTTGTTTTGCCAGGCTACTCGTCAATGTCCAGGCTTCTGATCCATAGAGCAGTACAGTTTCCACTGAAGCCCTAAAGAAACGGACTTTCATTTTTCTACCGAGGTTTGATTTCCAAATGGCTGTCAGTTTGTTCAAAGCCGTCCAGGCTTTTGCCTTTCGGATATTCAGGTCTTGTTTTGACTGATCAACCCACGAGCCAAGGTACTGAAAGTCTTGGACCTGCTTCAGATTTGTCCTGTCAGCAGTACAGATCTCGCCTTCACGAAGTTTGTACATCATGAATTCTGTCTTAGTACTGTTTATTTGTAGACCGACTTGGCTTGCTGCAGACTGTACTTGTTCTAGGAGCTTCTGTGCCTTTTCCAGATTGTCTGAGATTAGTGCAATATCATCAGCAAAGTCGGTATCTGTGATCATCTTAGCAGGATATCTGCTACTTTTCCTTTCCTGTAGGGTGAAGCCTAGATCCTCGAACCCTTCAGTAGCCATTCTTAGAGCATAATCCAATGCTATGATGAATAGGTATGGTGCTATGGTATCTCCTTGAAGCTCTCCTGCTAAGATGGTAAACGAGTCAGTCTCTCCATCTGGTGAACGTACTTAAACTGTGGTATCTTTGTACATCACTCCTACTGCTGTAACTACATTCAAGTATTCAATTTTATTTCACATCTCTTTAAAAAAACACATTAAAAGATATACAAACAAATCATTATTTAAAACAATATAAATACATACAAAAAACATTCATTTACATTGTACTGATGAAATAAGGATGAAGGGTGGAGGATGTGGGGGATCAACAAAGGCCATTGGCCTGTCAAGGTTGATCCCCTATATTTCCACCCTTCAAGAGAAATACATTATACAAAATATAAAAAATAAAAACAATCAAACAAACAGATAATATAACATAGCATAATCACATAAAAAACACAACATAATTATTTACATAAATCACATGAAAGGCAATTAGATCGAATAAAACTACTCACAATTAAGAAGATAACATTTATATTTTTTCCTGAATGTAAAAACAGTGGATATTTCTTTTAATACGTTTGGCAACTCATTCCAAAGCTGTGGGCCTTTAAAACTTACTGTAGTTCTTGAAAAGTTAAAAATATAAAAAGGTACATACATTTTATTGGAATTTCTTGTTTTATATTTATTGATGTTGCAATTATATTCGAAATAGTCATGAAAGTTATTGGGCAATAGTTGTTTAGAGTAAGAAAACATAAACGCTGCTAGTTGTAATTTATTTATATCAAATATATTCAATATTTTTAACTTTTTAAATAATTGTTGGGTATGTGCTAAATAGTTTGATTTGGTAATTGCTCGTATTGCACGTTTCTGTAGTAAAAACAATTTTTGTGATAAATAAAATGAGCAACCGCCCCATACAATATTAGAATACATAAAATGTGATAGAATCATAGAAGATGTGAATCTCTAATAGACACCCTAAGGTATATCTACATAAGATGTGCATCTATCAGTGACACCCTAAGGTATATCTACATAAGATGTGAATCTATCATAGACACCCTAAGGTATGTCTACATAAGATGTGAATCTACCACAGACACCTTAAGGTATATCAACATAAGATGTGAATCTATCATAGACACCCTAAGGTATATCTACATGAGATATGAATCTATCATAGACACCCTAAGGTATATCTACCTAAGATGTGATACTATCATTGACACCCTACGGTATATCAACATAAGATGTGAATCTATCATAGACACCCTAAGGTATATCTACCTAAGATGTGATACTATCATTGACAACCTACGGTATATCTACATAAGATGTGAATCTATCATAGACACCCTAAGGTATATCTACATAAGATGTGAATCTATCATATACAACCTAAGGTATATCTACATAAGATGTAAATCTATCATACACCCTAAGGTATATCTACATAAGATGTGAATCTATCATATACACCCTAAGGTATATCTACATTAGATGTGAATCTATCATTGACACCCTAAGGTATATCTACATAAGATGTAAATCTATCATACACCCTAAGGTATATCTACATAAGATGTGAATCTATCATAGACACCCTAAGGTATATCAAAATAAGATGTGAATCTATCATATACAACCTAAGGTATATCTACATAAGATGTAAATCTATCATACACCCTAAGGTATATCTACATAAGATGTGAATCTATCATATACAACCTAAGGTATATCTACATAAGATGTAAATCTATCATACACCCTAAGGTATATCTACATAAGATGTGAATCTATCATATACACCCTAAGGTATATCTACATAAGATGTGAATCTATCATTGACACCCTAAGGTATATCTACATAAGATGTAAATCTATCATACACCCTAAGGTATATCTACATAAGATGTGAATCTATCATATAAACCCTAAGGTATATCTACATAAGATGTGAATCTTTCATATACACCCTAAGGTATATCTACCTAAGATGTGAATCTATCATTGACACCCTACGGTATATATACATAAGATGTGAATCTATCATATACACCCTAAGGTATATCTACATAAGATATGAATCTATCATAGACACCCTAAGGTATATCTATATAAGATGTGAATCTATCATAGACACCCTGAGGTATATCTACATAAGATGCGACTCCATCATATACTCCCCTATGTATATATACATAAGATGTGAATATATCATAGACACCCTTAGGTATATCTACCTAAGAGGCGACTCCATCATATACTCCCCTATGTACATGTATATCTACATAAGTCCTGAATCTATCATAGAAACCCTTAGGTATAGGCTATTTTCATTATGTGTGCATCTAACATAACTAACCATGTGTATGACCACATATGATAACCATTTATCAGTGCTATCGTGAGGTATGGCTTCATAAATTATGAATCCATTAGATACCCATATCTATATAGTTATATCTACCATTTTAGCATTGAGCCTTTCTATTTTCTCGTTGATAAAACCTCCTCGTTGCTCTCTGTATTAGGAATTTCACGAGCAGAGGTTTTACAGATATTATCAATTGAAGCGAGTTGGTAACAAGAATCTGAAGGTTTTATACTGTAAGATTGATTTTAGTTCTTGCTGTGTAGCCTTATCCATAGCGTGCCATGTATAAGGACAGCTGCAAGAAAGCTGATATTGAAACCTTTGGGGATTTTTCGTTATTCTGATGTGTGCAGAGTAACGTATTCCGCAAAATTGACCATTATATAAAAGTTCTAAACGTTTTGTATAAAGGATTAAATGGTCTGTCATCAATTCGTCAGTCAAATCGATTTTGGAGCCTTTGGGTTCGGTGGAATTGGACACTGGCCATTTCTTTATGGCAAACGTTTCAATCACAATAACAAGACAGGATAGATGGAGTGTTAACCTGCAGCTGCGGCCTATACCTCCGACAAATCAATTATATCCGGTTAATATTTAAGTGGAATTAATCTCTCCCTAACGATTAATCCAAAATCTGATACTACAAGTAAATAAACTGTATATAGCCATTGAGCACGAAAAGTGTGGTAACAGCTTAAGTTGAATGAGAGTGGTGAAGGAATGATTAGTCAAGTATAAAGACATTAGCCCATATCTGTAACGCTTTACATTGGAGGTGTCATGGTAGAGTGGTTCAATAACCTGACTCTCAGTTATAGGGTTGAGGGTTCAAATCTCTGCGCAGCACTAAAATCTTTTGGCAAGACGTTAATCTATTTCCCCACTCTCCACCGAGGTGTAAATGGTTAACCTGGCAATTGCTGGGGTTGTAATAATTGCAGGGCCCTAAGAAAGAATTATTGATGCTGCTGAGGCTTCCAAAATTAACGTTATCATTTTTATCAATACATTGTACAGCCCTCTTATAGGCGACATGCCGTCAATTAAATTAAGTCGTATCGAGTCTGGAGTAGGTAAACTATTCATCAGACTAATAGAAACATAGGTATATTCAAAGTCTACTTTCTCCAGTCTCAGTGTTTTCGGAGTTGAATAAACTCAATTGCAAGGACTTTTGACAAATCAACCGGAGGCAAACGCAATAGCTTTGTCCCTTACCCTTTGATATGAGCAAAAATTACAATGACATATTACGTATTAATCCGATCATAATATATAAAAGGGTATGGAAATTACTACCTATAGGTTGATCTAAGTTACTTTGAAATCGAACATAGTGACCTGTGTTAAGTACATGGTGTCAGGCCTAATTACATTGATTTCCTTATCTTTCTATCTTTCTACACGCCATTTATTTGTAATCTTGAAAATTCAGTGTAAGTTTTGTTGGATTCTGGGAGAATTTATTTTCTATCATTACCAGAACTCAAGTTGGTTGAGTGGCGCTGTAGTAGCGATGGGAGACGTAGTACCTATGTTTTCTTTTAGTAAAGCAAGGCATCTTACTAACCATATTGGCATGGCATAATTTTTTCTATTTTTTTGTGCAAATGACACAACATTCCCCATTATTTACTTTTCCAATCAACCTATGATAGCACATTCTGCGTCATTTTTTTAAAAACCTGATTTTTCATAGCATGTTAGAAGGGACATTTTGTCAAAAGTTAAAATTCGCCAATTCACATTCACTAAGAGACATGAAAGTAGAGCATTGAAGCGCCCCACTGTTATCGATATATTAGTGCCGCAGCTGGGCAATGTTTACATGGCAAACATTATGACTCTTGTCAACTTTCCATCAAGACGCCCATCAATTTTTTTTTCATGATTCCGACGTGAATAAGTAAAGATCCTATGCATAATTCTTTTAAAATTGCACGTTTCTATCATGTTTGCATCTGCACATAATGCTAGTCACCTGCGACGCATTACTATGACAACGCATTGTTTTATTCAAATATTTTGTTCGGTAATGTATGTACACAAACAGACGGCGTGAAGAGTTAAAACGGTTTTACCATGGCGTTTATTATCTACGATGATTTTATATCCAACAGCCATTGCGGGGTTTTTCAAAATTCCATGGTGATATTTTCGACATTGATTCGACTTCATGTTTACAGATATCATTTTCATCATTTCAAAATGTATTCCTAAATTGATTTGTAATGTTTTGTTGGAAACATAAATAAATTGAATTGAACATATCCACCGTAATAGCGATACCTTTATTTAGCATTTCCTTGCGTTAGTCGAGCTGAGAACTTTAACAAAATAGATTAACTTTCGTTTTGGATTAAATTCTTCATGTTTCCATGCAATTAATTTTGACTCTCACTAGGGATTGCAGCTTTCCATTAATTTGAAAGCCACATACACCATTTTTGATGAGTTTGGATAGTAATATGAAACTCACCACCTTACGGAAACCGGGCAGAATGGGTATGACCTAATTATTCAGAGATTGTGGACTAAAAGGCAAATATGCCTGCGGGTAAAAGGATTTTCCACTAAAGACGTATATTATATTTCTACCACCAAAACGGTTGGCATCTATCCAAACGATTAAATATGGCTTTAAATATAGATCGTCTCTAGTTTTTATCTTTATTAATGGTTGCAAATGCGATAGCGTGGAAATTATATATTACGGTTCTATATTAAGTGACTATGAATTCATTATCACTGTAATTGGAGGCAAGACTTTTATCTGCCCTTAAGCGGAGAAGGGGAGGGGACAATTAAAAAAGCGGCTCAACCCTATCACAGGTGGTTGTACAACACTTGCAACTGCGACAATTATTCCGAGTCAATTTCCAACACTAACCGAATTCTTAATTTCAACACTGCATGGACTCTACACCCACTATGAGTAAGCTTATTCTTAACTGTAAACCAACCTAAAACCCAATCGCAACTCTACAGCTTTGCCGAATTAAAGCCCCCAGCAGTTGGCGCTGTAGCAAATACAGGATCACCTATACGTCTTTGATTATTGTAGTTTAATGCGCTGTGTGGATTTTGCTCTACCGATATTTTTAACTGAAAGTTTCTTTTAGTTTTAAATAGCTAACAAATCATTATTTGTAAATATGAATTTGGTTGTAAAACGATATTTTTTTAAAGCTGACATTTGAAACTTATTCATGTATACTTTCCATTTATGCTTATTTCTTTAGATACGGATATTTTCGAACATGATAAAGATAGATCTTCTGGCAAACACATCGCTTTGATATCACTTAACATACTCTACAACCCAATCATCTGCAGGTAATATTTAAATTGTATTTATTATTTCTTTTTTAAAGGGTTGTGAGATAGCTCATTGTCATTTGACGTCAACCAGGAGTTATATTTCTCGTTGTGGATGTTGTTCTTGAATAATGGGGTAAATATCATCTAAGAAAATATTTTGGAAGAAGGAACTTGACCTGGGCCTGAGATTGCGTGATCGGATCTTAACATCTTAGGCACGAGAAGATCAGATCACAAGGGAATTCTAAAATGAGGGCGAATAATGTTTGTTTCCAAGTCTCGCTCCCTTTCTCCACCCTCTAACCGTCTTATTATAGATCAATGTGTATAACCAGGATACCTATTCAAATCCAAGTACCTCCCTGCAGGATACACTTTGCAGAGACGAGGCAGCGAAAGTGTTTTGAAAAGTCCACCCCTTGTTTAAAACTAACCGAACCATATTGAGGAGATTCACTCGATATCCTGTTGCCCTAATTCCATATTGCGTTTCTAATTTCGTCACCCGTTCCATTCCCAGCCCCTCCCTTGCACATCTTGTTGTCATACACTTCAAACTACGTTTTCAACAAAAATAACGTCATTATCTCAAAGAGATTGTTTTACATAGAAACATGCTGGACAAGCTTCCCTTGAACGACATTTATATTGACTTAACCTGATTAAGCTCTCGGCTTAAAGAAGTGTTTACTCTCCACATTTTCGATGGTGACAGTTCTTGGGTTTATGAAGCAAAACAGCTCGAGGCATTTTAGCTGATGACATTGAATTCCACTGAAAAATATAGACACTTCCTGAATGTGATGGTATCTATCTGGGTTTGTCGTTTAATCAAGAATTGCTTTCGTCGCCTTTGGAGTGCAATTATAATCACAGGCAGGACTTTAGAATAATGGTCGCCAGCTTGTGCTTTTCGTTTGCACGTTTGGAAGTCATTGGGGCAGGCGAACTATAGGCCTATGCGCAACTGCGTCGAATGCTTGCAACAATACTTAATACCAAAGAAAGAAACATAAATAACCCACTTCGCATATCTTCCCTCGTAGTTTATTGCTTCTTTCAGAGAGGAAACGTTGAAAGACATTGTCTGATGTTGACATATTTTTGTAATCTCTATATTGATCCACGGTAAAAAAACTGCCCCTAAAATCTGCTTTTATATTTAAGATTAAAATAAAAGCTTTTGGCATTCTGTATCGTCGCTCTATACTAAAATATTTGTTTAGGCTAATTTATATGAAGCTACTAAATAGCCCACATACAATCTAGACACTATTATCAGGCAACCTGTGGATTTGAGGCAGAAAAACACAAACGGTTAATACATTTACGCTGTATCGTTCATTGGAATGGTCTCAAACTTTTCCAACACTTTAACAACAAATATAAGAATTGGTTTGAAATGTGTTAATGAATATTTATGCACATTTTAAAAGTATTTATAATCATATTTGAAGTTCAAATTCACATTTATTCGGCAAAAGATAAAAAAATCAAAATGAAATCATTACAAATGAAATCATTATAAATGCCGGGATTGCTAAAACAAGTTAAAACTTGTAAACAAGCAACCCCAAACATGAAAACATACAAATACAATACAATATAATACGATGAAATACGATACAATACAATTCAATATTAATAATGTTACATACTAACATAATATATGAATCAATTATGTATCAATAAGTGGCAAGTATTGTTCTTTTCAGTTTAAGTTTAAATGCGTTGTGATTCTTAACACCCTTTAAATGACTTAACATGGAGTTCTATTTAAGAGGACCTTGATATCTTATTTATTTATTTTGCAAAAATGATTTAGTGAATTTTGGTATATGGAAGTCATACTTTTTTTCTTGTATTAAAGGAGTGGACATCCGAGTTCAAATGAAAACTGTCATAAAACGTTACTGATAACAAATCATTTTTAAGTTTGTACATAAATAATGAAGTCCCTTGATAACGAATATCTGGAAGTTTGGCTTCAATATGAGGGTATTCATAAAACAATCCTTCTCATATGACATTGCTACGATGATATTTACGACAATGAGGATAAAAACGAATAATACAAAACACGAGAGGGTATGCAGGCTTTCTCATTCTTTATGTTATCTATAATATGTTAAAATATCACAAAAGCAATGTAGTGCAAATGCGTTTTTTTAATGATGACGTTGTAAGTGTAATACGCTTCACATTTCTGAATCTTATAACACAGAGCTTAGTGAATAGGCGCAAGTCCTTTGTTAAGTTCAGGCTAGTTGCCATTCATTTTACACGTACACAAAGAAATGAAGAAAAAAATGATCGCACCGTATCTGAACAAGCATAAAGAAAACGATGCTGCACGTTTCTTGTTTTGATTTCCTTTCAGTTAATTCTGAACAAGGTAGCTCCACCGTAATTAATTTGAATATCGTTCTTTCGAGATTTCCAACATCTACACTGAGAGGCTACAATTGCAAGCTGCACGCACAAATCCATCCAGAAAATCAATCCAAATATAGTCGGGCTGATTGGCGACTGTTTTTCTCTAATGTACCTCCTCTATCTCACATTTTGATCTTCTAGAAATTGGCAATCTTTCCCCAAGCAAACAAATTTCTTATAAAGCGGCGGATATTTGTATAAAAACGACAGATTGATTCATTCGCCGGTAGTGCTGTTGATCGAGACATTTTCGATAAGTTCTCGCATCGCATCTGATTTTTATATCCCTCATGTTTAGCGGCGTGCCCAAAAATTGATAAACAGGTGTGTGTGTGTGTGTGTGTGGGGGGGGGGTATAAAGGCAGTCCCTCGAGCTGTAGACCAGCCGAATTAAGATGATTGACCGTGTAGCGATTGTTATCGGATCAAGAATGTCCTACAACCTCTGCATATTGTAACTATTTTATTTTGGGGCAATCAAACGAGTAGGGGGAGGGCGTGTGTCGTATCCAGGGTATGCTGGCTACGCCACTGCTTTTCAATCAATCATTCTAAATTTACAACGGAACTATATCCCCCGGGTACACAAGATATTTTCTGATACGTCGAAATCAAATATTATGGTGACTCTGGATGACGGCAAGAAATGGAAAGGGTGTCCATCAGATTTCATTCATTAAGTTTACAAATAATTTAAGCTTAGCACGTACGATTGATTGATTGTCAATACACGATTTATTCAAGCAAATCTCTTCTCCCTCTCTCTCTCTCTCTCTCTCTCTCTTCCACTTTCTCTCTCCCTGTCTCCCCCTCTCTCTCCCTTCCCCTATCTCTCTGTCTCTCTATCTCTCTCTCCTCTCTCTCTCTCTCTCTCTCTCTCCCTCTCTCTCTGTCTCTTTCTCTGTCTTTCTCTCTCATCACATCTCTGTGTCAGTATCATGTTTCGATGTGGGCGATTTCTTTCTCTTTTAATTTGCAGAATTTCAACTTAATCAATCATGATAATATTCTTCTCATATATCTAGATGCATGTCAAACGTTTTTCTTTAGGGGACGGAAAGGTGTGATGACACATAATGCAAAAAGAAATATGAAGCAAATTGGATTTGAAGATATCACAGTTGGAAGTCCTTATTCTCTATCACTTAGACATATGATAGGCTTTCTTTAAACTGAGGTGCAATTGCACTCCTGATATTCTTTATTATTCATCTCGAATATTTTAGAAATCTATTTTATATTTAACGGCTACCATGACTACACAGACTAGTATTTTGTGTCAGTACTCTATGGATTGAGTAAATAAGCCTCTGATACACGAAGTGAGAAATGACTTCATAAAATCTCCCGGCGACACTCAAACAAACCTGTTTATGTGGTATTTTCTGTAACTCATGCTTATCTTAACACAATATAGTCTGATAAAAGCCCTTCTTAGAATTCTCAATATTCAAAAGTGAGATATATTAAACTCTTTACAATTCATCTTACTTTCACGTTTTGCTTTATTTTACTTAACAGTTTTTACAGTGTTCCCTGACGCTTCTTTTTATGCTATGAAATGGTAAATAGGTTAAGGACCCTCTAACTCATGTCATGAAGAAAACAGCGGCAAGCGTTTTCCAAGAGATGTCATTCGATTAAACGAAAATAGTATCTTCGTATACCCTTTTGACGTTCCGCTTGGGAGAAAAGGAGGTTAAAGAAAACCCACTTATGACAGAAATAAACCTCAACAAGAGAAGATGGTGTGAAGAGGTTAAGAAGAGTGAAAATGCCACGTAATACTTCTGACACATGCTCACTCTATTAAGATCCCATGAATAATCAGAGATTTACAAATCGAAACTTCATTTTGATAAGCCTCCGGGATGTTTGATATTTGACAAGATCCATCAATCGGTTTCTCTAAGCATATTTCCAAATATACTTCGAGGAGATTGTATTTATAATTTGTATTTGATAACCTTATTTGCAGAGAGAAAAAACAAAAAGTGAACAGGTCTTATTGCTCGCTTTGAGCCACTATAATTATTTTGTATATCGACATTTTTGATATTTCAATCCATACCGAATATTTTGATCATCACATAAGTTTCCAAACGAACATAACAAGAAATAAAGGTTACATTTATGAGAGGCAGATTAATAGGTAGATAGCTATTTACTGATAGATAGATAGATATATATATACAGAGAGAAAGAGAGTGTGTGTAGGTGTAGAAATATAAAAAAATATAATACAATAAAGAATATCCAGAAAACATACTTCGTTATGGCATAGTTTTGGATTTTAACTAATTTATGTGGCACAAAGTTTATGTTTTATAAATTCCTGCAAGATGAAATTACAGGTTATTGATTTGTGGTCAAAATTAATGTAGATATAGAGTACTGTACCCAATATAAGTGCATGCGCTGCTTTTAATATTTGTGTAAATTACAGCAGAACTGTATCATTTCGTCATTAGTATGATGATGCCAAACTCCATAACATTGCACACATTATTTGAGTTTCACCATTCCCAGACATTCTGGATTTGTTTTCTTTCACAAAACGATCACATGTCCATTACGTAAATTTTTCTCCTTCTTTCATTCTTGTCCAATCTATAGTGACCCCTGTACAGGCAAATACTAATACCATTTCCGTTATCCGTCTTTCATCCCGTATCACTTCCGATGATATTTGAAACAATATCTCATACGCGCAAACCAATCAATCGATAATCGTATAGATTGTGCTGTATGGCGTCACCATTATAGGGAATATTTTAATAACAAAAGCCCTGTGTAAGAATTCATTTCCCGTATCTGTAATTATAGCTTGAAAATGTGAAAACATATTATGTGTCTCAGTAACATGTGAATGTATGTAGTCAGACCCTTGGAAAGTAAAACAGGATAAAAACATTGGAATGAAGAATGAAATACACCGTACGTTACTCATGGTGTACTTGAATCCTTTCACAATAACCTCTCTACATTTTGTGGCTCGGCTCAATACATTTTTATTCAGAGCCTTACAAGGATCCAGATGCATGAGTAGAAGGGGCTAACATGTCTGCACACACTGCGTCCATTTTTTCCATGTCTATATTCCCTTTGATGCCAAAAGAAAATAAGATCTAACATCCTTTAATTGGCGACACGTCCAGATATTTAAAATCATTGTTTTTCGAGAAAAAAAATGACGACTTTTTTGTTTACCCATTCGACAACATTCTTACCTATGTATATTGTTTCAGACATATTACATTTTATTTAAACAATGAAGCAATACAAGAATCTGGAGAACGATGTGTGATAAATTCAGCCCTAACAATAAGGGCTGGCTTTCAACACAGGAGAACTTTACACGTGCCATCATCTGGCTAATTACTTAAATAGGTATGTGCATACCCTTCGACCTACTTGTTTGACGTATTTGTTTGCTGGTTTGATTGCATATTCCTTAATTTGTCTTTGCTTTACAAGTAATACAAATAATATGGATACGGTCTGTCATTACCAGTGTTATTTGAAAATGTACGACCTACGCAAAAGGCTGAATGAAGTAGAGCGAAACATGGGCCTCCCTCATGGGTTAGCTTCAGAAAACTAGGATACTCCTCGAAAATAAAAGTCTAAACGATTGGTCCCGGATGATCATAATTATTTGGTCTTTAAAACGTGGATATCGGGAACGGAAGCTGGACATGGCCGTTTCCCGATGGGGATCCAATACAATGGTTCATTGCTCAAATCTCACTGCACTGGAGCCGAACTCTGGGACAGATAATAATATAATAATTGGCCTGGCGCCCCCCCCCCCCCCCCAAGGGAGAAATGATCATTCCTTGCCGACGAAATCGTCTAAAAGACAAGAAAGCGGAGAAAGTTCTAAAAATAATTATTTCACTTCTGACACAGCGTGCTGACTATTTTACCTGTTGATCTCTCTCTCTCTCTCTCTCTCTCTCTCTCTCTCTTTTTAATAGTTTTAATTCAATCAATTACGTTTTAATTCAATCAATCCTACTTTTTACCCCCACCAAAAGCCCCATACAAACAAAATAAAAATGGTCATTCTCAGAAAAAGATATTTCTGAAGAGAAGACCCGATGCCCCCAAAATGCCCTCTGCTCAAAGTAATGGTTGTGACTATATTAAATGGACATACAGGAAATGCTATCAGACAAGTCTTTCCTACGACTAGGGGCTGTTTCCACAATAATATTACAGCCTTTGAAGAATCATCAGGCGCAACACATGTTCATTGAGCGCATGAAAGAAGGCTGTGCACTGCATACGGTTAGCCATGTTTCATGTGATGTTTTGGGAAAGTTGGGAAGGTTGTGCGAACATTATAGCCCTTGCTTCGAAAGTAAAAGTACTCATTTTTCTAGGTTCGTGCGACTGATTATTAGAATGATTGGCCTAATCAACGAAATGGAACATCAAAACACGAACCTGGGTGCTAGCGAGCTACCAAAAACTTGCGGACTAAATGCCAACGGAAATTTCTTTTGATCTTAATGCCATGGTTTTACCAAAAGAAGTGCGATGATCCTTTTGGCTTATCTTTCTAGATGCGACTTTAGAAATTAGAGTGCTTTACAAATTGGTAATGTCAGCGGGTCATCTGATTTCTACCCAGCAAGAGGATACGAAAATGGTAGGGTCAGCATAATAGATGAGGACAGTTTAATACATTTTCTGTTTATATAAAGAGTTCAGTATAATACTTAAATGTTAAGTGATTAACACATATTCATGGATGCAATAGATGATTAGAGTGTGAATACAGAATTAATTTCAATTCATTGTTAAGATAACAATGAATAGAAAATGAATGATGATTCTCAACTTTTGGGGACAGAAAAAGCATAAACACATTCCCTAAAAATTCTGGTAAGGTTAATATAGAAAAGGAACAAAATATTTTCCCTACGGGGTCACCCACCCTGCATCTGCTACCGATATTGACCTCGTTTGTTTAGCACTAATTACTTCCCTGAGCATTTTCAAAAAATATGATGAAAACTATTTACCAAATATATTCCCCTATTCATTTAAATGCAATCCATCCAAATTTACGTTCCACCGGCGAAGTAATTGGTCATTTGTTTTAACGTTCAAGGGCAACACAATAAGGTTAGAAAGAGAAAATTCCCATGAAAACAATCAGATTAGCTATTTCTTTACAGAAGAAATTTATTTATTTGATTTATTCAGGTCTATAATGTGATTATTATGAGGGCATATGTGTGGCTTGCATCACTGATGAACGCAAGAGAATCTAATCAAGGCTGGAAGGGGGAATGCAGGAACACATGTGTGGATTTGTTTTCCTCCGATCGGCACTAAATAAAGTGAAGCACTTTGCTCGAGAGCAACAATCATCCCCATCTAGTTGCAAATGCGTGTACTTAAAACCAGTGGGCCAGCCCCTCACTTACGCTTGGTATATTACAAAGGAATAGCCGAGCCTGTATTAAAGCGTAATGTATTTAAAATACCCAAATTGATTTAGGTCCATTAAGCTCCTTTATCCTCAATTTCACGTTCAATATGGGTAGAGTTTGACCCTAATTGTCTTGCCGATGTAAAATAGAATATCAAGGTAGCTTCGGTAGGGGAAAAGTTCACTGATTCTTTAATAATTTGAGAAATCTTTGATATAGTTCTGTTTTTTTTTTTCATTGCCGCTCGTGTTATTTGATATCTTATAAAAACTATTGATGTCGATCAGGTTATCAATCAGAGGAAATGAATAAATTCAGGCTAATATTTGTTAGTTTATTTTCCCCTCTTATTACTCACCCTCTCTCTCTCTCTCTCTCTCCCTCTCTCTCCCCCCCTCTCTCTCTTATTATCTGTATGTAGTTTGATATCTCCTTCCAGATGTTTGTTTCATCCCTGAGAGACTTTATCTTTTCCTGATACAAGAACAGGGGGCTGTACAATCATAAAGCAACAGTTATACTCAATTTTGCTGTCCTGGGAATTCCGGTGGTTTCAATGTATTTCTCGTTTTCCTGACTTTTGATACATCATGTATAAAGAGATACATGATGTATCTCTTTCTATTATTATATATTTTTTAAAGATATATATTTGCTATACGATCTACTTCGTGGACTAAGGGGTCCTGTATAAGAACGAATGCCTTCTACATGCATGGATAGCCCCCTGGGCCTAATAGATCTATTGCAACTGTTATTTACTTTTGTTTATCCTTCAATCGAAGGAAGGGGGAGGTGGTGGCGCTCGCTGGCTCCAACTAGTGTCCCTCTATAAAGGGACACTAGCTCCAACCATCGCTGAATACACCAGTGGAGAAGATGTATGAGTGCGACTGTTAGATATCAATTCCGTGCCACTTTTGTACTTTTACGTGAATATTATTGATACCGGCCGTCCATCGGCTCATAAATGCTAAAAGTACCACTCGGTTATTTGAGGAAATCCCCCCCTCCCACATACGCAGTTTAGCCATGCTAGCAAATCTGGAAATCATAAATGAGAGCAAATAAAAGTACATGACCTTTCTTTAGTCCGCCGCCGGCTATTACCAACCTTGCAACTAGTTTATTTTGTGTCTTTTGCTTCAAATCTGGTCATCTAAAATATCATTTAGATATATAAATTCATCATTTTCTCCCCGATCTAATGACGTTGGGGAGATGTGCTTTATGGGTAGCAATCATTTTGAAATGCTGGATTCCAGTCACGTATATGACATGATGCACACACAAAAAAACAATATTCCAGGCAGGGATTTTTCTTTCTTCTTTTTCTTGTCTTTTTCTCCTCCGCTTCATCATCGCGATCATCAAAAATAGATCGCTTGAATTATGAAGAGTGTAATAAGGGCTGAACGAGAGGACGCTGTATGAATTTTGATGTGAAACCATCATGAAATAAGATTCTTTTTTTAATGAATTTGAGTTTAGGGTAGCATATTGTGGATCGTTTTATACAATATCATTCGATACAATAACAAAAAATAGTGCGATGCGAGTTGATACATTATGCATTTTCAGTGCAAATGAGATCAGCCGCGAAAGCTCTCTTGGATCTTGAGGATCTATACATGTACCTAATGAAACCTTCGTCGCACTTCATCCCACATGGGGGGCTGCTGGTTGGGTGGCTTGCAAGTCTGCAAGCTTTGAGTGTGTCCCTTGGCACGATAATTCTTGGCATGAGGTAATAATCATGGTAATGAAAATATGCTTGTTCATTAAAATAGTACTTTCTTTATTCTCCAGCCCACTCAGTTGACCTAATAAATAATGATTTCTCCTCATTCATGATCATGATGATAAAGGATGTTTACTTCCAGGGGCATATCGGCATTCATCTCTCCTTTCTCTCTTCGTCTTGTTATCATAAGTAAACTGAATTATATATCTCTATTTTCGAATGATTGTTCATATCATTCATGACAAAGATTAATATCATGTAGTGGAAACAATTTTTGTGATTGACTATTGTAATTCATTGTATCAACTTTATAGGTATAATCAATACAATCAAATTTGCCAACCATATCTGACTCCCAAAAGATTGTACATTGTTATCTCTCATACAATGAATCATTTTGTATTATAAAAGTAGAGTCGTCAATCGATATTGGAAAGTAATCTGGGCTGAATGAATGATGAAGCGGGGTGAATGAACTTACCATTATAATAATGCAACATACTGATCAGAGCATTCAGAAATCAGATCAAAAGTCCGATGACCTGTATAATGAGCCGCCCCCTCTTTTATCCCTCCCCTCTCTTTTAAAACTGACGCAACTTTTTGAATGTATGAGATGAAACCGGCTCACGTATGGCAGGCAAGTGCCTTGCGGTGCTTTAACATCGAGGCTCGCTAAAAGACTTCATGAGGGATTTCGTCATTTAATCCCCTATTCTTATCATCCCTTATAAAAGCAAGTACGTCTTCCATTATAAAAAACAAACATCACTGAGAACCTAGTCGTCTGTAAACGTTCAGAGCGGTCGTTGTCCCAGCGCGCATGTTAGGGACTTTTAGAATGAGTAGACGAGAACACGACGTACGCCGACTGATCATGCGTGTCAACGTACTCAACTGCCCGTGTTGACTACAATTAGAAATCTTTTAGATTGCACTCGACGATATACATGCATGCAGGAAGTAACACTATGAATTACATGACAGACAAAGAAAGAGGACAAAATATACAGTTCCTCATTCTACCCTCAACAATAGGCCATTTTCTTAATGTAACCAAATTTAATGCATAGGTCTTTGTGAAGTGCCTCAATACAAATTATTTCATTCACCTGATAGGAATAGTAGTATTTCAATAGTCAGAATGCAACTGCATATATTAAGTGTTGCTAGGTAGGTCAAGCTATAATGTTTGTCCAACATGGCAACAACTAATGTATGCAGTTAGGATTCTGTCTATTGAAATACTATTATTCTTATCAGGTGAATGAAATAGTTTGTATTGAGGCACTTCACAAAGACCTATGCATTAAATTTGGTAACATTACGAAAATGGCCTATTGCTGTGGTAGAACATCCCTTCACTGCTATTATGTAAAAATGTGTACAACGGGTGAATATGCATGTGACACTTGTTCTACACATTTTTACATAATAGCAGGGAAGGGATGATCCTTTGTCTACCTGAGGAACTGTATATTTTATGCCCACGCGGCATAATATACTAGTACCGTACTAGATTTAGGAAAATCAAGGTTGACGCATTCTCGATCGCCGACTGAGACGACGTGACGCATGCGCAGTGCCTTAAAAGGACGTCACACGTTGCAGTCAAAGCTGTAAACGTGCAAATCTAAAAGTCCCTGTTGTCTGTCGTTCTTGACACTCGTAAGAACAACAGTTGTTCTTTTTGCAGGCGTGTGACACCGAATACACGCCATACAGGCGCTGCCTAATCAAGACGTGATATAGATTGATGATGATTGTTTCTGTTATAATTTGGAGGCCCCTTAGCGACTCATAATTATGACGCCGATGGGAACACATGATTATGATGTCACCATGTTACGTGATTAGTACAATGTAACCTTGAACTCCAGTCGTTCTTTGCCGAATCAAGACACGATATAGATTGATGATGGTTGTTTGTGTTCTTCGGAGGCGCCATTTCGACTCATTTGACGCCTATGGGAATACACGAATATGATGTAATCATGTTACGTGTGTGTGGATGCGTGTGCGCGTGCGTGCGTCTAGAGATGAAAATTAAAAACAAAGAAATATAGATAACAACTTAAGTGACAAAAACAAGTTGTAGGGGCGAAGACTATTATTTCTTAAAAGAAATAGATGGATTTTGAGGATTTCTTAAAAAATATTTTTCATAAAGATTCTTCGTTTATTTTGCAAACACTTAGAACTATAAAGTAAACAATATACTGATCTACTCTTTAGAACACTAGACGATATACTTCGACACGAATGATAGCTTACTGAAATGCAACACAGAATGGAAAAAAGAACATTCGAAGAGTGCAAGTGAAAGGTTGCCTTAAAAGAACATCAATAATGTCTGCTAGGTTCAGTTTGAGAGGTACATGGGGGTTTGTATTGACTGATAACAAATAGTTTGTATCAAGGAGCACTTCCCTGGCGGGTCTTCAGACGTGCAGGAGAGACATAAGTAGACATAACAAGACAACCTTGACAACTTGATGTGTCCTGGAGGTAAAGTAAAAGAGTGCATGATAATGCAGGGTTGGTCAATACAGAGTATAGATAAAGAGAAGACCTGTTCAAAGATAAATGTCTTTGTTCATTTAATAAGGAGGACCAGTTTGGTTTCAGCGGTCAAGACATTTCGACGGAAGATGGAGGGGAGGCTGAACTGGCAACGCCGTGAAAAATATGAATATATCACTCTTTTCGTGTACAAATTGACAGTTTTTCAGTTGAATTTTGCATTTTTCTTTCACATTGGTTCATTTCATAAACATCTTTATTTTTGTCCACTTAAGAAGGAGTGGAAAATAAGATTGGTTGTTGTCAACTCGAGGAGGGAAAACTTATTAATTTAGAAAATAAGAAAACTAGACTGCTGTTAGGTATGAAAAGAGGAAACTATCTGAGCTGTAGGAGATGAAGCTGAAAATCTCGAATAATTTGGTTAAGTGTGACTGTCATAAAACCTAGAAAGATCTGTTCGAGTTATCGTCATCACCAATCGAAATACATGTGGTGTTCTTTCCACGGTTTGGTATCCGTGCAGAAAACTCAATTTCCTATTTCCGGTATGACTGATTAAAATTACTTAAGGAATCCATATTTGCCAAGGCTCGTGAAGTGATGGCTTTATAGGTTTTTGAAAAGTGTCTTTATAGTGATCAAGATCACGGGAATTACAACGAGAACCAACTTTATGAAATTGATAAAAAAAAAAAAAACGTCGAGAGCAATCGTTATTCATTTATGTCCTTTGTATCTTCGAATGATACTGCCTGAAGATATAGTAAACAAATCCATTAAACCCAACCTTCACTTCAGCTTCATGGTCATTATGTAACGTATTGTACGTTGAAAAAACTGTCTATAGACAGTTTTTTCAACGTACACCTGTATTTTAACTTCTAAAGAGAGATGCCATTGCGCTGAAGGAAAATAATCAATTGCATTCAAGGTTTTCCAATGAAAGTAACAACGTCTCTGTTGTTTATCACATTAGGCGGATTTGTATAGGATATTTCAATAGATAAATGTAATTATGTAATGTTTTATAAGAAAATATTGCAAGTATCGTCGAAGTAAGAAAATGAAAGAATATTGATGGCTGGAGTGTTAAATTAAATTTTCATTTTGTTGCTCTCTTTTGGAAACCTTATAAAGATTTGGCTTTATGTCGCAGTGGATATTTGAATATTCGATATTTATTTTTTAAGTCGTATTCGACACAAGCCTATATGTGTTTTCAGGAAGAACGCCGTTTTCCTCATGTTAAAAGCGCCATACTTTATTACATTTCTCATGTCATTATTGTGATGTACACATTTATTACTTGAATAGTTTGTTGATAAGGAAAAATAAATGTTACTTTGAATTGAATTAAAGTCGTGAATAATTCAACATCAGCTCCAAATTTCTCAACTGAATGTGTGCGTTACGTTGAAAATATAACCTTCCCTCAGGCCGTGGGAGTAAGAGAACTGGGTTGATAAATGGAGAAATTGAGATATGTTTACGATACTCTGGGAGTTTTTTATTGCTTCATTCCTCAGGCATTCTATGTAATATAATGTTCATTGGTGCCGTGTCAAATTTGACATTACCAAGCAACGCCTAACATATTACTATCAAACTACGACAAGAAAAGCGACGAACTCAAGATCGTAAAATGTTATCCAGAAAATGTCATGAAGGTCTGTTGGTCGCCACCGTCATGATGCAGAATGCTAGAGGTTGTTTCTAATCCATCAAATTCAACATAATATGAACAAGATTCAAAAACCATTTCAAATAAAAAATAAAAAATATAATAAGCTATAATCAGCCTTTGAGGTATAGGGGTATTGTAAAATGAAACGTGATCATTAATGTCTTCTATATATAGTTGGAAATAAACCATGTAAACATGTTTTGAAGACAACATTGTCACTCCGTCTACGTGATCGCCAAGAAGATGTCTTTGTCGATCATTTCTTCTCTCATTACACATAAATGTACCCGGTTTGGGATTTGGGAGGGGGCTTTCATGTTCCTCGACATCTGCTTGACCTTTTTGTCCTTCTCTTTCCTCTTCCCTCTTCCCTTTCTCTGTCTTGAGATTAACATTCTTGTAATTGTGTCAGTCGGATATCCTTGGCCGGACATGATTTTCACGAAAGGAAATGCTTAAAACTAAGGCTTTATAAAAATGTCAAAGAAAAAAAGACTAATTGCCTTCAACCCACATTTGATTGATTTGCAGGTTTATATCGTGCTGAGGATACCTTGTTAGGTTTCTCTGGAGGATAGAAATAGAGCATCCTTCTCCAACCTTCTCCCATCTATCTCTTGGACTCTATTGGAGAAGGACCTCAAGCTGGACATGCAAGCTAGCTGCTCTTCCTAATCGACATCATCTCAAAACAAAATAATGTGAGTATAGGATTGGTTAATATTATCATTTTTATCAGTTTTCGTCGATATGTTATACCGCAGTCACTCCGCATGCAAACGCGATTCCGAAACTACGGATCATTGACCCAATTCTAGGCCATTTTTGGACCCGATGGAAGAACAGGACCATTTTGAAGATGCTCTTGAAATGGGCTATCCAACCGTTTGTCTATACGTAACACATTTACTTACTTTCTTATCATTTGAAATGTGTTTTATATGTATGTTTTAAAAACTTTTATGTATATAGGTGGATTTCGGAAATAAAAACAAACAAACAAACAAAAAATGTTATTGTTTGTTCGATAACTCGTCGGTCTGGAGTCGGTCTTGTCGGTTTGGCAAGGGGTATTCGAATGAACAACTTCAATGGCATCATGCAAAATGGCACATTTTTCTTGAAATCATTCGCGCACAGATATTGCACTTTGAAGGGACTTTCGAAGGTCATGTGTATTTGACGATGTCCTTTTAAAGTTTAAAAAGATTAAGAACATCACCCGCCAAAGCAACTACTTTCGAAAAATCAACCTGATGCAATTTCAGTAGCCCTGGGCGTCACCTATTGAAATGTGCCATCATTGCAGTATAAGTATTACGTAATCCGAACCTAATTTCAATGGGACATACAATATGGTATTGAAATCGCCCTTGAGTTGTTTTTCGAAAACATTTGCGATCGTGTTACTGGTACATTAATATAATCATTCAAAGTTGCATTATTCTTGATCTCGACAATGTAATGTCTTGATGTCATCGAAGTTGATTGATTTATGAAATCTAAAACGCCTTCTAATATCAATATCTTTTCTATTTCGCTTTTATTTACCAGGTCTTAACTAATCGCATTTTGATCTAGTTTTGTGTTTTATTTTGCTCTAGCCTGTGGGTTAAGAACTGATACGATCGCATTTCTATTCACGGTATTAGAAATTAACCCCACATTTTCTGGAATGGTGCGTCTGCATGTAGAGAGAGTCTTATGCCCTATCCCGAATGTTTCATGACATGACGGTGTTGCCTATTATACTTGATGAGTGGTTTTCTAGTTGCAATGTAGCGATACCCACGCATGCGACAATAGGGACTTTTAGATTATGCACGGCGAGAACGTGGACTGCCCTTTTAAGGCAATGTGACGTCACCGCCAGTGCCTTATAAGGACGTCACATTGCCTTAACAGGATGTCACATGTCGCAGTCCACGTTCTCGTCGTGCAAATCTAAAAGTCCCTGTTATCGAAATTCTGCAACTGACATTTCCATTAACAACTCTGTGACATGAATGCGTAATTCGATAATAGATTTTCATGTGAATATTTCGTGTCATGACATTTTGAAATAATGAACACAGTGAAAGAGGTTTTGAGCACGCAACATTAATTCGTCAGATTGATTCAATTTGGATTCTAGATTCTGAATTACTCTCAATCAAGCTGTAGATTTCTTTTACTCTGGAGTAACCTTGAAAGCGCCAAAAGTAATGTTCAACAATGACTGATGAATATTCCATCAGGTAAATATATAAATTATGGGCCATTCGTTTTTACCAATTTGCTTCCATATTTCCTTTTAGCAGCAAGATCTTGCATAAATTGTCCTCTTTCCTGCGACATTGGTACACACTCTTCTAATACACTTGTAAATCTACTTTCGATTGTTTTTAAGCAGATGTTTCTTCATTTATTGAAAAATCAAATACAAAATATATTCAACAATAATAACAGTTTATCATATAATTGATTTTCATAAAATATGACTACTGAATTACAAAAAAAAAATACATAGATATAATTGAAGACTTGAAAGTATGGAGGTAAGTCAAAGAATGAAAATAAATGCAGAAGCCAACTATCATAAGCATGCATGCTTGAGTCAATAGTAGCCGGGAGGGAGAGGGGGCACATTTTCTATTCATTTACTTCACAATTAGTTTTAAAAAACATAAAAAGGTGAAGGTCGTCATCCCTAAATCTAGAGAAAGGGAGAGCTAGAGAGAGAGAGAGAGAGAGAGAGAGAGAGAGAGAGAGAGAGACACACACACACACACAGAGGTAGAGAGAAAGGGGGTGAGCACAAAAATAAAGAGATATTGATAGGGGAAGAAAGGGGATGAAAGAGGGGGAGATGAAGATACATCGAGAAAGAGAGAATGAGATGGAAAAGAGAAAGAAAGAAAACAATTGGAATTATAGAACGAAAGCAAGAATTAGAAAGAGAGAGATGAGAAAGAGAAAGAAAGGCAGAAAGAGATTAGAGGGAGATAAAGAGAAAGAGAGAGAGAGAGAGAGAAGGAGATAAAGGAGATTCTCATCTGCGGTGGAGGTATCCTCATAACATTCCCTCCTTCTCTATACTGATGGAAATGTCACTGCACTAATGCCCGGCATCAAGATGGTATCATCATGTTAGATAATTATTATTAATTAATTATAAGTTTACCCAGGGAAGCAGGTGTTATCTTACTCTCCTCCTTAATGTCATTATAACACCATTCAATCACGTCTTGGCTTCAGACAGTTTCCACACCTTATTGAATTCAAGGTCATTACCACAGAGTCATCGACACCCATCACCTTCCCGACATGGCGAATGTTGAACGGCTTGTGATATTGAAACTCCCCTCCAGTACATAATAATAGCTTTATCACATTAATTTAAAGATATAGACCGGTAGTGGTAAAATTGCGGTTCAAGGGTTTTGGGTGCAAAATATCCATTCAATATTGTTTAAATATTGCCTTCAGAGGTTTAGATGGCAATACTTTAACCTAAATTCGCAAACAAGCAGAAATATATGCCCAAATGTTCAATGTTGAAGTGCATTCGCGATATCTATCCAGGCCTGATCGATATGATAATTTACCAAATATATCAATTAGTAGGCGGTTTTCCGGCAAAATTTGTATCGCCACGTATTAGTCAAAACATATTCTTTCACAAGTCATGATTGGTAATAAGAGCTTCCGTTTCATTTTTGAGAGGGGGCGTTTCCAAAACTGGTCTATACCTTTAAATGACGATGGATCACAATGTAACTCAATTTGTGCATGAAAGTAAAAGAAAGGCGTCAGTTTTGGGGAGAAGATATACATACCTACGCTTCTCAGTCCGTTGTCCATGAGGCGGCAATAGAGACTTTTAGATTTGAACGTCGACATAGTGGACTGCTACGTGTGACGTCCCTTTAAGGCACTGGCACACACGTAGCAGTCAACTATGTCGACGTTTAAATCTAAAAAGTCCCTAATAGGGACTTTTTGATTGAGTAGACGAGAACAGCGTGAACGTCCACTGATCATGCGTGTCCACGGCAAGCCGTTTTAACATTTATTCCTATTTCCAGATATCAAAGAAATGATTTACTGTTGTAAAGCAATGGTAATTCGTGGTATCAAGAAAGGATTTTCTGTTGTAAAGCAATGGCAATTCTTGATATCAAGAAATAGAAATAAATGTTAAAACGGCTTGCAATGGACACGCGTGATTAGTGGACGTGCACGCCGTTCTCGTCCACTCAATCTAAAAGTCCCTATTAGGGACTTTTCGATTTGCACGTCGACATAGTGGATTGCTACGTGTGGACGTCACTCATAGTAGTTCACTATGTCGACGTGCAATTCGAAAGGTACGTACGTCACACGTAGCAGTCCACTATGTCGACGTGCAAATCTAAAAGTCCCTAGTACGCCTGACGTAGGACTACGTCAACGTCCGGCGAGGTCTTTGACTCGCCACGAGATTGACATCGAAAAAAAAAAAAAACTTGCAAACATTGCGTTGAATTGCTTGCGTATTGAGCTAACTTGCCTTATTCTTTAAGCGTCCTGCTGTTTTTCATTCTCTTGTTGAAAAGCTGAAGTACCGTTTAAAACTCTCTTTCTCTCATTCATGACTGATTATGCCATAGTATATGAGTCTGACTGGTTGTTACTGTTAGGTAAGGGTCTGTGTCGAATTTTAAATCGACAAGTTTTCAATCAACAAGCTATTTCAGTAACAAGTCCGCCAGCGCAACGAAGTCCAATCAACTCTGTTTGTTAGTAACTGAATATCTAATCAAATAACGTAATTAATAGTTGGTCATTCCTTGCATAACCATGACAACATCCAATTATTTTTTCTCGGATTTTGATTATAAAAAGTGCATGCCTTATTGACTTTTTTTTAAGGAACCCACGTGCGGCGTATAAAACGCAAATTTACCCCCAAATACAAGCTTGATCTTTTGATCTTAATTTGAAAGTGCTTATTAGGTCAGAGAATAAAGCTAAGGATTAGGATAAGTGGTGTAGTTAAAGTTCATGGTCGGGGGGGGGGGGGGGGGGGGTCTAAAACGTCGAACAGGGTTTAGGTGATAGATTGGAAGTATTTGTTCCCGATGTTCTTCTAGCATTTTTTCTCTATCTCTCTCTCTCTCTCTCTCTCTATCTACCTCCCTCCCTCCCCATCACTATATTTGTCTCTCACTTTCTTTTATTCTGATGAGGGAGGGGTGGTACCCCGGTGTTATTTATCATTAATGGAATATACGGCTTCGTTTAATTTGAAGGTATGGAGAAACGAAGGAGCACAGAAATACCCAACCCCAAAGGCTCAGCCCCCCCCCCCCCCCCCCAAAAAAAAAAAGAGAGAGAGAGAGAGAGAGGGAGACAGAAAAAGAATTGTAAATGACAGTTTCTGTTACAGCAAAATCATAAACTGAAGTACGAAAAAAGCATCACATTCAATTTCCTCCGCAAATGCTAATGCACACAGGCAAACGCATCAGCCATGTAGTTCAAAATCGAATGTGACATAATTATTTTTACAGATATATGTATATATCGGAAAGCTTTTAACGTCATAATGAAAAGAACATTTTCATTTCATTGTGCTGAATTTTTATTCAGAAACATGCAATGATAATAAAAAGAGGAAAATACGATACTTCTTTTTTGAGGGATCACTATAATTCGTTGTTGTTGTTAATTATTTGGCCCCATAACGAGATGTCTTCTTCATCTCGTTAGATCACAAAGTATCACAGATTTCTAAGTTTTGAAAATGGATATTGGGAGATCTTACATTTTTATAAGTTGATCTTCAACAAAATGATGCTTACAATTCAGACTAAGTGTATCTTGTAAATGCGTATACCATATATCTTTTATATTTTTTATACTAAATGGAGAATGTTAAGATCGTAAAAATAGATCTTTTCCAACTACAATCATCAGGGGGAAATTGAAGCAATGTTAACAAAGTTTAGGAAAAGAAAAGGGAGCAAACAGAACCCGCAAATTAAGGCACCCATATCAATGGTTGGTCTGGAAAATAAAATTCTATTCACATTTCCTCTACTCCAACCTTAATTTTGTGTTATCGGGAATTCACAAAGCAGTCGCCTTTGCCTTTCCATTTGAAATGATAATAATATAAAAACAAATGTCTAAGACCAACTTGGAAAACCATCCTGGCTTGACAATTCTACCTGATCATTTTTGTATAAGTCTTCTTGACATTTCATCGGTCTTGGTAATACTTTGTCTAAAGTTTGACTTTGTAAAATTTAGTTTAAACCTGGTCATAAATGATTACAAAACAACTAGCACTTAATTTTACACTTTGTTGTCAGTTAATTCGTACATCATCCGTAAGCACAGTTTTATTTATATTTTTAAAATATTATATTATACAAATTGTGTTTTTTGAAAACACGATATTACGCACGCAATGAGGTTCTGCATTCATGTACGTTTACCTAGTATTATATGAAACGATTTTAGGACTAAATAATACTTTCATTCTCATTCAAAAATCGAATTCAAAGTTCAGTATTGCTAGAATAAGCATTTTCCTAAAAACCTGGAATGCCCCTTCCCCCAAGTACGATAAAAACTGATTCAACCTATTCCATTTTGACGCCGAAATGGCGTCACATAATAACGCATTGGATAAGATGAGGAAGAAGAAATACACCCCAAGGAAGAAATATCCCTCCGCACGTTTGCACATCTATGAATAATGCTGCATCGCTAATTTCAAACAAATTACAGGATAAAGACTGTGCAAAAAGTTATAGTAATCGAAAGTCACTTTCTTTTCTCTTTAAATGTCTGTTTTGGTTTAACATTAATAATTTAAATAATTATAATAATATGCATTTGTATAGCGCCGTATGTCTAGACAATTTTATTCCGAGGCGCACAAATTAATTATTACCCCGGCATTTAGCCTAGCCACCAACGGAAACAACGAATGGGGAATATACTTCTTAAAACCATTGTCCTAATGTGAAATAATAGGCAAAATAAAAAGGGAATTTAATAATATAGTGATAACAAATGAGCGTCTTTAAATTGACTCGGTAACATTGTTGAAGGTTGATGAAAAAACTGTGTAATTTTTGTATGAAATGTTACTTATTATATTCCTTCTACTGTACTAACCCTCGAACATGCAAACAAAATCCTGAAAAAGTTCTCAAACTCCAAAGATATTTATGGTTTTATTTGAAGGCGTCACTGTGCGACACCCTCTTACAGTAAAATCTCCCAACCATTTTTGAATTTTCCCGACCGTTGTTCCATGAAAATAAGACATGAGACAGGCTTTTAAAAATCTTTCAACACTTAAATGTCTGGAGTGGTATATATAGCCAATTCATTGCTTTGGGGACGACTTACATTCACTTAAAATACAGTGCGTCCCAGAAAAAACGAAACCGAGAAGTATCGATGTTCTATCATAACTTAATCACATCTATAATTAATGAATGATACATATTTGGAAAGCTTAGAGTCTCCTCTTTCAGTTGATGCTACTCACGTGATGCATATTTCACGCATGAGTGATTAAAATCAATTTGAAGAGAGGAAACCAAAAAGACATTTGGCGGGCGGTATTTGAATTTCGAAGAAAAATTAACATTTCTAGAAAGTTGAGTTTCTGCCCTTTCATATGCCACCTCAATCAGGAAAAATGAGCGAGGAATGACAAAGTTCTGTTTGTTTAAAGTAGTGCTTGCATTTCCATAATTTTATCAAACGAATTCGTTTTCACTGGCTGCCTGCCGTATCAATAAACGAAATTAACAAAAGACTTAACTCCGTTTCGTTGACAATCAGCCGTAGACGAGAGTCTTCATGCATGGCTGATTGTCAACGAAACGGCTTTTTGCTACGGCAGGCACCTAGTGAAAACGAATTCGTTTGTTAAAATTATGAAAATGTAATGGCTACTTTAAACAAACAGAACTTTGTTATTCCTGGCTCATTTTTCTTGATTGAGGTATCATATGAAAGAGCAGAAAATGAACTTTCTAGAAATATGAATTTTTCTTTGAAATTCAGATACCGCCCGCCAAATTACTTTTTGGTTTCCTTCCTTCAAATTGCTTTTAATCACTCATGCGTGAAATATGCATCACGTGAGTAGCAGCAACTGAAAGAGGAGACTCTAAGCTTTCCAAATATGTATCATTCATTAATTATGGTTGTGATTAAGTTATGATAAAACATCGATACTTCTCGGTTTCGTTTTTTCTGGGACGCACTGTATAATTAAATTGTTATAATTTAGTTGGCAGAATTAAGGAATGGATCAGATGAGTTTTTCCCAATTTGTATCCTTAATAATGGTCTGTTTTCACTCAAACTTTCAGATTAACTTAAACTGTACATCTACCATTGAAGTCACTACCTTAGCACCATTTTCTCTCATCTGAAAAACGTTACCCAGTCCCTTTAACTGTGCATAGACCTATTCCTTGATACAAATGGGGATATATCGGAAATGATGAGTCACATATGTTTATCTCTATCCATTGCCATATATTTAAGTGAAACCTTCCTTGGCGTCCATAATGATTATCGTCTGCAAGATTGCAATTTGTGGTATTTTGTTTTGAATTCAGGCTGGTAAATCTTTCATCGTAATGTTCTCTGCAGGCACACATGCGATGGAGACAGATAATGACTCTAACAACCACTGCCAAAAATATTCATCTTCATAAAACCGATGTACAGAACATCCCTCTCTATCATAGCTCATTTTGATAGTCTCCTATCTACCTATTCACCATCTTCTTTATATGTTTATCCATACAAAAATAGATGAAAAGGGACTCGATTCTTTTCATCTCTTCATTTTTACCGGCTACAAATAACGTTCCGATTATCATTTTCTACTTTTGTATTTGTTTATGACTTGTTATAAAGTGTCGATATTATTATGTTTGGCTTTACATATTTTAGTCATATTAAGTATTCAACATTGTAGGAAGGGTAAAATGGAGACATTTTAGGTATTTGAATGAGATTAACGGTGAAAAAGTGGTTCATTTCTGAGTGAAGGTATAAGATATCTCATTATACAGACAGTAGTAGGAAAGCAAGTGATTATGACTTGTATACGAATTCTCTTCCCCCCTTCTCTCCCTCTCTCTCTTTCTCTCTTCCTTTATTTATCTCTTTCTATCACCCTTACTTTCTTTTATTTTCGTCTTTTCTGTCCCCACCATTGCTTTCCTATCCCAAGCAGATTTGTAAACCCTTCTATCAGCGTCATTTATCAAATTCTTCATTTTCTATCATTCTCAGTGATAACAGAACCCTGGCTGAGCTAACCATGGAACGTGTTGACGATCAGACGGGACATTCTCCGGGTTGGCTGACATCGACCGTCTCCACGATGTCGGACTACCTCGATCAATCCGACCTCGTCAACGCGACCGATTCACCAAAGGGTAGTCGACCTGTGACCTTTGACCGTGACGTACGTATCGTCTCTCTCTGGTTTCTCTTCGTACTCGGATTATTCGGGAATATGTGCGTGTTTATGTGGCTGTGGATGAACAGACGACGCAAGTCTCGTGTCAACAAGATCATTTTTGGTCTAGCTACCGCCGATCTCTGTGTATGCTTCTTCACCATTCTAGGGTCAGCATTGTTTGAGATGCTCTACTATCAGTGGCTGGCTGGTAATTTCATGTGCAAGGTTGTGATGTACATGCAGACAGTCTCGATCATGGCTTCGAGTAACATGTTAGTCTTGATAGCCATCGATCGCCACCAAGCTGTCAGGAGTCCCCTCAGGGAAGGACTACCAGCGTGGCGGATGGTAATGGCGGCTTGGGGATTCGCGCTTCTCCTTTCCGTCCCGCAGCTCTTCATTTGGAGACAGAAGAGACATGGCGATATTCAGACCTGCGGAACTGACTTTAAACTTCGTCCAGACTGGCATCGCATGGCCTACCTCTCCTACGCCGCCGTCGTGACATTCTTCATCCCCATCATGATCATTTCCGTTGCCTACGCGCGAATCTGCAAGAAGATATGGGACAAAGCACACGACACATCGTTCGGACGGCGACCCGTTGGTGACTTCGTCCAGCGTGGCGGCAAGATGCGCATTCAGAGTACCGGGTCAACCTCGCTAAACCGCGCCAAGAGTAAGACCCTTAAGATGTCATTTGTCATCATTCTCGCTTTCGTTATCTGTGGACTTCCCTATTTTATCGTAGAGATCATGAAATGCTACAAAGTTTATAACATTCATCGCTTTGTCTACGGTCTTCTGGGTATCTTTGCTGCTTCTAACTCCTCCGCCAATCCGTACATCTTCCTCTTGTTCAACAGGGGTAAGTACGGACGATGGGCAAACTGCTCAACAGGGTTCTACAGTGGCATCAGGAGACTCAATAGACGTCATACTGAGTTTGACGCTCCCCGGGCTGATACATCCTCAAGTAACTCCCACTTTGAAACTATGAAGACAATCGTGGACAGTAATGCTTCATTTAAGGGAAGAAATGGAACTGTACCGAACAGAAACATTTACAAACCGGTTCCCCAAATACGAGAACATAAAGTTTAGTGGCAAATGACTGTCAGGCAGATAGACTAAACAATACAGCACAAACTTTTCAATTGCCTTCAGCTTCTCAAGTACAAAAGAGTAAGCTAGACTAATATCTTCTTTGCAGAGAATATACAGAAATATTTCAATAATTATATATGCTGTATATATATACATATATACATATATATTTATATTTAATATAACAAACACATCTCGTATAAAGTACGACGCTAAATGAAACGCTTCCTCCTTTGTAGTTCTTACCTCTATGAAACCCTCTGCACACGAGGCGTTATTTAAATTGCGCTATTACATGCGCCAATCGTAATAAAGGCGATTAGCGCATACGCCTAAAATTAAACGGAGTGTTGTGCACTGTTTATTGTATTATGTTGATACGATGTCACTCTCTGCCGGTGCGTCACAGACCAAACCCAGTCTCCGACGCAGGCGTGCATCAGGGGAATGCCACCTCATGCGATGGGCATAAATAACGCACATATTTGGTTAAACCTTTTCCAAATTCGTCTTGTTTGAGTGCAGAAAGGCGTTGTAATTTCTTTGGCTTATCTTAAATTTTGAGCATTAAAACCTGTCGTAAAGCCATTCGTTGTTGAGTGTAACATGTCGTTTTTTGCCTGTATGTTGTTTTAGTTATACTGCTCTTGTTTAGAAACAAGTATAATCAATTGTAATTAATATTTTAGGCCGGCCCTAGATCAGGAAGATGTATCACTTTTCAGTTTGATACTGATGTATGATTCTTAAACATTGTAACACGTGATGCGCGCCTCAAAACATGAATCAATGTGTGTGTATGTAACATCGTTTCTTCAAATAGGCGATTTTAATAATGTGCTATTGTGGTCTTTATGGATCACAAATCGAACTAAGAATGATTTTGTTGTTACTACCTTCTGGAATTGTCTTGAAGGTTGAGACTATCAAGGCGAGCTTAACAGACTTTTTAAAGGGGGAAATGAAATATAAAGTCAGTTTTGTAAGAACATTACATTTTAAAAATAAAGAAATCGCACAACTTTAAGTTTCATTTTCATTTAATATTGATGAGGATTAATGAATGTTTAGTTTTTTAACCAGAAGAAAAACATTTTCACACTGTGCTCCTCGTAGATAATCAACACGGTTAGATAATTTAGCCTTGTCTATAATTATTTTGAAGGGAATGTAAACTTCCACGTTTCGTTCAACAAATGAGAAGGAGAATTTGTTTTATCTCATTTTTGAAATTAATCCGTATATGTGTATATATGAGGGAAACTAAATTATTGCTTTGATCTTTGAGCAGAAATCAGTAAATACTTTAATGATCATCGCTTTGCCGAGTTAACATCGATTGAGCGCTAGTTAAGTAATTAGTAATCAGGAAATATTGTCTGGTATAAATCATGGTAAAGAAACATAATTTAATATTCATTCGAGTGTTAGTCAGCCTGGCATATTATAGCACTTTTATTTATATCACCCGGTCCCCCATAACATTTTGCTATGAATATGTCGATGTGATGCATTGTGTTGTATAAGCATTATGTAGAAGTATTTTGAAACATAGCCCCCCCCCCTCCCCCCCCACACACACACACACGCACACCACCACACACACACACATACACACACACACACACACCACCCCCACCACCCATTCCCCAAACAAGGTATCGGCAGATTTGCGAACCTATGAACATCATATCTTTGTGTTTGAAGTGGAATGCACATTATTGTCAGTGATATTGAAAGCATATTTTTACGGGTCCAGATTTCTTTTTTTCTACATAAATGTAAACTTGAGATCTTTATTTAGATAACACTCGAAAGGTTTTATATAAACATTTCATGATATTGGGAAGGTGCAATTGTAGTGTATAACAATGTTAAATATATTTACATACATTGATTTAGATTAGTTAATTCCTGTATATATATATATACAAACCGAACTGTTAGTAGTACCTGTATGTGGTAATCTTAAGAAAAAAATAACTTTCCTATTTACCTGATAATCCCTTTAGATTTTCAGTCCCACCAACTATTTTTGTACGTTCTCTCCCTCTCTATCTTTTTCATGTTTATATATTTCTTCAAAACTTTTATCAAATCTTGTTTTCAAATAATTTCGTGTAGGTAAATAATCTTTTTTGTTTTGTTTCTTAGTAACGTTTTATTGTGACACTTCAACAATTTTCATATTCTGCTTCTATTATAAAACTATTACTTATGGAATATTGCCTGAACTGGTTGAGGTCATGAGCTGTTTATAAAATTATCATGAAGTACATTATGCTTGTACTTCCTTATAAGTTACATTCAGATATGCATTTCTTTAAAAATACCTTTTTATATTAAAAGTAGTATCTTTTGGAAACATAGAGGGTATTAACTATGTACGATTTGATATCCTTTTGACCCTCAGCACACGACAGTAAAGTGTTCCCTATTTTAAAGTAACGAGTAGCTCACTTACTATTGTAATTAACTTTTGAAATGTTGTCGTTAAATACTATTTAGATACCAATGTCAGTTGCCATATGATTGAGGGAAAAAACAATTAGTAACTGTAGTATGTTAATTGGCACATGCGTTGATCTAGATCAATGTTTGGATGATAATTATCAGGGTAATATTCGCCCTTTTGTTAATTGATGTTATTTCGTTTTCAGATTTCTTGAGTAACAAACACCATATTATTTTTACAGCACGCATAGTTCATCCACTCGATTTATTTGTCTGTAATTTATCTACCCCATAACGCAAAATGGGACTTGGTATCTCATGATTTTCTTCAACCATCCGAAGTTTTGATGTCAATATTGCTAATTTATTATACAGCAGACATGTATGTCCAAGTTGCTTTAGAAGCAACAACAAAAATATTATCAACAATTGAATGTACATCAAGAAGCTCTACTTCTCCTTAATTATTTGTTTTCATCCCCATGCATACATAATTATGGCGTTGATTAACGCTCAATCAATGATTCATGGCGGGCGTGACATCAGAGTCAATACATACACTTGTTCAGGTCTTTGACATGATTGTGTGAAAATGTGTTTTCTTGATAATCATTTAAATAAATGGCCTTGAAATGTATAGATGACCGATCATTTTAAAGCATTTTTTAGAGTTTCACTTGAGTTTCACGATCACAAAAATGCCCCTCAGACCTACTTGTACTCTATTTGCGAACAGCACTTCAGTTGTATTGCATTCCCCCCCCCCCTCCCATCCTTTGTCCTCTTTAAATCTATTCAGATATTTGAAGACCATTCCTCAAAAACTGCCGTTATGTATTCAAAACTCGGTCAGGGTTTCTTCAAGTACTCCGAAGGTCCGCGAAGTGGCTTCGTAAATTATACCTCCAAGAAAGGAATTTTATGCCGAGTATCGATTTGTATTTGCATCGGGACATTCTGGAAGAGTCCTAAGCGTAGGAGGGTTACCCAATTTGGTTCAAGTGACTGTCATAACAATCTCCGGATAACATCAGATCCTCAACACTTTCCTTGTTGAGTGGTAGAGGGGGTTAAGGTTCTATACTCTTTCGAAAATATGAGAGAATTGTAAAGCTGTCAAGTGGATTATCACTTTCTGTGTGTATAAAAAGAGCAACTGTATTAAATGTATAAAAGAATAAAAGAATCACCACTTAAATTGTTACCGAGTGTCTCTTTTGCTTTTGTTTGTTTCTTCTGGATTATTCTACTTCTCCCTCTTGTTGTCCTATTTCCTCTCAATGATCTTTCTGCATTGACCTTTCTTCTTCTCTTATATAGTACTTCATTTTTATTCTCTTACATTGTACTTCATTTCTCTTCTCTTGCATTGTACTTCAATTCTCTTCTCTTACATAGTACTTCATTTTTATTCTCTTACAATGTACTTCATTTCTCTTCTCTTGCATTGTACTTCAATTCTCTTCTATTACATAGTACTTCATTTTTATTCTCTTACATTGTACTTCGTGTTTATTCTCTTACAATGTACTTCATTTCTCTTCTCTTGCATTGTACTTCATTTCTCTTCTCTTGCATTGTACTTCAATTCTCTTCTCTTACATAGTACTTCATTTTTATTCTCTTACAATGTACTTCATTTCTCTTCTCTTGCATTGTACTTCAATTCTCTTCTATTACATAGTACTTCATTTTTATTCTCTTACATTGTACTTCATTTTTATTCTCTTACATTGTACTTCATTTCTCTTCTCTTGCATTGTACTTCAATTCTCTTCTCTTACATAGTACTTCATTTTTATTCTCTTACAATGTACTTCATTTCTCTTCTCTTGCATTGTACTTCAATTCTCTTCTATTACATAGTACTTCATTTTTATTCTCTTACATTGTACTTCGTGTTTATTCTCTTACATTGTACTTCATTTCTCTTCTCTTGCATTGTACTTCATTTCTCTCTCTTACTTTCTCTCTCTGTTTTTTAACCGCAATCTCTTTCCCATTTCATCCGTCCCTCGCGCTTTATTCGTTAATCCTTAAATAGCCAAGGAATTATTCAATTCATCACCAAACTCCTCGAAACACAAAACACTTGAAAAATAAATATCATCTCATTGTTTTTACAATATATATATATTTATTCGTTCTCCATAACATACCCAAAAATCTGAAATTAGTATCATACTTGTATTTCTATTTGCCATTTACATGTTCATCAACAAATTTGTTTAGATTGCAAACTAAAATCTACTTTGATAAAGGTTTGCGTTCCAAGGCAAAAAATGTCAATAATAATTAGTTTCTAAAATGTACAAATATGATGCATAAAGCACAAATGAATGGTGCATTTGGAAGTCAAATCGAAATAGCATGTATCATACACTAGGTCATTTTACTTAACAGATGATACTTGATCGTGACGACTACTTTAAAAATAGATATCAATCAACACTTATGCCCGTATATCTAAAAGAGCACAATTCGTCAGTTAAGCATGTTTTGAGCCAGAAGGGGATCAACTATTCCTCACAGAGTACAAGTCAATGCCCTCCTCGCGCCAAACAGATAATTTGTTCCATACGTATATGGCTAGCCAAATGTCTAATAAAGCGATGAACTGAGTTTCACACGAAAAAATATGTTTATAGGCGATAAACAAAGTTTTTCGCGTTATAATCACTTTTGTCGGTTGATAAACTGAGTTTATCGCTTTGTTGGGCATTTGGCTCGCCAACTCAACAAAGTTAAAGAACTTTGATTGGTAGTAGTGTTCTATGTAGCAGCGGTTATATTCACGCACTTACAGAAAAAAGCAGATGTCACTGGAATGTTTGTACATGAAAAAGCTGGTACATCCATAAATTTAGACACACATTTCAGATTGAAAATAAATACAAGGCAGCTGCTTTAACAAATTCAGACAGAATAAAAAAAGAATAAAAAGACTTTGCTTTGCATGAATCATGTAATAGAGTGAAAGATTATTACCATGTAATGAAATAAAACACTAATATGACTACATGTGTATGTGTGAGTAACAATATCAACATAAACCTTATCATTCTGCCCCCCTCCCACCCCCCACATCCTAAGATGTGTGCATTTTTGATGAGTCGGTTTGCATGCATGATTTACATGCATACATGTACGTAGCAATAAACGGCAAATTCATGAACTATTCCCATTCTCATAAAAAAGTGCACATTAACCGTGAGAGAATCATTAGCATTATTGGCTACTCCAACAAATACACGACATAAGGATACAATATCTTCCCAAATTTAGAGAAATTCACAAATGATCACTTGAGGGTAAATTGCAGGCACCTTGTTCCTACCCTGACGAAATGGGTCGACCCTTTTCTGGGCTGCATCTTGTTATATTCTATCATCCCATGAAATGAACCATACTCTCTGGGGCAGATTTGTAAGATAAGGCTGATGTGCTTCTCAAGTTTGTAATTACAGTGTATGTAAAGCTACCCAAATATTACAGTCAAATATCCTCCCCCAATTTAAAAAATAAGTAAAATTGGTATGAACTTTTTCTAAAATGTAGCATAAAATATCATGACGTATGCCCTTTCCAAAATCATAATGAAAGTTTGAGAATACAAGGCAGTTGAAATGAGTTTCAGTTGATACATTTCTAATATATTTAAAATAGAAAGTCATACAAATCGACTTTTATAGGATAATTCACATGAGAACAAATACCTTGTATTCATTTAACACAATGTATATTACTGTACCTCAATAAAGACAAATAATAATCACCAAAATTGTTAAAGGGGTGTCACAGTGATATTCATGGTAAAAATCCTTATTATTTATCTTTTAATCCAAGCACTTCTTAATAAATCCAAGACTTAATCATTTTATAATGCCTATCCTTTTGCAGGTAGCACTTTGATAAATATAAATTAATTGATTGGCATAATCTTTAATACTTCACACACAAACAATTTATACAGTGATAACCCATAAAGATATATTAATTTTGCAACATTGACACAGCACACATATTTTAATCATATACAATGTATCACAATATACTAAGAAGTGAATAATTATCAAAGATGATCAATTATCTAAACAAAGATTTATCTACATACCGGTACCTAAGTAATAAGGATTGCACAATCTAAGCAAAATTACAAATAGTTAAAGATAATATATAACAATTTGAGCACTACCGTATCCTTATCTTATAGCTCAGGATAATACGATAAAAAAAAAACTAATATTCTCGTAAGGAAATCTGAAAGAGCAGATTTAAAAGAATTGAGATATTAAGGTCACTTTATATCAACTTTCATACTAAATAATGGTGAAAAGGTATGTACTGTATATTAATAATAATAATAATAATATGTCTTATTTACCCAGGGTAGCCTCATATTATTGAAAATAATATTTAAATTTTGAATGCTGTGACACATAATCCATCAAATTTTTTAAAAGATAAAGTAGAAACTGTGTTCAGTGGAGGCAGGCAGCTTTCCCTCTAACATGACAGTGACACTTTCAAAACACTAAACCCACTGATGATTATCAAAATCCCCCTTCATTCCTCTCAGTTGCAAAAGCTCCTAAACCTGAGGGAACCTGACAAGTTTTTACTACAATATAACCTTGGCAATGGAATAATAATCATACATGTCATAGCCTTCTTTGCACCTATCAAACAAAATCTATTTGCACTAAATCCTCATTGAAGAGGTAATATTATACAAATATTGAATGGCCATGAGTGCAATGGTACAAGATTTTGCACGAGGTGAAAGATAAGAGACGCTCTATCCAACGAGGCGCAGCTGAGTTGAATAGAGCGTCTCATCTTTCACCGTATGCACAATTTTGTTCCATTGCACGAATAAGGACCATTCACTATTTGTTTTATACAACTCTAACGTTAACAGGCTTAAAACAATTTTTCCTCTGAAGAACAGTTTTATAGGGCCTTGTCCAAATCTCAGCAAGTTTTTTTAATTTGTTATCGATAAAATTACCGATAGTGAGCATGCACTGTCATTAAGCAGGCAGCAAGCCATTCACGTACCATGCGCGTACCATGCACATACCATACCACACTTTATTATTGTGACGTCAGAGTGCAATTTAGTTCGATCCATTTGTACCATTGCACGGTTTAGTCACTTACCTCACAATATACTTTGTACATCGTTAGCATGCGTCGTTGGCATGCAATGGTGCAAATTGATCAAACGGAATTGCATGCCTGGAGAATGATGCTGTTCAACATTACTTTTAGCGCATGTCATGTGATTAAGAATTGACCAATGAGGTTGCAAGAAACTTAGTAGGTGTTGTATTTATAAAACAGTTTAGCTCACAGTAGTATTAAGCGCTTTGCCTTTTACATGACAGTGCCACTTTCAAAACACTAAACCCGCTCATGAAAAGCAACCTCTCAATTTCAAATGAGATCAGTCTGAATAAGACTAAGGGAGTATGTTTTGACACCCTTCGAGCCCCTTGGTCCCTCTCACTCAGTTCAGTAAAGCCCTAAGCTGACAAGTTCAATTGGTTTGACTGCAACAGAGCATGACATTGTAGGAATTAGATCAAGTAGAAACGGTGTTCAGTGGAGGTAGGCAGGTTAAGTATAGAGGAAAGTAGATTGCAGATTAGAGATATTAAATTAGCCCCGAACTCGACATTTTTCACGATAATTTCTAAATGCAAAAAAAATATTGCGCTGAAATTTAATGAATTTTTTCTTTCACATCTCGCGCACATTTTAAGACCTTATTTGCAAAAAGGATACGGTTTCACATTTATCACAGACTTAAAGTGACTTGGTAAAATTGTTGAAGGTTGATGAAAAGATTGCATAAGTTTTTTTATGAAATGTTACTCATTACATTCCTTCTACCATACTAACCGTCTAACATGCAAAAAATCCTGAAAAAATTCTCAAACCACAAAGATATTTATGGTTTTCTTTGAAGGTGTCAATGTGCAACACCCTCTAACAGTAAATTCTCCCAACCATTTTTGAATTTTCCCAACCGTTTTTCCATGAAAATAAGACATAAGACAGGCTTTTAAAAATCTGTCAACACTTAAATATCTGGAATGGTATATAGAGCCAATACATTGCTTTGTGACGATTTACATTCACCTAAAATGTAATTAAATTAAAATAATATAGTTGGGAGAATTAAGGAATCGATCAGATCATTTTTTCATTTTTTTTCTTCTTTCAAATGGTCTGTTTTCACTCACACTTTCAGATTATCTTTAATTGTATATCTAGCATAGAAGTCACTACCTTAGCACGATTTTGTCTCATCTGAACAATGTTACCAAGTCCCTTTAACAATTAAAAATAGAATACCGGTATGCGAAAATGATTGACAGTTCTGACAAGGTCATGAACTTGGTACAAACACGTAGACACAGTACTACATGTAGATTCTATCTAGCACCAGATGTTCTTCATTCACGACTCCTATAAGATGTCCATATAGATATCACATGTTTAACTACTGTGATGTCGGAACTGGCAAACAATGCTCCCAATTCAGTGTGTGTGGTGGATACTTTCGTATGAAGGTAGTGCAATAGAAAAGTACTTTCCAACATTTACATGTATTAAATTAAAATGTTTGAATTCTACATAGATTTTCCAAAAGAAATGATAGGAAATATTAGAAGTTCGGCTCAATAAAAAGTTGATTTCTCGTTTTGTCTGTATAAGAGTTTAAGAAATTAAATTAAAGAAAAAAAATGACCAAAATCATGTACACTTTTAATTTTCCATAGAAATATTTATCTCTGTTTCGTTTCACTGGTTGTCTTGCCATACAAGAAAACTAAGATTATTGTGTCGAGGTCTAGAAGAAGTTTAAAAGACATTCTGTTCAAACAGAGCTTTGTATTATGCTTAAGCACCAGATCTTTCAAATGACATCATTATGTGATTGCAGACATGGCACTGCTCTTGAGACTAACATAATGCAAACACTTCTACGTTCCAGTAGTTCTGCAGTTCCCTATCATTCATCACAATCAACAGCACTGCTACTGCTGTATCATGTATCATATATAAATACATTTACCCAGCTGGCCTAGAGCACAGAAGTCGAGCAATTACATGACTTTGTACACATGTGAAATATCTTCAGTATACAGTGTAATAGCTGAACACAATTTTTCACTTATTTCATCATTCGTCTGAAATTATACAATTGTTTCTTTCTTAATTTTCCCTTTTTTTTCCTTATCAATTTGAAGAAGAAAAAATTCTCCAGATTCTCTGGGTGGTCCCTTAACAAAATTCTCTGATATTTGATCCTTCCATTAGTAAGAGATGGTATTTTTCCAAATTGTTATGTAATCGCAAGTGGACCTACAGCAATTTACATCAATGATTTGGAAATAACACCAACTCATCCCAAGCCAAACTAAACACAATGGAGCTATGATATATCATTTATTTATCATTTGATTTATCACCTCACACAAGGAGATACAAGCAAACAATGGGATCCTATAAAACCTTTATCAATTCTCTGAAGACATATCTCTTCATCACTTCATAATTAATCAGAATCATGAACCCAGTGCATCGTTTTTTCTTTTTCTTAAAGCGCATAGAGACATGCAATTTGCCTATGTGTTATCTGCTCTATAAAAATGTTTAATTAGTATTATTAAACAATATGACGTAAACAGGAAACGATATGACGTAATCAGGAAACGATATGAAGTAAACAGGAAACGATATGAAGTAAACAGGAAACGATATGAAGTAAACAGGAAACGATATAAAGTAAACAGGAAACGATATGAAGTTAACAGGAAACAGGAAATTAGATAACCCTAATTTTTTTTTAATGAGACACAAGCTAGGGAAGCCATATAATTATATAGAGACTCATATCTCAGCTGGTTCAGGGAGATGGGACTAGGTCTGGCCATAATATCCGTGGTCAGCTCTCTGTCTTCGACTACAAACAGATTCTGATCAGGTTCAGGTTCGAAACTGAGTCATGTTTTTTGGATGGTGACATTAGACTATAAAGGTCTGTGAGGTTTTAAGGCCGGTCCCCAGGCGAATAAAATCATATCTGGTTGATACATGTTGGTAAAAACAAATTACACACAAACGCACACACATTAATCAGCAATTAGTGCAAAACTCTTCAAAATGATACCCGCCCTAGGAAGCCATACAAAACAGCTCATGGAGAGAATGGTTTCATAGTAAAAATCATTTAACTTATAGGGATACTTATCGAGAGATAGCAAGAAAAACCACTGAAATATGATTTAGCCAAAGACGGTTAATCTTTGCTGCATGTGAAGCCAACAGACAAAAAATCCTGCACCAGAAACTATGATTAACACAGCTATCATAGATGATGCTTGTTTGAGGTATTTGAATTGTAGAGTTGGTTTCTTCATTCCTACTTACGCAATGGTGACACATATTGTCCCCACTTTCATCCGATTTCAAAATACTCTTCCCTGTTACCTCTCTCATTTCATCAACCATCTTCTTTCCGTTACTGTATCACCCAAATGACCACCTGGCTGGCTAAACACCATGTCTATTTACTCCACGGTAAAATGATGGTTTCAAAAACCTTCTCTCAAAGTGACACTCCCATTCTCGTTCCAGTTCTAATGATGGAATCCTTTCATCTACCATACCTTTGGCATATGACGATGATGTGTTACCATGGCAATCCACTACCTGCATCATACTGGACCACCCACGATGCCATCCTTAGGGTATCCATACTCCTCCTCCTCCTCCGCCTCCCTTTCCTCCATCTCCTCCACCACCTTCCTATCTATCTTTGGGATACTGTCATCATCCAGTCCATATACAAACACGACATCCCCCTCCTCCTCCTCTTCCCCGTCATCCTCGTCCTCCTCCTCGTTCTCGCTTGGTGTAAGTTCCTCCTTGAGGTCCGTCATCAGATGACTTCGCTTCCTCTCACATGCAGGGGCTTTCTCCATCTCACCACTAGGAGGGGTGAAAGAGAAAATTGAAGAGAGACAAGTTAATGGGTTATTCATTCTCTACATTCTGGGAAGTGTTGTTTTTTCAACTGAAAACGATCAAACACCTGATCATTTAAAACACTTACAATATTAAATTGTAGTATTCAACTAGTTAAAGAATTACTTTACATAAACACAACAGCCAGGGTAAAATTGTGCTAAGTTATAGCACAAATACAGAAAAACATATTATAGAGGCCATGTGAAAAAAAGATTATCATAAGGCCTGTGTCCTTTTGTGGAATAGAGGGGGGGGGGGGGGGGGGTAATGCCATTACAGGACCCTTATCACCAGGACAAATCACTGTGCTTGGCATTTCCTCTCGAGAATGTACGAGAAACACATGTGCAAAGATTTTCAAAATATCATCCTTTGGTAATTTCAATAGCCTCATGCATTCATGCACCACCGTTTAATATGCGTGTACATAACAATGACTTAGTACAGTCAAACCTGTCTATAGCCACCGCCCAAAGGAAACACAAAAAGTGGCCTTAGTAGACAGGTTCCTTTAGTACATGATTCAATGAGAAACCATTTTCAAGGGAAACAATAAATGAGGTCTTTGTAGACAAGAGGTCACTAAAGCAGGTTTGACTGTACATACTTTGAAGATGATAGGCAATATAATAGGCCTTTGAAATTAACCTAGAGTTGAATTCTTTAAAGTCTTTGCAATCATTTTGAGAGAAAAAGAGAATGACTTACAAGAATTCATCGTCGTCCTCATCCTCCATGGGTTGAGCTGAAGGGTAGGTACTAGACACCCCTGAGCTGCTGGGGTCATTCACACTGGAGGTATGGTTATACAGGTGTCTGTGAGCTGTACCTGTTGCTTCAAACCTGCGGGCGAGCTTGTAAAGACCCTCGCAGAAGTGCTGTCCCATCTCCTCCAGCATCGCCGTTGTTACTTGTAGACCCTTTTGAGGAAGGGATGATAAGGGATTCCATGTAACATTTCTTCAGTAGATACTTAAAGACCGTCAATACTACTGGGCCAGAAGGGATTAGACCACACAGCGGGTTCACTGACAGGTGGCTATCTCATTAACTCAGCTCTCAACTAACATAAGAAAAAGAGGATCATGGGGGACCAACAGGCACCGATTGGGGAAGTTTTCTATATAGAGGGAGCAAGTAGCTACAAGTAGGACAGTGGCACTTTAAAGTATTATTCATCTCTCAAAAAATACATCTTGAAGGTTGATTCCAAAGGTGACGCAAAGCCATATTATTAGTGGTGACACTTATATGAAATTCCTTTGAAAATTATTCCTTTAGCAATAGTAATACCTACCTACGATCTTAAAGTTATTCACACTGTGGTAGAAATAAAATTATTATTCTTACAGAGTATCAAGTATCTTTGCCTTACCAAATGTTCATCAGTGTTCAAAAACCTTTCAGGGATTATTTCATGATAAATTTTTAAAATATCTAAGATATGTCACAATGTCACAATATGAAAATTTCAAAATGTAAAAGTACCTTAACAGATATATGATTACAAAACTAGTATGCTGCAGGTTTAGAGGATCAAGGAAAATGAAATAAAGATGCAAAACAGATTAAATAAATGTAATGCAGGTTTCACAAAACTTGTCATCAGTGACAAATGCAAATTTTCTTTATAAGCTACTAAAATCCTTGCTTCTGATAGGTTATCAACAGATTTGTCACTGATATTTGTAATTTGTCATTGAAAAAAGGCTTTTGTGAAATAGGTCCCTGCTATCCTGAAAGTGACTTACCTTATATTTTCCCTGATCAAAGCCACAGTATGTACTCTCCATGGTGTAACTCCTGGCTACACCCATCTCTCTCCATACAACCACCCTAGCAGCCGAATCCTTGCCCTTGTCCACAGCAAAGCTACAGTTACTGTGGGAGAATGCAGGGGCTATGCTGCTCAGGATACGAGGAAGGGTCTGGAGGGCGAAGTGACAAAGGAGAATTATGAATAATAGCATATTATGTCATTATCAATAAGGTTCGGCCAAAATCATAGCTCCCACTACCATCATTCATATTGTCATTATCATTATCATCATCATCATCATCATCATCATATTCATGATCACCATGATCATGATTGTCATCACCATCATCATCCCAACCATTATAATCACCACCATTCAGCATCCTCGTCATCATCAATATCATGATCATTGCCATGATTAATATCACCATAATTCTGCTTATAAGTATCGGCTTGCATGGTGTTGAAGATATACAGTACCGTAGGCATGTGGTTGCACACACTCAAGAAAGAAAGATTACTGAGTTTTATTTTCTGGACTCCCCAATCCTTCCCCTCTCTCACATGGTGTAACCGCAAGCCTACTGTATATCACCATAATTTTCATCCATGGTTTCATCCTTAATCTCATTATTCACATCACCCTTATCCTCAGCTACAACTACTACCACCATCCCCACCACCACCGACACCACCACCACCGCTGCCGCCACCACCACCACAACTGACACTCCTCCTCTTACTATTTCATAAGGTTTACCTTGTAGCTTGTATCTTCTACCTTAGCACCAGACACTCCTGACGGGATGCCAAACTTGTTGAGATCCTCAGGAGAGTGGGACATGGCAGCACTGTTGCCGTACATGAACACATTCTTCTTCCTTGAATGCCCATGGAAATCACAGTATACCTGCCAAAGAAAAATACAACATGTTTAAAGAGAAGGTTGAGTTCTGGGAAGAGATGACAAATAATTTGTGAGCGTCATCAATGTATAATGCCAGTGTGGAAGAACATCAGATACAAAACTGTTCCCTTAAGAGCATGGCATTTGAAATGCCTTAATATTCTAAATACGGCATCTAACTGCATACAAATCGGGACAGATTTTTATGCCACATGTTTGTGTAGTCTCATATACATCTTTCTGTGTACAGTGCTTGTTACTTACCAAGACTGGGCCAAATTTCTTATCATTTTGATAATTCTAGAACCTTGTAGTACATACCAATATTTATATGGTAGATGATCAACCTTTTCTGATCGATTCCACAATGCAATCGCATGACCAGAACTCAACTTTATCTTTAAATGAAGAATCCAAAATAGGCAACGTTCTGAAAATGGTATTTTCTTAGATCAGCTTTGCAACTTGTTCAATTACAAAGAGAGAGAGAGTACCGATCACACAACAAACAGCAAGTTTATGGGCTGAAACTTTTCCAAGAGCATGTGTACTGCGATAGAAAACATATCCCCAGTACAGGTCTGCATATCAACACTTGGAAGTAGCTACACTTTTAAAAAACCAACCGCTTGAGGAGCTAACATCAGGTTTTATCCATTTTGGAATCATTCAAAAACCAATAAAAATATGTCTAGAGAAAGATGAGACAATACGAACCAGTGGGCTCCTCTCGATAAGCTTGAGGTATTGAAGCAGTCCTTTGGTATGATAGATGGTTGGATGAAGCTCTTTGATCGGTTGTAACCAACGTCTGTTAAGATCCTCTCCGCTCAGAGAACAACGATGGCTGTATTTGAAATAAAAGAATCATAGATAAATGAATTTGCGCACTAGTACTTTTTATTCTAGGAAATTGACACAGTATCTTCCAGAGAATGGATGACCGAAGATGAAAATAACTGTACAATTTGTGCTTTGTGGTCAATTTTTAAAGCCCCACTGCACGCCTTATAGCTACTTGCAACCTCTTTATAGCAAGCAATGCCTAATCGGTGATCATTGGTCCCCCATTGTCCTCTTTTTCTTTATTTTAATTGAGAGCTGATTTGATGAGATAACCACCTGTCAGTGACCATGCAGTGAGGTCTTACACCTCCTGGCCAAACTAATGCAGAGGGACTTTAATATAAGTTGACTTTTAACTTCAAATTAGGAACTAACACTATATCAGAACTAAACGCAAAGTCTAACCTTAGACCATATGGCAATCCAAGCCCTAAACATCTATCATTGACAAAATATAGCCTGAAGGAAGATGTCTCCTTTCCCATATGGTATTTTACACGCCCGTATTCTTACATTGTGTGCTCCACATATATCTTACGTTACATGTGTTAGATATATTTTGCAACATTTGTGTTTAAATAGAGTAGTGATAACTAACATCATATGAACAGCAGGAAACCAATTTGATTAGCCTATTTGGTAGTTGTCATCAGTTAGCTGTTGATACCTGATATATACATTAAACTAGATGGAACTTCGACTGCGCGCAGTCGAAAGTGATGCCTCCGTCATAGAGCAAGTTTACAAACCAAAACAGAAGAAATTTTTCAAATTCAAGTAATCCATTAACAGGTTCTCAGAATATTGTGATTACAAGCAATTTCTCATATACATATATGACCCTTTGATCTTTGACCTCATGACCCTAAAATCTACTCAGTTCATTGGCTCTGCAAGATGTCCTGAGTTAAATAGTAATCCATCTGTCAGTTCTAATGAGAATGCGTTCACAAGCCATTTTTGCATACATAATGAGCCCATGACATTTGACCTTTGACCTCATGACCCAAGAATCTACTCAGTTCATTGGCTCTGCAAGATACATACATGATCTAAGTTTGGCAGGTATCCATCAATCTATTCTAATGATAATGCGATCACGAGCTGTTTTTGCATACATAATGCGCCCTGTGACTTTTGACCTTAGACCTCGTGACCCCAAAATCTAATCAGTTCATCGGCTCTGCAAGATACATACATGACCAAAGTTTGGCAGGAATCCATCAATCGGTTCTTGAGATAACGCGATCACGAGCTGTTTTTGCATACATAATAAGCCCTGTGACCTTTGACCTTAGACCTCGTGACCCCAAAATCTAATCAGTTCCTCGGCTCTGCAAGATACATACATGACCAAAGTTTGGCAGGAATCCATCAATCGGTTCTTGAGATAACGCGATCACGAGCTGTTTTTGCATACATAATGCGCCCTGTGACTTTTGACCTTAGACCTCGTGACCCCAAAATCTAATCAGTTCATCGGCTCTGCAAGATACATACATGACCAAAGTTTGGCAGGAATCCATCAATCGGTTCTTGAGATAACGCGATCACGAGCTGTTTTTGCATACATAATGAGCCCTGTGACCTTTGACCTTTGACCTCGTGACCCCAAAATCTAATCAGTTCATCGGCTCTGCAAGATACATACATGACCAAAGTTTGGCAGGAATCCATCAATCGGTTCTTCAGATAACGCGATCACGAGAACGGGACGTACGGACGGACGGACGTACGTACGGACGGACGGACGGACGGACAACCCAAAAACATAATGCCTCCGGCTACTACGTAACGGAGGCATAAAAATGTCAGATCACCATGGAAATAAATGAAGATGATTGATTCCTACCTTCCATTGATGACTCCATCAGGGTTTAGCATAGGTACAATCTTGAAGATGAAGATCTCTCTGAGAGCCTGGGCTGTCGGGTGAGTACTCATCAAGAACTTCAGAGAACCCTTCATGATGTAAGAACTGTTACTCTCTCCTGGGTGGACACGAGCTGACAGGAAGAGGTATCTTCGACACCCTAAAACAGACAAAGAACAAAAGGTTTATGATGAAAGAATTTGATACTCTCTCCTGCAGAGAGACATGAGTCAACTGTTTCAAACATGTCTACAAAAATTCATTCATTTTCGATCGATAACCTTTGCTAAACCCTTAGACCTTGGGATAAAATCTAAAGGCTGAAAGCCAAATAATGTTTCATAAATACATACAATCCCAATGATCTTAACTTTCTTGTATTTTAATATTGGTAAAAAGGGTGAGAAATTTGGGTAAATCACAAAATCTAAACTGGTGAGAAATTAATATACAGTCAAACCTGTCTACAGACCACACAAGGGAGACAAGAAAAGGCAGGTGGTCTTTATGTACAGGTTCCTTTAGTACATGTTTCAATGAGAAAACAATTTTAAGGGAAACAAAAAATATGGTCCTTGTTGACAGGTGGTCTTTCTATACAGGTGGTCACTAAAGCACAACTGACTGTATTTCCATGATGACTTACTGAATTGCAAGATGCCCTCTTTGTCCAGAGTTGGAGGATTGGCTGTGATAGTGAGAACTGGACATTCGTTGCCTCCTAGAGACAAGCACAGGCTCTGCTTCCTGTAGTAGATGTCACTGAACTCTCCTAGACTAGCTTGCAGCTTACTCAGGTGAACCTGCAGTCAAGAACAACATTTATAGTGTGATAGTGAGAACTGGACATTCATTGCCTCCTAGAGACAGGCACAGGCTCTGCTTCCTGTAGTAGATGTCACTGAACTCTCCTAGACTAGCTTGCAGCTTACTCAGGTGAACCTGCAGTCAAGAACAACATTTATAGTGTGATAGTGAGAACAGGACACTCGTTGCCTCCTAGAGACAGGCACAGGCTCTGCTTCCTGTAATAGATGTCACTGAACTCTCCTAGACTAGCTTGTAGCTTACTCAGGTGAACCTACAGTCAAGAGCAACATTTATAAACTCTAAATTTGAGAAGTTCATTTCGAGGGGTCAGTGACACAAAGACGTAACTCCATTTTGGTGGTTTAAAGACAGAGGTCCACTTGGGCCTTAAGGAGTTAGGTCTATGTTTCAACAGCCATTTACTTCAATGGGGTGTTGGGTGGAGTTAAGTCTTTGTGTCACTGAACCCTCGATTTGTATGCGTGTCATTGGGTTATTAAACATGCATATCAATCAGATATGATTATTTACACCTGGGACCAACCCTGTAACGTCACCATCCGAAAGACGCGACTCAGCTTTGAGCCTGGATCGGATCAGAGCCAATTTGTAGACAAAGACTTAGAGCTGACCATACCACGGACATTACCACTAGACCAACCAACATCTCCCTAAAATTTGAGGTACTCATCATATTTTTTATATTTTACCTACTGGATTGTCTTAAAGCGTGTCTGCACTAGTTTGGCCAGAAGGGATCAGACCTCCCTGCATGGTCATTGACACGTGGTTATCTCATCGAATCAGCTCTCAATTAACATAAGTACAAGAGGACCATGGGGGACCAATGGTCACCAATTAGGCATTGTTTGCTATATAGAGGGCGCAAGTAGCTATAAGTAGTGCAGTGGGGCTTTAAGATGACAACCACATTCTCACCTGAAGTGTTGTGTAGGTGAAAGGGTAATGATAAGCCAGATAGCAGATGTCCTTGTCATGTTTGAAGGTCAAGGTGAAGGCAAAGGTGAAGTAGGTCTTGCCCTTCTGACCTCCAGTGGCTGCGGTGCTACGGCTGTAGTTGTTCTTGTAGTACGCGATCTCTGAGCCTACCCTCTCCCATTGAGGGCTCCCTTCCATGGCTTCGTGGACGGAGTACATCACTGGCTGCATGCCTAGTCGAAGAGACAGATAGATGGAAGAGATTTCATTTATTTATTTCCCTCTGTTTTTAAAAACATAAAAGGTATATACATGTGGGGAAGTGGGGAATCCTGAAAGCCAAAAATGATCCCCAAATAAATACTTAGCATAAACAAGATACAAACTTTTTTATAAATGTAATGCTTCCTGGGAGAAATTTCAAATCCTGCTGGTTCCAAGATTTTTTCTGACTTGTTTTTCAATTACAGATCGATCAATCAATCTTATTTACTGGGTGTTTAAACTATTAAGATACAACTTGTTTTATATTTTAAAAAACATAGTACATGCACAACAACAGAGGACAGAGGAAAGATAAAGATAACGAGGTAAAGACAGTTCGCAGGAAGATAAGAAGAGAAAGAAGATAAGAAGAAGGAAGTTACAACTTGAGTGTTACATTCTACATAATAAATGACAATTTAATTTTGTTTCGCTTAAATAACCCTTATACATAGATAGACAAGACGATGACAAGCAGGGGGAAAAAGAGAAGAGCAGAGAGACAGTAAAGAGAGAATACTGCAGTGAAAACCAAGACAAAAAGGGACCATTCTGAGTAACTCACCATAATTGAATTGACTGTTAGCCTTCTCACAGTTGATGATGTTGAATCGATGGCGTACACCGGCCTGCATCCCTGATATCTCAAAGTAGAACCATTGATGATGATGGTTGCTGTTGATATCTGATCTCAAGATTAGATCATACTCATGTTTCCTCACCTGTTTGGAGAAAACGAATAAGCAAATGCTGTGACTTTGTTCCTTCTTAACAGTGTGAAATAAACCGCTGACACTTAGGCCTAAACAAATTATGTTGCATTGCCTTTTAGATGCCAAAACATTGGTTGGTCGGTCAGAAATTTTTTTAAAAATATATTTTGTTTGGGCTTTTATTTGTCAGTTTTTAATGCTTTAATACATTTTTTTTTTTTTTTAAACGTTAACAAAAAAAACTTTAAAAAAAGCCGACTGTAGATTTCAAGATTTTTGGGTCGGTCACAAAGGGCAATACAACATCTTTTCATACGAATGATTTGACAGGGTTAATCAACAAACAGAACAATGGCACAAGATAAACCATAATTATTTATTAAGTCACAATTACAAAAATAGAGCAGATGGGGGAGAAGAAGAAATTTCTCTCAAAAGATGACATTGATTGCTCATTGATTTTAAGCAAATGGAATGCAAATGCATTTGATGACAAGTAATGAGCGAAACTAGACCAAAAATGAAAATTAAGGTAGGTACTTTTTCTCATATTATCAAATGCAATTACTATCAAAGGGATGACAATTGCAATCTGGGGCCCGATTCACAAAGCCTTTTTTCAATGACTATTGACAAAAATCAGTGACAAATCTGCTGATAACAAATCAGAAGCAAGGATTTCAGTAGCTTATAACAAAAACTGTCATTTGTCACTGATGACAAGTTTTGTGAAACGCCCCTCTGGTCTCACCTGTATTGCTCTTCTAAGATTGCCGCATTCAAACAAAGAATTGAAAGAAAGACTTTGTGACTCTCCATCCGCTCCAGATCTAGAGCTGCAAGAAACATATTGAGAAAATATTATTGAAAAGATATAGTTAACCACTTTGTACATCAACCAGAATGCGAACAGAACTATATTTTGGCATTAAATTTGGATCAATCTTGTACACAATCAGAATAAAGCTAGAATCTTTTCATAAAGCTTTAATTTATGTGTATTCATATTTCCTGCAAAAGAATGAAAAAGAGATTAACATACATGTATGTATTGATCTCACTTCTACATGAGCATTACAAAAAATCATAGTTAAATGGGAATCAAATATATAAATCATATTTCAGTTAACAAACATTGTTAAATCTATGCCACAAACCGCCAACATTAAGAAGTATGATTTATATAAATCCTCTTTGAACTGAAAACCTAAAATCTAAGCTCTAAAACTGAAATATTAAACCATCTTACAACCTATCACTAAAAACTAGTCAAAATTTTAGAGAACATTATGCCACAAATTTCAATGATGGTATGGTCTAAAAATGTAATGGTAATACAGTCAAATCTGCTTTAGTGACCACCTGTATAGAAAGACCACCTGTCTACAAAGACCACATTTTTTATTTCCCTTGAAAATGGTTTCTCATTGAAACATGTACTAAAGGAACCTGTACATAAAGACCACCTGCCTATAAAGACCACTTTTCTTGTCTCCCTTGGGTGGTCTTTATAGACAGGTTACACTGTATGAGAGCATGTGGTGTTTTTAAAGACACCTTAATAGAGATCTGTCATCTCTCAGGAAACGGAGACTGAAACATGTTTAGTATCATCCCCCCCCCCTCCTTCCCTCAAATTCATATCAAGAATTAAGGTCCAAAATTTGATGAATGGCTTACTTGTGTGCTCCATGGTTGGTTGGAGTAAAGCGTGTTGCTCCATTCTTCATGAGCTCATCTAGATCATAGACAGTCTTCTCTATCACTTTGTGTGGGTGAATCATCCTGTCAATGTCTTCAAAGACAAGGCACCTGCAAAGTAATCATTGAAGGGCATGCGTTCATCTACTAACTCATAGACAGTTTTAGTGATTACATTATCCTGTAGCCTGTACATACAAGAAACCTTGATAAAGAGAAGAAACTTGCTTGATTTTATCTTGATTATTGACAAGCTTGACAGGTTTTTATTTACAGATCATTCAAACTTCAATCCATATCCCCTGCTCAGAAAAAAAACATCCATGTACATGTATCTAATACAATGTTTATATATCTAACATTTGGTTTGCTTTTCAGAGCACAGTCACCCCAAATAATACGGTATTCACAAGAAATAAAGATAGAGTGAAAACGATAACCTTCCATAATGTGGTTAGATGAGCAAGTGTGCGCTTAAATGACGCCTGACTGGAAAGCTCCCCAGGGAGTGGAGAAATGTGCATACATTGTGTGCAGGCAAGCCTGAATCCGATGACTGGGGTAATAATATAAGCGTTAAGAGACATCATCGATGTATTAAGCACTATATAACAGGGGAACATTATCATTATATTGAAAATGGTGATTGTTGTAATCAATAATCAATATTAGGAGAAAATTAGCTCTCATTAGATGCAATGGCTCAAAAGACATGAATTTATTCTAATATGAGCAATGCTAACCTTTGGACACTAGCTGGTTTGTCATAGAACTCTTCCACCAAATCGCCAGTCGAATGTCCATGTATCTCAGGATGGGCAATCCTACGGAACGGAAGTACCCTCTTTGTCTTTGCTAATGTGTCCCCATACATATCAGGTTTCACTTCATCCAAATTGACCTCCTCCGTCATTAACATCTCATTGTTCGAGCTCGGGACGTCGGTGGGACTGCGTAGAGTCATTCTCGAGATGGTCATTGACGACCTCACAAACTCAATGCTTTCTGTGGGGTGCTCATCCCCGATGCCCCAAAGAGCATGGGCAGTTACATGACGCTCGGGACTGGTGTACTTGAAACCGTTGCCATGTTTTGTTCCTTTGGTCGGCGAGTGGCTACGCCTCAGGTTATGGACAGATCTCGACTGTTTAGCAGATACCCTAGAGTTTGTAGTCCTGAATGATGAAGGCACTAAATCTGACGAAAGATCTGTATTCATGGCTGAACCGCCAAGGTTGAAGTGTCCTGCAAACGTGGGATCGTCGTTGTCTTGCGAGAACCATGCATTGGAGTTGGCCTTGCCGGGGCCCTGTCTGGCTTGATGCTTAGCCATATCAACACTCGCATCATCGCCAGAGGGATAGTTTGTGACGAGACTGCCATACTTGGACAGATTTGGCAAACTGAAGCGGTTCTCTCTGAGGTTCTGAGTCGCGCCCATTCTGGAGCTACCTCTTGGTAGGTCTGACTTGGCGGTAGGTATGTGGATGGTGGTCCCAGGACGCTGAGATGTGTCTTCAAGTTCTCCTTCGTCGGGCTCAGTCATGTGCTAGAGAAATAAATCAACAAATTAACCATTCACATAGAAGCCTTATGTCAACATCTTATTAACAGAGTATGTGAGTATCACATTCTTGAAAGACACACCTTTCTAGTTGAAAAGTCAAAATCCTCTTCATACCTTCAGAGAAATCTGGAATACAAATTAAGTAGAAACTAATAAACTAAGACAGTATGGGAACAGTAACTTGCACATAAGAAGAGAATAAACTACATTTCAAATCTAATTCCACATATCCTTAAGTACTTTTAAAAAATATTCTTCTAGAAGGATTTAAATATTTTTTGACCAAAAATGTGTAATCTTTACCTCTTCAAAGTCGATGAGTTCAGGGAAGAATTTGAGGTAGGTTGCTAGATCTTCAGGCGTCCTTTGTTGAGTCTCTGATGCCATCGGCTTATCTCCTTCTCCTCCTTCTACACCTTCACCCTGTCAAGGTCAAAGGTCAAAGATCACCAGGCCTTTGTTGAACTTCTTAATTAATACTTAAAGTGACCCTACATTGAGCTGAAGATTTAACACACTTGCTACTGAACAGTTTTGCCGATCACTACTGATTGCTATAGAAAACATTATAAAGCAAATAGACTTTCTCATCACTAATGTTGTGTTATGTACGCTCTTATGGCCCATGACATTCATTACAAAGGTCAAGAGAGAGGTTAGTCATTGACCCCACATTACAGGTAATTGCTGTGAGACACATATCATTGCTCTATCTTATACAGCTTTGGATTAATCTAAACATACCATACATCCTCCATTCAATTTCAAATTTCAAATCCCTTATCTCTCATTTAGCATGCTGCGATCAGTATTGGTAGGTTGCAACCAATTCAGATCATCCAAAGTTCTTTACATGACATGCTCCACATCGTAACCTAGTTTCATAGGGTGGTATTTCGGTAGCGCGTACTAAGTTAGCACGTAAAGTTAGTCCACACTTTTGTGGAGTGCCAGTTGCCAACTCATTTACCGTGTACAGATTATTTTAATCCTTCAATGAAAAGTGTCAAAAAAATTAATTTTGCAATGAAATGGGAAGAAAAAGATAATATGAGTATGAACTGAATTTTAACAAAGTCTTTGGTAGATTATCTTTGTCATAAATATTGAAGGAGGAAGATGAAACCTAGCATTCCATAGAAGTGTGAACTAAAATTCTTGTTTAGTCTTGGACTTAGTCCCGGCTTAACTTATGAGAATACCACCCATATTCTGTTAAAAAAACGAGTGTCTCTATGCAGGAGGGAAAGTGCCTTTACCTTTTGAGGTTCCTCCTCTTTGTTTTCGTCCCCACTACTGACATCGTCATCCTGATCATCGCTCTCGTCGATGACGTCATCTCCTACAAAGAGGTAGCAAAAAAAGATTTGTACATGTATCTACTTTAGGATTGTCAAAGGCTGCATGAAATACTTAAAATTACCAATTATACAATAACAAACCAATTAAAAAGTTGTATTCCTTTTGGACACATTTCATGGTTTGACTAGTAATATAATTTCAATTCAATGTACACACAAGAACATTTATCACCATAAGGTATGCATATCAATGGACAGTATCACACATATTTACCAGTCCATAAATACAAATTACAGTTAACCATGGTATTGCAGGTCAAGCTTGCAATAATGCCCTGTGATACGTACCCACTGGTAACGTTCCTTCACTTTCTAACATTGATGCGAAGGTCGAGGGTTCAAATCCTTACATAGCACTAATATCCTTTGGCAAGATATTAACCTGCACTTGCTACTCTTCACCCAGGCGTTAAATGGGTACCCGGTAGGATGCGACCGTCATTGTTGGTCAAACAGTTTTTGAGCGTCAAGTAACACCTGGCTGGAATGTTCCCCAGGGAGTGGAGATTGTGCACACAGTATGTGCGGGCAAGTATTGAATCCATTGACCAGGGTAATAGTATATCTGTAAAGCACTTAAGAGAAATTTGTATGAAGCGCTATATAAAAGCGGAATATTATTATTATTACTATCATTATACAATACAGAAGGAGACACTAAATACCATTGGTGGGTTGTAGAAGTGAGTGTCCCTCTGGCACGATAGGAAGACTGAATGAAACACTGCTCCTGATGGTAGGCACTGGTAGACGGTTCTTAGGGAAGCACTTCCTCAGGATGATACAGATCAGGTTCACTATCGTCTCAACATCCTTGCCTGAGGGAGGAAAACATAGCAACAACATGCACATTAGCTTCACTGATGTCTAGACGTCCTTGCCTAAACGCTCGTTCAGATAAGACACAGCAAAACCGATGCTTTTTCTTTATGATGTCGTAGTGTTGTACGCTTTATATTTTTGTATCTTATAACAAAGGGCTCATCGAATCCGCGAGAATACGTTGTTGCGCGTAGTCGCCATTTACTCACATTTTAAAAAAAAACACCCTGTAGTGGCTTTTTTGGGGGCGATTTACTGCATCTTATCTGAACAAGCCCTGGGAGGAATACATAATGAAAATATTTTAACCCCTATTTTTATCAAATGGCAAAAATACCACTGACTTTATACTCATAATATCAGCATATGAACTTTCTTGTTTTAACTAACCCACGGATATCCTTACAATTCTTTTGAGAATAAAATGATTTGTATGACTCTTTGGCCAAGTGCTACAGGTTCTTTAATAACAACAGAACAATGACAATCACCTGACATATACAGGAACTAGCCAAAGCAACCATATTAATTTCTAAAGTGTACAAGCAACAACATACTCACTTTTTATTTCAGAATTAGACTTTATTTAAATGGAGGACTTTTAAATCAGTTCGCCAGTACACATCTTAGAAAGATGTCTGAACCATACACATCAGAACTGTCACAAATAGCTTTTTTAATTTGTTAATTCTTCTTCTTATTTTCTTATGTATTACAAAACTAATTCTAAAAATTTAACCAATCCTCATGACCAAATTACTTATGCCTGCCTTTTCTCAGAAAGAGTACCTACTAATTGACTCTAATGGAAGCACATACTTACTTGAGCTATTTGCCATAGAGACAGCAGCACTAAAGAGCACCTTAATACCATCACAATCTGCAAAGGTCTTCTTCCCTGATTCTACAATGAACAGTCAAAATAAAAATTCAAATAAATATGAAAACAAATAAATTTAAAGGCATTGTTTAACAATGTTAAATCTGAGATGCACGACCCTACGTGTTATCAATGTCTGTGATATGGTGTAATATTTAATCCCTAAAAAAAATGCGCTTCAAAATGATCAAGAAGTGCCTCAAAAAAGTAAAAATCTTTGAGTGACCAGTTTTACCATACTCGTTTTCCCTAATAGACTGTAGTGTTATGAAAACCGTTAGGAAAACGCAAAATTTTGTTTCGATTTTCAATCATAAATATATTGATAATCAGACAGCCGATTGGCTTGTAAAAGTTATGGGGTTCCTGACTGACATAAAGGTTTATAATTGTCATTGCAGCGTGAGTTAAATCCAGGATTTTGTTTCAGAATCTGAGACAAAGTTACTGGATCCCTTTTAGAGGAAATTGGTATTATTTTTTTATTATCGATAATCAAGAATGAAAGACAGATTTCATTTTGATTAAACCTAGTTTTACCTATTGTTTTACTCCCCATCAGTTTGTTTATAGTCATAGATCATAAACCAAATTTGTGGGGACCGCAGAATAAGTTTAGCTTAGGCACAATCTGACTGAGGAAGTCTAAATAACATTTTTGCATAGTTTGGTCGAAAAATTAGATTCTACTTAAAGCCCCACTGTACTACTTGTAGCTACTTGCTCCCTCTACATAGAAAACAATGACTAATTGGTGACCATTGGTCCCCCATGATTCTCTTTTTCTTATGTTAATTGAGAGCTGAGTTGATGAGATAGCCACCTGTCAGTGACCTCCCTGAGTGGTCTAATCCCTCCTAGCCAAAATAGTACAGACGGCCTTTAAAACTCAAGCGACTTCAAGTTATGCCGAGTTAACTATTTAAACCACCTGTACAAATCACCCATGTACAAGGTTCCAACCTGAATTGAAAACGAGAAAGGAACTAGTTGATGGGGTCCGTAAATAGTATAATAGAATGAGAGAACACAATACTCACTGAGTGTGGTGATGTTCTTGATGACATTGAGTATACCTTTGCGTATACTTATATGTCTGTTTCTCACATCGGTCTTCTGCCATTCACAGAATGCATGTACTAAGATTGGCATCCCTCCTTGACCGATTGCACGAGCTGAGTTGCTTTCTGAACGAGTCATGAAAGAAATGATAATGCTTTTAATGATCATGGTAGTTATGCTTGACACACAGAAAGGCTCCAGGGCTGGTATTCAAATGTAAACAAATGTGTTTGAAGTTGAAGATGAAAGAATACAAAATTTAGGTTTTTTGCATACAACAGAAAACCCAAATAATGTATTCTTTTATCAATATTTGTCTTCAGACACATATTTTATTTATTTATTTATTTATTTTTTATTTATTTATTATTATTATTTTTTTTATTTATTTTTTTTTCGGGGGGGGGGGGGGGAATATTTGCAGAAGTATGTCTTAAATGGCATCCTCTTTCACATTATGATACAATTTAAGTGAAAATTTTGACATCAAATTTTTAGCGAATTGGGGCTCCCAACACTTAAAGCTAAAGACCAGTTATGGTCATGCGATTGCATTGTGAAAGAAACATTGTGAAATCGATCAGAAAAGGTTAATCATCTAGCATAGATGTACTGCAAGGTTCTGGAATCATCAAAATGATAAGAAATTTGGCCAAGTCTTCATAAAGTTAGAATCACTGTACACAGAAAGATGTATATGGGACTACACACACGTGCACGACACATGCATTTGTATCTCTCAACAGGCGAGAGATACACTAATTTACCAAATATATCAATTAGTACGCGGTTTCCCGTCAACATTTTTATCATCATGTATTATTCAAAACATATTCTTTCACATGATTGGTAATAATAGCTTGCATTTCATTTTTTGAAATTGGACTTTTCCAATACTGGTCTTTATCTTTAAGATGGGCTTTAACTCTTAAGCTGCCACCCATACAATGCAACCAGTGCCACAGTGCTAATTCCTATTGTGCCACAGTGCTAATCTCCTGCGTGCCAAGTTAATTTTAAGGTTGGGTCAAGTGCGTGTTATTTAAATCTTTACAAAAAACAAATCGCTGAATTACTCGAGAAAATCCAATCTGACTGTTGTATACAAAGACGCGTAATCCAAAGCCGATAATCTGATGCACGCGATGGTACTTTCAATAGCGCTGCAAAAGCACTCAGCACGGTGCAATGGGCATGAACAATAACTGTTATTACATCTGCGCGCTAGCGCGCACGAAGCACCGTAGCGGTGGCTCGCTAGCATGAACGTGGCTTTCAATCGATAGCACGCTCGCGTGCACATGGCACTATAACAATAGCGCGCTAGCAGTCTCATGGCAGGATAAGAGTTAAGCAGTAATAGCTGTTTGAAAGGAAGGTGAATCTACCAGTCAGATTCATTAAACACTCTGGTCTTATCAACAGAGATTTTCATCTGATGAAGTGCTGATAAACTTACTTGATTTCACAAGGAGACTTAGAGCTTCTAGGGCACTCCTGTATAAATGTAAAACAGATACATTTGTTTAACTTACTTGACAAAGCAGTAAGGGCGATAATGTGTAAAGCTATTTCTTCTTATACGGAGGATTATTGTTCCTATTATTCTTTTAAAGTTAGTGAACAAATTTCATGTACTTTAGCACTTGATGGTAAAACAACAATTAAGTGATTTATTTCTCTCTTAATTTTATTTTATTGAGGTGAAGGTACACCAGAGGCTTCAAGATTGTTTAACTGTTTCCATGGCAAGATTAATCTATACTGGTGTTAAAGGGTAGTCATGGAGATAATCAAAACTGGAAGTCAATGTTTTGCATAGCCATTGTGTTGCACAAAGCAATCCTTCTGTCAACTGGCTCACATTGTTTTGTGCAAAATTGCATGAGTGGCAAACGAGCGACTGTGCAGAATGGCAAAGAAAGCAATTAAAGTGATAAAAGGGATTTGTAGATCATTTTTCCCAAAAACATATTATCAATGAATATACCTTAGCGCAGGGTGATGTCTCTTGCCACAGACAGAGATGATTTTGAGAAGAGAGCTAACTGCACCCGCTTTACCAAGATGAGATGAGTTAACAGCTATAGAGGAAGAACAGATATACATGTATAGATTATAAGGAGACCCTTGTAGAGGAGGGGTCTCACTGCACCTGCTTTACCAAGATGAGATGAGTTAACCGCTATGGAGCAAAATAAGATAGATATACATGTAATATCATAATGAGGCCCTGGGGGAGGGGTGAGAGGGGTCTGACTGCACCCACTTTACCAAAATGATAGGGGTAAACAGCTATAGAGGAGGAACAAATATACATGTATAGATTATAAGGAGGCCCTTGTAGGGGTGGGGTCTCCCTGCACCCGCTTTACCAAGATGAGATGAGTTTACAGCTCTAGCGAAAGAATAGATATAGAGAGTAGTAAAAGGGGAGGGGTTGGGGGGTATCAGCACCTGCTTTACCAAATGAGATGAGTTTACAGCTATGAACAAAGAATAAATATAGACCTATAATATCGAAAGGGGGCAAGGGGAGGGGGCAGACTAGGATCTGCACTGGTTTTACCAGGATGGGATGCATTTACAGCTGATGAAAAAAGAATATATAAACAGTGTCAAAAGAAGAGTGGTTGGTCTGGCTGCAACCGCTTTACCAAGATGGAGTAAGTTTAGAATAGATAAAGAATAAAGAATAAAGAATAAATATAAGGGCAGTGAGGGGGAGACATAATGACCAGATCAAAAAAATCAGTCTTGTTCTAAGGAATGTAAGATGAAATGCTTTGAACAGTAAATATTAGTTGTTTCAAATGAAAACCTTCATAGTGAATCCGGGATAGTACTCACAATTTGTGGAATATATCTTGAGGACTTGGACCATAGGTTGGACCAGGTCTAGGTTGCCGGTGTTGACTCTCACGATGGCCAATGTGATGGGTAGGGCTCCACTTAGACGGGCCTTCACACCAAACTTACGATCTATCATGTACATGTACAGAGAAAGGATATGAGAAAGGGTGGGGGGGGGGGGACAAAAAAAAGAGATATGCTAGGTACAGGACATAAGGTAATGTAATTATATATTATCCCACTCCTAAAATGTAATATAAAACAAATGAGAGGTAGAAAATAATTAAGATACCGTCCTGGGAGGTTAATTAAAACAATGATAACCTGGGCTACACATGTGTACAACTTATGAGGACTGTGTACATACGCTAAAGTCTAGACACACGCTGTATCTCATTGAAGTGCTGAGATTAATGCGCTGGGAGCCATCCGGTTAGAAAGGTCCTAGTGTAGGGAAGTATACTAGCCATTATCTAGCATTCAATGGAAATCATGGATAAAATACCAAATAGTCTTGTAATGTCTATGTCGATACAAGGAAAACAAAATGAGACTATATTTAACATGTTTTTGTTTCCAATTTCTTTTTTTTCTACCAATTATTTAAATATCATTTACCTTTAGGACCAACTTTAGCCATAACCTGATGCAGACCGACGATAAGTTCTTCACAGGTGGGTTGTTGCTTGGAAGCTGTACCAAGGGCTGTGAGCAGAACCTGCGTAGCTCCTCTAGCTACCATACTCTGGGCTCTCTTTACGGATTGCAGGAGCTCCAGAAGACTGTACGTCACATTCAGAGAAACCTGACTGTCTTTGGAACTCTGAAAATATCGTCAAGTTATTCAATAAACAGTTATGTCATAAAGCCGTGTTCAAAAGGGATCTTCTAACATTTTTGATACATTGTATGGAAATACACAGGCAAAGGATAGAAAAGCCCTGGAAATACCCTCTGAATTTCTCATTTAAGAAAATGCAGTCTAATGAAGCCAAAGAAAATCAAATTTATGCTATTTCAATATAAAACCATGTTGAAAATAGAAAATAATCAGAATTGACCCATGTTTGTTTGGCCTAGGAGTGCAGTATTAATGGAATATATCAGATCCATTATGAGCTTATGGTTTGATTGCAGCTCAAGTTGGCCCATCTTCAATATGACGACAAGTATTCATAACCATGTCAATTTGACCTCCGCTCTAAATACACAATGTAAGATAAAAATTCAGAGCTAATTGCTTTAATTTATTTGGCTTTAGCTTACCTCCAATGTTGAGAAGAGTATCTCCAAGCCGTTGGTTGCTTTGGACATGACCTCTTTTCTGACCTTCTCTGTAAAGTGTAATCAAGATGGTAGAATGTAAACATGCAAAGTATCCATAACCACTTTGGGAACAATAAATGTATATCAAGGGGCCAGCGACACAAAGACGTAACTCCATTTTGCCTATTTTGAGAAAAAGTGGTTTATGTGTCACTGAGCACTTGGGCCTTAAGGAGTTAAGTATGTTTCACTAGCTATTGACTTCAATGGGGTGTTGGGTGGAGTTAAGTCTTTGTGTTTCCTGGAAAGCCCACATTTTTCTGAACATTTTGATATCAAATACTTGTTTCGGCAAAATATGGAGTTACGTCTTTGTGTCACTGAACCCTCGATATATACAAAGGAGTTCACTGCACAGACCGTACCTGTACATGTGCATGGAGAGGTTAAACGTTAGTGTTTCATGTAAGGTCAATCCTGCGGATGGTATTCATTGAAGTGTACTAACTTTAGGCCAGATTTCAGTGGGTAGACTTAGTCTATTGATTTATTAAAGGTATTAGGTAACTTTGCCTCCGATTCTAAACAAAATCCTGGATTTAGGTCATGCTGCAATCATATTTATAAACCTTTAGGTCAGAAATGAATCCCATGACTTTTACAAGCTAATCCCACGTTTGATTGTCAAGATATAAATGATTGGAATTCAAAATTTCAGAAATTGTTTGTTGTTAAACAATGCCTTTAAAGCAACAAATGTCAACCTCTTCATCCGATGTCATCCTATCAAAATTGCTATCATTCTGTAATTGAATGAACAGACAAAACCATGTCATTGTGAAGTCAATGCCTAAATTCATTTCATTACTGGATTAATTTTAAGCAAACCTTACAAACAGGACTTAGGAATCTCCAAAGCCAAAATACAGGAATGGTGTATTTCACATGTTTTTATCTATGCTTTCAGAAAACAAGAGGAATCATTCCTCAAAAATAGAAATAGTTGGTATTGACACACATTTATTCATTCATTTTCGTACAGAACAGAGGTGTCGTAGTCGAGTGGTTTGAGCACCTACAGTAACTGGAAATGGAAAGATGGCACTAATGTCTTTTGGCAAGGCATTAAGCTGCATTTGCCACTTCTTACCCAGGAGAGAAATAGGAACCTGGAAGGATGACGAAAGCACTTGTGGTTGTAATTGCCACATGCCCTCACAGCGACCATATGTTAGGAATATTCCCCAGGGAGTGGAGATGGTGGACACTGTGCATGAATGAATCTGATGACCATGGTAATTATAATTTCTGTACATCACTTAGAGACTGTATTTCCTATCAAGCCCTACATAAATCCAGATTTATCATGCCCTACATAAATCCATATTTATCATTTGTCATTATTATGATTTGTAGAGAATAAAGAATTTGACACTTTGCACTCCATAAATCAATGAACTGAATTAAACCACGGTCACTAACTCCATCCTTATGTATACAAGCATACATCTCTATAATGAACAAGAACAGTTCACTCAAAGAGCCACAGCGTAATAATGGTCACAAAAGTAAGTAGGCAGATAAAAGTCAGGAAAGGCAGGTGCTATTACAGGTGACCTACACAACAAGAAACATGGTGAAATGTGTACAGGGTGTCATACTCGTGAAATATCCATCACCAGGTCTAATATTGAATTTCAAACAGTGTACCGTGTGAGTCAAAAAAAAGTTTACACCTAGAAAATTGTGAATTATTTTAAAAATCATCCATGAACAGTAAATATTATACATCTTATGAAAGAGTGTTTTATCCCAAATCATTTAATATCACTTTTGTGTGGTATATGTTCACGCTTGGATGAACAGGAGGCATTGTTTGCGAGAGTGAAAACAAAATCGCAAGTAGATTTGTGCACTCTCGCAAAAAATGCCTCCTGTACATCCAAGCGTGAACACATACCACTCAAAAATGATACTGAATGATTTGGGATAAAACACTCTTTCATAAGATGTATAATAATTTACTGTTCATAGATTATTTTTAAAATAATCAGCAATTTTCTAGGTGTAACTCATACGGTATATGGGATTCAGATTACTGTCTGGAAAACGGGATAATTGGTAGTGTTGCCTATTTCAAGTCTTGGTGATTATTCAGTTTCAAATTTATTTGGAGCAATGCTAACATTAATATTTCAGAAAATGTATTTGGCATCTAGATCGCATAGGGGAAGTATATCAGATTGCTGAATAAAAGATTTAGGTAATCGACTGCAACTGTAAATGGGCAACTGCAAATTCTGTAGTATTTTTGTAATTTCTGTAATTCTTAAAATATTTTTATAAGAGATTTAAACAATGGTGAACTTTAACTTATTTCATAAACAACTGGTATCACTTTAGGGGGGCCCTATAGCATAAAGATTTATGATTGATTGTATCTAAAAAAAATGAAAAAAAATGATAATAAATTCTACCTTTACAATCGATATTGTAAGCAAATTGCTGTCAATTTTGTGTTACAGAAAGATATCAATAACTGTTCGATAAAATCACTTGTAGAAAGAGTAGAGACACACCTAGATTTTCATAATCCATTGCAAGCTGATTTCTTTGTGCCTGATTTAATAATAATAATAATAATATAAAGCTTTTATATAGCGCTTAATACATCTCAGACGTCTCTAAGCGCTTTACAGATATACTATTACCCCGGTCATTGGATTCAGTGCTTGCCCGCACATACTGTGTGCACAATCTCAACTCCCTGGGGAGCATTCCAGCCAGGCGTTACTTGACGCTCAAAAACTATTTGACCAACAATGACGGTGGCATCCTACCGGGTACCCATTGTAACACCTGGGTGGAGAGCAGCAAGTGTAGATTAATATCTTGCCAAAGGATATTAGTAGGATATTAGCAGGCTTGTGCACTTACCATGGTCTTTGAGGCAGTGCTGTATCTTTGCCGTGATAAAGCGTAACTGATCCACATCCTCAGAGCTTGTACTGTTCAGCTTGTCAAGGGAGTAGAGCATAGTAGTCATCCTGGAACTATATCACACCAAATGAAACAAATAAATTAAACCGTAGAATCTTCAATGTTGAAGGAAGCAGGTTATTCATACAAAGAAGAGGAGAGAAATTTAATTTAATGGTTTAACTGGTGGCACTCATCAGATATTGCACACTGGATCTACATATATCACATCAAATGTAACAAATAAATTAAACCGTAGAATCTTCAATGTTGAAGGGAAGCAGATTACTCATACGAACAAGAGGAGAGAGATTTAATTTAATGGTTTAACTGGTGGCACTCATCAGATATTGTACTATTTAGTTTGTCAAAGATCAGGGTAGCCACTCTGCACAGGTGACATCTGGTTACCGGTAAGCAAAGAGGTCAAATATCAGTTTACATGCAACATGAGATTTTAATATTCAGTAGCCACATATTCCATGAGGATCCAAGCTATGTTTTACATTACCAGAGCAGACAAGTGAAATTTTTGTTAAATTTACATCTACTGGTATGTACAAAACAGAAAAATCAAAATGAGGGGATGACATCCTCAACTCACTAATTGTGACATACACCTGTACAACCTACATACAGTGTATCACTATTTCATGAAGTTTTAAGAAAGTTTTACGAAACTTTAGATTTCCATAACTTTCTGATTTTAATCCCATTTTGATGAAACTTGCACTAGTCCTCTACTTATTTCATTCAACTTGCAAATGGGCCGGACTTGACCTTTAATGACAGGTATGATCCAGTTACACCATTGCAAATCATTAAAATCAACAAAGGAAAGGGCTTTTTTGCTTCAAAATTGAAATGATACATTTTGAGCTAATACCAGTCAGCCAGGTGTGTTGGATCCTATTTCACCTCAAGGTTGGTTCACTCACTGATTACTCAACCTTACATGTACATTGTTTTGTTCTTAGTATTATGTTTCAGTAATTCCTTTAATTTCTATATGTGAAGAAGGTTAGAAGTAAACTATACCTTTTCATTTGTAAGTACTAATAAACATCTGGCAAAATTATTTGAGGGGCTTTTAAATGGTTTCAACTTTCAACACAGATCATATCTTACTGATAAAACCTTGACAGGAGAGAATGACAGTAAACAGAAAAGCTTAATTCCATAGGAGTCATCTGAAATGACACAATGTACTGCGATGTCAGCGATTGTCCCTATATACCGACATGCCCATGGTGTAATGCACAATACATGCCTGATGAATGGGAGAGATATTTTAATTACGGCACAAATATCTTCATTTCAAGGCCAGCGGAAAACGTGAACAGTACCGCTGCACAATTAAGCTCCCTGTCCCCCAACACAAATCAATAACTTTCTTTGGATAACTTCACCCTATTATCCTCTCCCAATGAAGTACAAACACACCCCCTTTGTTGCACGCCCCCTTCCCTCTCATTCTTTCAAAAGGGCAATAGGCTTTATATAGGCTAACGGTTGAGCTGGGATACAGGAACAATAGGGATCTTGGCAACTGTGAGCGTATTAACAGGTATACATGCAGCTAGAAATGGTACTCGGCCTTTCAAATCTCCCTCTTCAAATATTACAGCAGGGGGCAAATCAAATATTGTAAATGTTCACTTTGTCTACAAAACTAATGTATACTTACATATAATATCAAATGGTTTTCCCCAGCTGTTTTTAAGATACTTTGTGGGGTGAACAAATTCTAGTCCAGTATTAAAAAGACATTTTAAATTTGCTCCAAAATTGAATGTCCACTGTACAGACAAATACATGTAATGATGTACTTGCTAAATTATTGTAGCACAAGCCAAAATGTTTTGTGTACATGCACACTATACTACAGACATATAAATTAACTTTCACATATATTTTAACCTGACTATTACGTACATGTACATGTAAACAAAGGCAATGTTTGTAGATGGACAACCAGTGGACCTAGGGCTTTAAAGGGACATTCATGAAATAAGTATATTTTCATTTTTTTAAAATCTGTTTTTGAACAGGCTACTGTCCTCTGATAAAAATATAAAGACATCACGCTTCTATATACAGTGTACATGTATGTAGGTGATATCATTTATCTTTGAACACATGAAATAGTAACTCCTTAACAACAAAACTTGAACGAAATTGGGTAAATTACTCCCCAAACTTAAAAAACACCAGTGTAATAGACCTATTTTTATGTAAACTTCTCAAACAAAAATTGGTTTTGTACTAGGGGTTCGAAAGAGAAACATGCTCAGGTTACTACAATATGTATATAAGAGCCATAACAAAAATATTGTTCCTACAGGTACATGTACATGTAGGACACCTACATGTACATGTAACCTGAACCCTGAATACAAAACAACCCTAACCATACAACCTTTGACAAAATCAAGCCTAAAGTATTCGTTGCAGGTGCAAATGTTTGAGTCACTATTTCAACACGTTCAAATGCAAGTTGGCAAAAGTGTATATATTCAGCTTCTTAAGTGTAAAAGCAGCCCTCAATTTTTTTATTTTTTTTAGCTTATATATTCATGTACCTGTACTTGTAGTGAAAAAATAATTGGTTGACTACAACTGAAAGTGAACAAATGGCCAATACTAGTACACACAAGATCATCTGTCAGTGGTATTCCAATTACGGTAGAATGTTTAATCACCACCTTAACCAATTCTGCACTTTTGTCAAATGAAGGAAATTGCTTGAATTAGCATTTTGATTGGTTGCAACAAATTTACCGGTAGTAACATCAGGTTTGATTCATAAAACACACATGACACACAACAAGTCAAATTACTGTAATTCAATGCACAAGTACTGATTTCAGTTCATTAAATATATGTTCCTACTCCAAACGAACCTACAGTACAATCCTCCTTACAATAAATGTTCTGTATTGTAATACCTTTTGTAGCTCACTACCATACTGTATCTGCACCTACATAATACTGACATTAATCAAAGGATATGCTACACTGGCTTTATGAGTACTGGTACACAATAAAAATGTAGTATAATAAGAATGAATACCGTAGACCATTTTAGTAATGTAACCAAATTTGATACATACATGTAAGTCTTTGTTAAGTGCCTCAATACAAATTATTTCATTCATCTGATTAGAATAAAATTGTTGGAATGCAAACTGCATATATTAAAGGTACAGACCAGTTGTGGAGAAAAAAACCCTCTTAAAAATGAAATGGAGGCTCTTTTCACCAATCATGTGAAAGAATATGTTTTGACCAATATGTGATGATACAAATTTTGCCGGGAAACTGCTTACTACATGTAAGTGATGTATTTGGTAAATTATCATATCTATCCGGCCTGGATAGATATCGCGTAGTCCCATATACATCTTTCTGTGTACAGTGCTTGTAACTTTACCAAGACCGGGCCAAATTTCTTATCATTTTGATGATTCCAGAACCTTGCAGTACACACCAATACTTATATGCTAGATGATCAACCTTTTCCGATCATTTCCACAACGTTTCTTTCACAATGCAATCACATGACCAGAACTGGTCTATACCTTTAAGAGTTGCTAGGTACATGTAGGTCAAGCCATTATTGTCCTACCTGGCTACAACTAATGTATGCAGTTTGGATTCTGTCTATTGAAATACTATTATTCTAATCAGGTGAATGAAAGACTTAAATGCATTAAATATGCTTATATTACAAAAATGGCCTATTGAGATACATGTACAGTCAGTAACATCACATACAGTCTTAAACAAAACATATTCTACACTTCTTTAATTTAAGCTTATTTATCCCTCATTAATACATACCCCGGTACGGTATAGACCGTCTTCTCAACCTTAGCTTTGCTCATGATGGAAGTCTTTAAGGTAGATCACACACAAGATTGAGTTCACTATCGTCTTTGAAGATGAACGTCACATGAAGTTTTCATTCTGATTGCATGCACAATGAAACATTGGTCTCCAGCACAGGATTTCTACAACAGAAAGCAGATTAAAAGGGTTTTAGATATGAATAAAGACCGTTTTCCTGTGCCAGGAAGATTAATATAGGCCACTTCCTTTTTTTCTTTACCATTCTTATAGCTCTACTTTTAAAACTTGTTTGTGTACTTTTCTGTACTTGCCACCACCTACATGTATGGAAAGAGTGACCTTAAATTACCTTGTCTCTAAATTTATGGGTAATTGGATGGGGATGTGTCAAGGTATTGTTAAAAGAATGCGTACATTTAAAAAAAAATGTGACCTGACCAACAATGGTTGAGAAATTTTCATTTAGTGAGTCAAAGTCATGTTACAGAGCAATCCAACCTCTTTAAAAAAAAAAATTGTATGAAAACGGAATAAACAAGAGAAACAGGGTGGTGAAAGCTTGAAATAAATATGGTCAATAATAAGAGAGTTATAAAACTTTGAAAAATGAGATCACTAAATCTAGATGCGAATTTCAAATTGGCAATTTCAGTCAGTGGATTGTTATCCGAGGAAAAAAAAGGAAAATTGCACCCGGCCAGCAGCACGTTGGTTACACATGGGCCCAAGCGATGGGTATCCCACTTTTTTCATCACACGACTAGCAGCATACTTATCTTACAGGTGAAATTCAAAGAAAATCACAAATATGTCAACTAATGTATCACTAGAAACTGGTAAGCTAACAGATGGCCATCGTACAAGCTATAGGTCAACTACATTTCGGGTGATTTATAAAAATACAAATACAACCACCTCCATAAGCAGCTGGGATATACGAGAGATTCGCCAGAAAAATAACGATGTTTTAATGACGTCATTACAGTATATGGACCAACACTGCCCAAGCAGACGACATCCCATAGAGAATGAACATAATTGCAAAGCTATTATTTGTCAAATTATAATGAGTTTACCGTATAGGCGATAAGGCCACAGCGCCGTATATAGGCCGCACCCCCGATTTCGAAATAAAAAAATAAAATAATAAAAAAAAAAAAAAAAAAAATCTTTTTTGTCGAAGGTGGGATTCGATCTCTTGCGGACACATGTATATTGGGACCCGTAACCAGCGCCTTAGACCGCTCGGCCATCCCGCACTGATACCATACCTTGCAGTTTTTTCTGATGTATACATTGAAATGGATTGAAATTGGCGACTTCGCGTGCTAGATGCTTCGCGGCAGCTCCGTTAAACGGGCCCTTCTTTTACTTTTGCAATGCATTGGCACGACTTAGATCAAGATCTATCTGCAGATGTTGTTTTTGGAAGTTTATTTTCGTCTTCATGTCAACAATGCAAGATAAAATTGTCGGTAAGATGTGTGGAAATGTCCTGTACCATAGTGGTATAGTTATTTTACTGTTAGTAGCCCGGGGTTAGTAGTCCCATATGTGCAAATTCGTGGTGGTTTGTACTTACATTTTTTAATTTTTTTTTACTGTTTCGCCGTAAAGGCCGCATCCCGACTTTTTGATATTTTCTTTTCCAAAAATACTGCGGCCTTTACGCCGGCAAATACGGTAGTTTATATATATGTAATGGCATGTCAAACCATTCAAAAGGGGATATGACCCGATTCTGATAACTAAAATCTTTTGCTTGTAAATACACAGGATAGGGGTTAATCAACAATCAAAGAAACCAGACTTTCTAATTGAAAACCCCCCGGAATGATACTAAGGACGGCATTTGTTCCCTCTTGAAACGCCGAACATACCAGGGTGTGTGCAGCTGAATATACAATGGCGTCTTATTTTGTTTACAAGCGACAGATTCCTTTATTTTTGTATCGCTTTATTTTTGTATCGCTTCATTTGTCATCAAAATAAAACCATGCGTGGGGTTTAGACTGAGGCAATAGATTATACATTTAGCCTGACGGTAGTGAAGTAAGAGATAGAACTCAAGAGAAGATGAAAACACAGACACTGAAAATGTGTAAGATGTCACGGGGCATCGTCTGCTTGTGCAACTCATGTCCATACTGTGATCTCACACATCTCAGCAGCGTTCGGAGAGCTCTTCAGGTGCTATGCCGAGGCTGTATTTAAGCGTTTTGTAATTTATAATAATCATTACTTTGAATGTTTCCCAGCATTGAATTTTGATAACCTTGTCGAATCAAAGTTTCAACTGTGCAATAATGAAAATAAAGTTACTTTTTAAAATCAATGAATATCTACTTTAAAATGTTGCACAGTTTTCATGTCATGATATGTAGGCCGACCGTCCATCCACCCATGCGATAAAATAGCCCCTACTCTATTTTAAGTTATATTTTAATTTTCAAACAAACTAAGTTACAACACATGTAGTAAGAAGGGCGTCAGTGCTTTAGGCGAGCATAATCATGCATAGTGGCTAATACTATTTTCATAGAAATAATGCTCACTTGAGAGGAGAGTAAGTTAAGATACAAGATAAATATCAAAATCTCAGATAAAATTCGTCTTAGAATACCCATTATCTTTTAAAGATAAGATCAAACCTTTTTGGGGAAGATAAAATCATGCTCAGAATACCACCCCTACACTTTAATTGTTATGGCTAGATAGAGTGGAGCATCCTTCTATGACTATGTGCATAATGTAAATGCATATACGCATTTCTAATCATTTTTCTAAAGCAACCAACACATAGATTTCTAATTCTATAGCGGTGCATGATATTCATTAACAAAATATTCAATGAAAACAGTGAAAAATTTCAAATTCTAGTAGGGTAGCGCGCCCGGTATTCGGTCACTTAAAGCTTATCTGTACTAGTTTACAGGAGGTATTACACCGCCCTGCAAGGTCACTGACAGGTGATTATCCCATCAACTCAGCTCTCAATTAACATAAGAAAAAGAGGTTCATGGGGGACCAATGGTCACCGATTAGGCATTGATTGTTATCTAGATGGCGCAAGTACATAATTATGTAGCTACAAGTAGTGCAGTGGGCCTTTAAGGGAAAATTGCAAATATTTTGAATTTTTACCTCCTTTATTTGGCAATCTACCCATCGAAAGAAAAGAAAATTAGTCCTCTGACGGATTTTAAAGTTACTTAAAAAAAAAGAATGATGATAAGCAAAATATTTCAGAAAGAAGAAGGAGCTGTTTTCTGCCCAGAATTTGGTCGCACCGAATATAATTCGGTCACGCGATTTGTGCGTGGTATCTCCGTTGACAAGGAGCCAAGCGTATTTGCGCACTATTTTCACACAATTGCGCGACAAAGCACTGAATGTCAGTGCGTTGACCAAATACTGGACGAGCGCTACCGCAGCGGCATGGCAAGGGTATTGTATAAATACCTCTTGCACTTCGGTAAGTGCCTCATTTGCAAATTCGTTGCGATGGAGTGAGCACATACAAAATTCATCGCACCAGTACACGTAGTTTCTACATATGGCTATGTATGTTACCGCATGTGCTAACAGAACCCAGAAGTGCAGAAACTTGTGCGACACTATCCGATTTAGAGTTAAGATGGAGATCTTTCCGGGGCCCTAGACCTATACCTGATTTAATTTTGATAGTTAGAATAAGTTACTCAGCTGCCCGATTTGTGCAAGTTTTGTGGCTCACAAATTATTTCTTAGTTTGTTACAGCTGCTGAAATGGCTGTCTAATCGAATACCGGGCGCGCTACCCTACTCTTTGAATTTAATGTGAACAAGCTTCGAAATGCTATCTTTCACTTCAAGCATTCTGAGCTGCGCGTTAAAAGAATGAGTGTATATACATGTACATGATAACCTTGCTTTGTTTGTGCAATGCCAATTACATGGTTAAATGAAACTGTTGCCTTTTTAGTTTTACATGTTTTTAATTTTAGTTTTTTAATTTTATTGTGAAAATTCAAATTAGGTCTAGAGTAAAGGAGGGGGTTTTCGACCACTTAAAGTTGATACTCTAAGACAATCCCAAATACTGAGATAATTACATAAATAGAAAGCTTTTAACCCCCATAATAACACCAAATGGTGTCCACCCGACAAAACAAGTTTAGAATAATGAATTTATTCGAGTAAACTCTACCAAAATATCTGCTTTGACTTAATAAAAGGCTTGGAACTGTGCATGGGTAGACAGCTACTGTTCACTCCGTGCCTGGGCCGATTTCAACACCAAAACAAAAATTACATGGTGAAAATATCGACTAATAGCACATCGTTGGCATGTATATGTCATAATTTTTAAAAGGGGAATTGATATTAATACTATGAAGTACTAGGGGAAGGTAAAGAATTGTACATAGAATTATGATTTATTAGACTTTTCAGCCTTTGAAACAAAAATATGCAGAAAATCGTATCACTCTGCACATGTTTGCTATGGAACATCCGGGTACGTGAATATACTCTCTCCCGGACGTGAGGTCATAAATAGTAGACCAGCGCCGTGACTGATTTTCTATGCAAAGAGAGGCGGATATTTTAGACATTTCAATTGAGGATTTCGAGTAGACAGATTTTGTTTGTGATATACTAAGTAATTGAAAAACTTAAAAATAACATATATACTTGCCGTAGGTAACAAATTAAGGGACATTTATTTGCTTAGAGTATCAACTTTAAGACAAAATCCTATTTTTGGGACTCTTTACTTCCTATTTATTATCATTTCTTGTTTAAATAATGAAGCAAATATTATTATTATTTAAACAAAAAAAGAATCCCAGAAAAAAATCACGAATTGCCATGACAATATTCATTTCAATTTTCACTGTTTCGGAGGCAGTTATCGACATAGCGAGCCAGTTTTCGACCGCATGTACAAAGTCAATAGGAAGCGCGCACACGCGCCGCGCGTTTTCGCGCTGATCTACAGCACTAGCGGGCGGAGCAGGTATCACACGCCGGAGCTCCCCGGTGCTCGCCATGTCGAAAACTAGCACTGCGTTGATCAGAAATTGGAATCTGAATTAGACAGATATATCGTGTGTGCGTTGCGGTGTCCGGCTGCATTGATTTAATACATGCGATGAGATACTTTTGAGCTTGCGACTCGCACGAAATTGGGCTCTAAATCTGAAACATAATTGAAATAAAGCTCATTTTATGGTACCCATATTTCTTACAGACACGAGTACATGTAAGATACTCGATTTTTCAGATTCGGGTAGCGGGACCGCCGATTACATCGATAAAATGTGATATTTTAGGATTTTTTTCCATACCAAATGTGGTTCTTCAGTGACTCTGGCATGGTATTCTATGTGTGGGTTATGTGATCTGCTATTATGCGATGTATTTTAAAGGGATTTTACTATACATCCAACCAATCGGCCGAAAACTGGAGATGGTCGATTACCCCCTCCTTTACTCTACAAAAAGGTTCTCATTTTGACAAATATTGCAGCAAACTTACTCCAGAAGAGAAGCGATAAGTTGAAATCAGGCATAAGGGGCATACAATAGAAAGTAGTTGTTAACTTCAAATGAAATATGCCATTACTTAGGCGCCACGGATTTATTCAACTGGCATTCGGAATGCATTCAGAATGCACTAGTTAATCTTTCTGGAATGTATCCAGAATGCGCACATTCTAGCCACATTCCCAAAAAATCGATGCGACCTGTGCCTATTGTCTAGAGAACAAAGGGGCATTCCAGAATGCGCACATTCTGTACGAATTCTGGAATGCATTCTGGAATGCCCCTTTGTTCTCTAGACAAAGGCGCAAATCGCATCGATTTTTGAGAATTGGGCGATGAAAAAGCATGCCCGAGACGCTGGCGATTAATCAGAGATGCGTGATTTCAAATGCGACTATACCTCATAAGGTTCGACAGCGCGGCTCACTTTTAGAAGGAGTAAGAACTATTTCTAATTATCTTTTTAAACAGGGTATAACATTCGTTCTCTCAACTTCTGATTTTCTGAAGTTGATAACAGCGAAAACACGTTGTCTCCTAATTGAAGGGAAAAATATCTTGGAATTACGTTTCCATTTCCCAATAAAAAAAAAGTTACGATCGCTTTATTTCTTAACCGTTAAAATGAATTTTGACGCTACGAGCTGGTTTTAATACAAGAATTTTACTGCTCGAAAAACATTACATTTATATAAAATAAATTGTTTGTCTTTTCAAATTTCTGCCGGCATAGTGTTGGAATATGAATAAGTATCATTTTATATTGACAGCGCGGAGCACTTTTAGAAGGAGTAAGAGCTATTTTTATTTATCTTTTTAAACAAGATATAACATTCGTTCTCTCAACTTCTGATTTTCTGAAGTTGATAACAGCGGAAACACGTTGTCTCCTAATTGAAGAAACAAAATATCTTGGTATTACGTTTCTATTTTCCCATAAAAAAGTTGCGGCCGCTTTATTTCTTCCCCGGTAAAATGAATTATGACGCTACGAACGAGTTCTCATACAAGTATTTTCCCGCTCGAAAAACATTACATTTATATAAAATAAATTGTTTGCCTTGTCAAATTACTGCCGACATAGTGTTGTAATATGAATAAGTATAATTTTATATAAACAGCGCGGGAGTAAGAAGGAGTAAGAGCTATTTTTTCCATCTTTTAAACAAGGTATAACTTTCGTTCTCTCAACTTCTGATTTTCTGAAGTTGATAACAGCGAAAACACGTTGTCTCCTAATTGAAGAAACAAAATATCTTAGTATTACGTTTCTATTTTCCCATAAAAAAGTTGCGGCCGCTTTATTTCTTAACCGGTAAAATGAATTTTGACGCTACGAACGAGTTCTAATACAAGTATTTTCCCGCTCGAAAAAGATTACATTTATATAAAATAAATTGTTTGTCTTTTCAATTTTCTGCCGACATAGTGTTGGAATATGAATAAGTATCATTTTATATTGACAGCGCGGAGCACTTTTAGAAGGAGTAAGAGCTATTTTTATTTATCTTTTTAAACAAGATATAACATTCGTTCTCTCAACTTCTGATTTTCTGAAGTTGATAACAGCGGAAACACGTTGTCTCCTAATTGAAGAAACAAAATATCTTGGTATTACGTTTCTATTTTCCCATAAAAAAGTTGCGGCCGCTTTATTTCTTCCCCGGTAAAATGAATTTTGACGCTACGAACGAGTTCTAATACAAGTATTTTCCCGCTCGAAAAAAGATTACATTTATATAAAATAAATTGTTTGTCTTTTCAATTTTCTGCCGACATAGTGTTGGAATATGAATAAGTATCATTTTATATTGACAGCGCGGAGCACTTTTAGAAGGAGTAAGAGCTATTTTTATTTATCTTTTTAAACAAGATATAACATTCGTTCTCTCAACTTCTGATTTTCTGAAGTTGATAACAGCGGAAACACGTTGTCTCCTAATTGAAGAAACAAAATATCTTGGTATTACGTTTCTATTTTCCCATAAAAAAGTTGCGGCCGCTTTATTTCTTCCCCGGTAAAATGAATTTTGACGCTACGAACGAGTTCTAATACAAGTATTTTCCCGCTCGAAAAAAGATTACATTTATATAAAATAAATTGTTTGTCTTTTCAATTTTCTGCCGACATAGTGTTGGAATATGAATAAGTATCATTTTATATTGACAGCGCGGAGCACTTTTAGAAGGAGTAAGAGCTATTTTTATTTATCTTTTTAAACAAGATATAACATTCGTTCTCTCAACTTCTGATTTTCTGAAGTTGATAACAGCGGAAACACGTTGTCTCCTAATTGAAGAAACAAAATATCTTGGTATTACGTTTCTATTTTCCCATAAAAAAGTTGCGGCCGCTTTACTTCTTCCCCGGTAAAATGAATTATGACGCTACGAACGAGTTCTAATACAAGTATTTTCCCGCTCGAAAAACATTACATTTATATAAAATAAATTGTTTGTCTTTTCAAATTTCTGCCGGCATAGTTTTGGAATATGAATAAGTATCATTTTATATTGACAGCGCGGAGCACTTTTAGAAGGAGTAAGAGCTATTTTTATTTATCTTTTTAAACAAGATATAACATTCGTTTTCTCAACTTCTGATTTTCTGAAGTTGATAACAGCGGAAACACGTTGTCTCCTAATTGAAGAAACAAAATATCTTGGTATTACGTTTCTATTTTCCCATAAAAAAAGTTGCGGCCGCTTTATTTCTTCCCCGGTAAAATGAATTTTGACGCTACGAACGAGTTCTAATACAAGTATTTTCCCGCTCGAAAAACATTACATTTATATAAAATAAATTGTTTGTCTTTTCAAATTTCTGCCGGCATAGTGTTGGAATATGAATAAGTATCATTTTATATTGACAGCGCGGAGCACTTTTAGAAGGAGTAAGAGCTATTTTTATTTATCTTTTTAAACAAGATATAACATTCGTTCTCTCAACTTCTGATTTTCTGAAGTTGATAACAGCGGAAACACGTTGTCTCCTAATTGAAGGAAAACAAATATCTTGGTAGTACGTTTCCATTTTCCCATAAAAAAGTTGCGGCCGCTTTATTTCAAATTCTTCGAACTCGGTCAAACTATCATCAATCTCTTTCTCTCTCTTTTGTTGTTGTTGTTGTTGTTGCCTTTTTTGCTTTCGTTCAAATCAACTGGGTGTCAAGTAAATTACACTACACGTTCAATAAATGCAAGGGAAAGATTTAACGGTGGAGGCAAAGGACGTATTTTACTCAGTGGGAACATCATAATTATTCAGTATTAACATCGACATCCATTACGACTGTTCCCTAGGAAACCAACAAATATCGATGGACGATGCTCCCCCCCCCCTTCCCCCGAAAGATTGATGGGAATATGAAACATCTGAGACTTGGCATTCATAAATTATACTTAATTAAAAAAAATGGGCAATCCAACCCTGTGGTGGAAATTCGCTCTGTAAAGGAAAGCAAAAAATCATGGGAAACATTCATAAAAGTTTGAAAAACGATCCGATAAACAAAAACAGAAGCCTTTGCGGGGTGTGAAAATAGCCATTAAAATAATAAACCACCCCTGACTTGGTAATTCTTCTCCCCTGTAATTACCAGTGTCGGAACTCTGACAATACGCTTTTCATGTTATCAACTTGATCAATTTAGCGAATCATTCATGTATGGACCTCCTCTATTATGAAACGCTTATCTCAGCTGCCTGGACCGGATCCCACAATAAGAGGAACAAACGAATGTAAAGAAGTAACTACCGAAGATTACCGTTTTGAAAGAAGAGGATGTAGGCCTAAACGTAGGTCAAACTACATGACAATACAAACAACCACTCTAACTTATTTACCTTTACGAGGGCATGTAGCCATTTTAGAGCAGGTTTGAGTAATAGGTATAGCCACGAATATGAGATTTTTCCTGGGCAAAGGTGCTACCATTGTTAAAGGGAACAAAAGCAAGGCAACATAAAAAAAAACAAGTTTTCTGGCAATAAAGACAAGCGATTGCAAGATGAAGAAATTAATTTCTATTATCATTACTATTCTATTACAATATTGGAAGCATCATCATCGCCATTATCATCACTTCATGTATACATGCCATCTACAGAACTGATCATGAAACGAGGATTAACAAAGTTTTATTGACAAGATAGGTTGAACGAGAACACAGATGAAGACGAAGACAAATAAATTGAATTCTCACGAGGGGATAACCCAAACAAGTCTAGCTGTTCAATGGTTATCCTGATAAATGGGATTTGTGTGTCATTTTATTTTATAAAATATATTTAGGCAATAGCGGTAAGATGGTAATATGGTAAGGCACACGACGGCCTTTTTTAGATGGCAAAATGAATATTTCAAATTATGAGAAACGAAGTCAAAAGTATTCAAAGTAAATATTATTTTTGTTTTTTATCTCAAAATTCATTTCCCAAATAGTCCTATATTTGATTTGCACATTTAAAAGAAAGGGCATTTCGTGTAGATCATGGCATAATGTTGGTCAGAATATCGTGACAATTTTTTTTATAAAACCCATGTAAAACGAAGGCTCAGGCCTATTATTTATGGCTCGGTTGATAATCGGCCGAGCTTCAGCAGACGACAATCATTGACAATGGGGGAATGAATCAATTGAACAATGGAGGTATCGACCGATCTTACGCAATTTGTATTGTGAGTGTATTGAGAAGGAAAGACGTGAAGCTTCAGCAAAATAAGACGGCAATTTCCCTAACAAAATAGTGGACCTTATTTTTTGTATTGATGAACAAAACTTATATTTTTAGAAATAAAAAAGTCCGAACTTTCATTTGTACATTTACAAACATATCACGAAATTGACTGAATGATGCGCAATGAGTAATGAAAGTAGAAAGCACCGCCAAATTTTCCATTACTGGCGATGTAACCGAAATTGCTCCGTCACATGGGAAACTAGTCTTTTACCATATTAAAATGTTTTATAGACTTTGTTTGTTTGTTTATATGCCTGACTTCCCAATTATTTATTTTACTTTTTTATGGATTTTTTTTTTGGGGGGAAGGAAAAAAATTCCGCCCACCCGCCCCTACTCCAGAAAAGCAATCGAGGACAACCAAATGATTTTTTGGGGCCTTACAACTGTCAATTAAAGTTCACTAGGAAACCAAAAAATATCGATGGACGATGCTCGTAATTACCCCCCCCCCCCCTTTCCCCGACCCCGAAATATTGATGAGAATATGAAAATTGTAGTTTCACGGATATTTAACCTAGTGTTATCCATTACGACTGTTCCCTAGGAAACCAAAAATATCGATGGACGATGCTACCCCCCCCCCCCTTTCCCCGAAAGATCGATGGGAATATATGAAACATCTGAGACTTGGCATTTATAAATTGTACTTAATTAAAATAAATGTGCAATCCATTTGCTTTAAAGGAAAGCAAACAAAATCAGGGGAACGTAGAACGTATTCATGAAAGTTTGAAAAACGATCCGATAAACAAGAACAGATAACAAAACAAAGGCCTTAATTGCGGGGTGCGAAAACAGCCATTCAATAACCACCCCTGATGCAAAACCGGTTTTTTTTTTTTTTTTTTTTTTTTTTTTTTTTTTTTTTTTTAAATTTTTTTATTGGGTACTCAAAAATAACATAAAAGCCAACTGGCTATTTACATTCATGTACAGGAATGTGAAATGACAAAAACATCATATAGTCCACTACAACTCAAATGCAAAACCGGTTTTGTTTGGCTATTCACCGGAGCCAACGCGTAGGCTGAACAGGTCTGTTGTTTCCCGATTCGGGCATAAATATTGCGCCTTATAATTGAATAGACTGGGTTAAATACGTTATCACTTTGCAGTTGTAGAAAGAAAGACACGCAACCGATATTATTGAAAGTTTACAACAAAACAAATTGGCCCGAATTCACAAAGCAAGGTTTGAGCTCAAACCTCCTTTTGTTTCGCCAAACCTCCTTTTGTTATTTACAAACAAGGAGGTTTGAGCTCAAACCTTGCTTTGTGAATTCGGGCCATTGTGTCTCACTCAGGCCTACAATACACGTATCTCTATCTATCTTGTCTACTCTACCTCGATCAAAATTAGCTCGCAGACAAAAGCCCTTGTCAGTCGTAATACATAACATAGAGTCTGATTTAAGAGACTGCAATACGTCATGTACTGTACCTCTCGAAACAACCATCTATAGACCAGGGGAATCTCACATCTCCTTGCATAGAAAAAAACTTTCAAGATATATCTTTCATATCTTTCAAGATATAGTGTATGTGCCCGCAGACTTATCAAATGTCCCTGCTCGAGAACCCCGTATTTCTTTATAGGGGCACATTACGGTGCGGGATCAGTCCAATAACTCTAAAGGCCGATATTATTATGTTATGCTATCTGATTCATATTACCGGACGTCTCGTAGTTTCACGGTTCAGATCTAGTGTTATCCATTACGACTGTCAATTTAAGTTCACTAGATAGGAACCAACAAAATATCAATGGATAATGCCCTCCCCCCACCCCCCCCCCCCCCCCCCCACCTCCTTCCCCCGACCACGAAAGATTGGTAGGGATATGAAAGTTGGATTGATGACTGTATCTTGGAAATGTTGTAATCAACACCCAAGTTCGAACAGACCGCGATATTTACGATTGTTACGTCGCCTCTGTTTTGAGGTCGCCGACATGTGGCGGGAATGTCATAATAAATCTGTCATTATTTGAATGTCCTTGTTGCGACTGGTCAAATGCCATGGTGAGGAGCAATTATTTCCGATGACAAAAACATTTGTGTATTACAAAATAATCCAACATTTTAGGATTTTTATAGGCATACGGCCAATGTACTCCTGTAATCTCTCTCTCTCTATCTCTATCTCGAATAAACACTGTCTCCTTCTTATCTAAAACGAGGCGTCATGTCAATCAACACCAAAGTTTAAAACACGCGTATATTTGACATTGTTACGCGCCTTTGTTTTGAGAGCGCCGACATATTTGTGGCGGGAATGCCATAATAAATCTGTCATTATTTGTATGTCGTTGTTGCGCACATGTCATGTTGTTGTCCACATGCCATGTGGCGTGAGATAACATTGTTCAATTATTAGAGCATGCGGACCATTTAGATTGGAAATAAGAAATAAGAAATCTTGTTTTTCTAATATATATAAAAAAAGACTACAATTAGTCTCTTGTCTCTTGCATTCTCTTTCTTTCCCTCGTTCTCTGCAATTCCCCTCCGGCTCACTTAATTTTCATCCCCCCCCCCCCCCACTATCTACTGATCTATGTATGACCTTCTCTTTATTTATTTTGGAATAACTAATCACACCCTCTACAATCTTTATGAAATTCCGTAAAGAAATATGATATAAGTCCAAAAAAAAAAAAAAAAAAAAAAAATCATTTGTAGGAGATGGAATTAAAAAATTAGAGAGGGTTGATGAAGTAGGTGATGTAAAAAAAAAAAAAAGGGGTTGGGGGGGGGGGGTAAGGTAGGATAGTGTGCGCTTAACAAACGAATTATACACAACATAAGCACAGACCACAAACAAAATAATGTCCGCTCGGTTTGGAAATAAGATTATTCGAAACGACATATTTCAGAGGTTAACATAAAGCATGTGCTTTCCTTCAGGCGCAGACGCATGGAGGGGGGGGGGGGGGGCAACGGTGCCAGGCCGCTTCCTCCCTGGCCAAAAAAAAAAAAAAAAAAAACAAAACGGACTCCCCCATCCCTGCCAATAAAAAAAAGTTTAAAAATAAGATGGTAACCACAAATATCCACTCTCGCTTTTTATCTAAATGTATCATTTCATTAGTCCTCAGATCTTTCAACACCCACCATCTCTTGCATCCTCTCATTTTGATCATTCAGATTCATCCGCATTTTCATGCAAAATATTTTCTTCATTCTTTCTCAATCTTTCTTCTACTCTTTTTACCATCTTTAATGAGGCATCATGTCAATCAACACCAACGTTTAAAAACACCGCGTATATTTGACACTGTAACGCGCCTTCGTTCTGAGAGCGCCGACTCAGAACATATTTGTGGCGGTCTGGCGGGAATGTCATGATAAATCTGTCTTCATTCTTTCTCAATCTTTCTTCTACTCTTTTCACCATCTTTAATAAGCTGAAGAAAAGAAAGAAAATCAATTACAATATCACCGACGCTTGAGAAATAAATAGTGAGAGAAAGAGAGCTACAAGCGAAAACAATTAAATATCGCTGATGTTACCGGTTAGCCGTCGGAAAGAAATAAAAGTAAGTCCATTATCACCTGCGCTCGAGAAATGCAAAGAGCGACCGATCGCGGGAGAGACAGAAGCGAAACCAATTAAATATCTGTTGATTTCAAACAATTCTTATGGTTCATTCTATATCGAAACTATTCCGGCACGCAATATCAAGAAGGTAGTCGCTGCCGATCGATATCGCCTTTGTTCGGATGGCCTATTCATGGAGCATCGCCTTTGTTCGGATGGCCTATTCATGGAGCATTCCAGAATGTACCCAGAATCCGCCAATTAAGACGTTAATTACCGCATTCTAGGTACATTCTAGGTACATTCTGGAATGTGGATTAACGGAACAATAGATTCTGAATAGGACATTCTACATGCATTCTACATGCATTCCGAATGCCAGTTGAATAAATCCGTGGCGCCTTAGGTGCGCACACATAAATATGTGCTCCCTTACTTAGTCCCATTCATACTTTTTAGAGATCGCCGCGCCAATAGAGGCGAAGCATCAATGGTCACGCGCCGTAGCTAGTGGGGTAAACAACTGCAAAGTTCCATGCACACAATAATCAAACACCCGCACTCGGAGCTCGGTTCCTCGTTTAGTTAAAATGTAAGGCTAATTTGCTGTTACTACCAAACACATTAACGTATACTTAAACATTTTTAGCTTGAAATTATTTTGTAAATAAGGAGATTTTCCTTACCTTCGTAGCTTTTCGATTAGCAGTTGCAAGAAGAACCAAACAAATCAGCTGTACTGAGCTACCTGGACGAAAATAGTTGACTGTCTCTCAAAACAGTATCCGAAAAAGCCTTCACTGGGCACTCGCAAAATTGTACGTTGTGCGTGAGAGACAAAGGGATTGACGATGATAATGACTAGATCTAAAGGAAATTCATATACTCAAGTAATTAATTGTCCTCTGTAAATTTTGCAAGCGTGAACGATGTTTGCAAGCCATTCACTTTACTATTTTATCCTTCTACCTCAACCTAGTCAGGTTTTTATGAAAAGCATTTTTGATTTGGTCTGAGCCTATACAGTATCATTGACAACTGAGAATGATTTAGTTGGGACATGCAATAACCCGCTTTTCAAACCAATAAGATATGCATAGAGTTAAAATAATTATGATTTGGGCGCAAAAGCAATCGGCTTATACACACAAACAAATATAGACTCTTTTTAGGAATGACCTCCCCCAAGACTCCCTGGTAGTTTTATGCAACATCACCCCTCCCTCATAGGCCTCCCCTCCTTTTGGGGGACATCCATTGAAATATTCTGCTTAATCTCTTTAGACCCCTTTCCCTTATAAGATAACAGCAACAACAATAATGCTGATATGAATTGTGGCCTACTTGGAACAATATTGGACAATTATCATTTTTCAATAACGGGCTTTCCCGCCAAGCTATCCGTTGCCCATAATATTAAAATTTTCCCTCATATTAATCATTAAACAATATTGTGACAATATGACTTATTAGTGATAGATAAAGTTTATATATTCTCAAAACTTTATTGTTCAATCTAAAGAGTTTTGAGAATATATAAACTCTACCTATCGAAAATAAAAAATGTTGTGACAATCATTTCATGAACAGAGGTTGGAGAAAAAAATATTCCAACTTAAAGGGCAACAATTTGAATGTGGGTCGAATTTCTGATCATACCTGACTTAATTTGGTGTTTTGGATCCTCTTATCTTGTCTCTCTCCCCCCCCCCCTCCTCTCACTCTCTCTCTCTCTCTCTCTGTATCTCGCTGCCCCTCCCCCCTCAGATTAGAGTTGATATCGCTCAAGACGGCTATCTTGAAGGTTCTCAATTGCTAAAACTCGAAAGCGTCCGGGGGCTCAGTCCCCTGGACACCCGGCGGGACTTTCCCCCTTTGACCCGACTCAGGGGCTCCAAGGCAAGCCCCTGGACCCCAGGCTTAAGATGGAAGCGGTTCCCTTTGTTAAACCCTTTATAACATTTCACTTAGGATAGAGTTTGTGTTTCTATCTTTCAAGACGGCTATTTTAAAGGTTCTGAATTGCTAAAACTCTAATTGACAACTAGAGAGCCTTTTATAGTTGCCAACTATAATTATGTTCAGTAAGGTTTTATAAAAACAGGCTCTATGTAGAAATTAAGAATGCCAAGCTACGTGTACATACTCCAACGCAAAGCTTGGTTTTATAAAAAATTATGTCAAACGAATGCCAGTGGAGATCAGCCTATCTTTTTATTGACTTTATTGACAAGCATTACACAAGTTAAAAGACAGGAGGCAGCATTTTGAAATAGAATATGATTTTATTGACATTACAATTGATTATTATTAAACTTTGTTCGTAATATTTATTGTTGAAATTACTCATACAAAATTCACAGGGCTTCCTTAGGACTTACTACGATATTAGGCTAGAAGCCTCCGGCAAAAATTCAATTGAAGGGTGTGGGGCGGGGGCGTCCTTTTTTTATAACAAATCAATGTTATATTACCTTCTAAATTCTTTGGGGGCTACGAGGCGACGCCTTGCCCCCACACCCTTATATTTTTGCCGGGGGCGCCTCCTAGTTTAATATCGTTCAGTAGGTCCTAAGGAAGCCTTGTACCAAAATGGCATTGTACAACAACAAATCAATGTTATAAAATTATATCACAGGAGACTAAAAATGTAGATTTCTAACCGTACATTAAGCTACTGAGAACACGGAACCAAGCAACCCTTCCCCCGATTGAAATGGTGAAAAGAGGGAGGGAGAAAGAGGTAATGTGAAGAGAAGATAATAAGAAGACCCTTTACAGTTGCATCATGATCATCCTCTTTGCATGACATACACCTTGTAAGCATCCCCCCATGAAAAGTCCTCTCATTCACTATGAATACGCTATAGTATGCCACTGTATCTACATGTAACACAATAGAAATTCAATTATCCCACCAAAGCATTTTATACTCAAATGGTTGAAAATGATTAACATTAATAGTTAAAGAAAAGTTTTTAAATGAAATCTCTACAAACCAACATCAGCCTGACATTATAGCCAAAACAAAATAATTATTAAAGGAATTCCATGTGCCTTTTCATTATGTCCATCATGCGAAACTCGGTTTACATAAGTCGGGCCATATCTAACCTTTAGGGTTTTATACCGCATATCGTATTCTGCAGCACCCCTTTGGATGTTCATAATGCAGTTCATTCAGGATTTTGTTCCGATTTGTACATCGGCACTAAAAAAAAGTGCTGCATTAAGCAGGCTTGCTCATCGGGTTAAGAAAAATCTTGACCATTGTCAATCCTATACTGACTGAATTAAATTGACTTTTGGTCAAAATAGTGAAGTACAGAACTCAACTGGACATCTTCTTGCTGACGTACAAGACCTTGTTTGATTGTCCAGGTCCAGGATACATGATATCCGATGTCGTCTTCGTAATGGCTTGCGATGATCCTCAATACATTCTACATAATATCCACCTTTTTCAGTGTTCGTCTTTGTTTCCATCTTCTTATAGGCCTACTTTTCTCTCATTTTCTAACTTTATATTTTGATGTATTTCACTAATTACGTTTTTGTTGTCCTGGTCGGTGTGCCGGGTAGGACAGTCTCGTCGTCTTCAATGACTAGAGGTGTAGCAGATGAGTTCGAGATCCCGTCTTCACCTTTCATCGATCTCACCTGGGATCCATCTGAAACAGAGGGCTCAGCATCTCCTGAAATATTTTTCTCTTCCTGTTTCGTGATCTCAGTCTTGTCCTCCTCCTTCAAAGGAGGTGGCGATGGAGTCATTTGTGTGATGCTGATTGTCGACATCGTGTCCGCAGTCGATCCCGAATGCGACTGCGATGTCGAATCAGGATGTGACGCTCCTGAGCTCGGACCGTAATCCGATGTCGTCATGAAGTTCGTTTCTCGCTCATCTTCGATCATAGCTGTCGATGATGTGATGGAAATGACTTGTGGTTTGGAACCCTGCATTTTTTGACAGAAAATATTTATTTACAAAATTACAATCCTTCTGTTCCACGCTTCAAATACCAGGTATTGAGCTATTTGGTATATTTATGTATTAACCTATCATTTATTTATTAACTGAAGATCGATTTAAAGTTGTATGGCGTTAACATTACATGTCATTTAGATTCATGGATTGTCAAAAGAGGGAGCCGATACTACATGACCTATATGTTCATAGAGAGTATTCTAATTTATGATCTATATAATTATGCTTCAGTATCCATTGGACAGAGCCGTCGATATACAGAGTTTGGCCAATCCTATTCTGACTAGTTTATTACAATAAGAATACT